>OX276464.1:6962813-7551579 GCA_946251905.1 Cryptocephalus moraei | reverse complement strand
GAGAATTAAATTTCCATGAAAATGATATTTTTTGAAGTCAAAAAAAATTTTTTAATGAATTAATTTCAAAAAACAAAGTTAAAGAAACGGACAAATTTGAATAAAAAAATTTATATTTTTTGGCTATCACTTTTTTCTGGGTGAATTTAGGTATAGGCATTGCTTAATAAAATAGAAAGCTTATGAAATTCTCTTTAAAATGGAGGCATGTAAGACTTCATATGATGAATATTGACTGAGATATAAACATTTCAATTCAGCCAATTTTTCTCTATTTTTTACTTTTTCTTTAAAAGTTGTCATTTATACAATTATGCAACCTACTATGTTTGTTACATTGGTATTGATTATGAGTACAACCTTTAGTCTTTAATTATCCTACACTTTAACTACCTAGTTTACTGCATTATGGTATATAATTAATATGTGTGGCTGATATATTATTGTCACGTACTCAGGATGGTAAGTGGACCATGGAACACTATGCAGTTTTTATTGTATATTACTGTGCCACTATTAATTATTTATAAATTATTTTAACTTCTGTGGGATCTAAATAGACCAATAAATAGATTGAGGTCTATTGGACTTTCTATAAGCACCACCTCATAATACTTGTCATATCAATAATTGACATGAACAGTTTGTTGAAAATTCACAATAATTATACTTTGAAGGCCAATTAAGTGCAAGTATTGATTGATCACTATATATAACCAACATAATAACTGAAATAATTCAAAAAGCGGTACGTTGCAACTGCTTAACTCAAATGGGCTAAGACAATTTTTTGAAAGTGAATTCAAATTTTTTATATTAAATTCAATGCAAGTAAATATGGCTCTATTACATCTTCAAAAACTTAGTTTCATTATTTCCTGATATAAGCCACTAATATATGAGAAGTATCGTTATCATGTCGATATTTCGAATCTAAATTATTAATATTTCTAGATATTTTAGGGCTCCTTGAGTCCAAACAACTTGGTAATGAAAAAATATCTCTGTGCCTCTGCGAAACTATGTAATGTAATACTAGTATATGTGCCTGTGATATATTTTTCTTGGAAATTAAAAACCACACAGTTAGAACGTTAAATTTAGACCTTAGGTTACAACACGTCCTTCCATTCGGATTTTTATTCAAGTTAGCCTAGAAAAAGGGTAGTTTGCCTTTGTTATTTACCAGATCTTCAAAATTTCACAAAAAATTTCTCCAAGAATATTTTTTTTGACTAAATAATTGTTCGCCTGTCAAATAGATGCAATACTAGCAGTTAGTATTTTTAGCTAAATTTCCTGTAAAGGGCACTAAATATCTATCATTTTTCCTATTTTGGAAATTTACTCAAACTCCAATCTAATAGTTTTTTTAAAACTTTAAACTTCTGTTTTATTATCAGATATGTACAATAAATTTTAATATTTTTCACTATATCTTCTACAATGCATTGGGATTTTTTTTAAAATCAACTATGTACCTACCTTAAAGTTTAATAAAATCTTTTTTATATTATTTCTAAACTTTGAATATACTATGTTTTCCTGTTATTTAATATTGGGAATAATATTTAATTAATACTAATTTCCTACTAATATTTATAACTAATTGTGAGAGAGCGCAGTTCGATAGATATACTTTTTTAACTGATTTTTACTGATTGCAGAATATTTATAGCAAGTTGAATAACGCAATCGGCTTGAATATCAATTGAAAAGATCCACGAGAACAACTTCTTATACCACTTTTTTCATGCTGATACGAACAGAGTAAATAGTGGTAAAATCTGCCATAAAACACCGCTGAAGGAAAATAAATCTTCACAGTTCTGTGCCTGGATGCGTAATGTTTTTAAAATGATAATCAAGAGTAAATATCCGTTTCCTCCATATTTCATTTCAGCAATTACTAATTAATGTGGGGGAGACTCTTGTTCCCAGTTTTAAATCTTCTAGGCTTGTTTTTCATCTTAGCGTCGGAAAACAGAACCCTTAAATTTTTCAGGCCGGCGTTATTTATTAAGTGAACGAGAATACTGCTAATTAAAAATATACACCTCCCTCCTAATTAAATTATGATTCCCCTCTCACATCAATGTCTACGTCCCCCCTTCCCGATTATAACTTATCCCGCCCGCCCCTTACATCCCTTTAATTTTCCGAGGCCGCCGTCGTTATGCATCGCGAGCACTTTGTGTTATTAGTATTCATAAAGTGTTCCATTTTGCGTTAGATAATCCACAGGACAATGTATTTCTGTGTGCTTAAATCTTTTGAGTCCGCCATGAATTAAGAGCGGTATTTAACCCCCCTTCTCGTCCCCGGCGACGACTTCCCCTCCCGCGAAGAAATAATTAACGCAAACTTGTTAATTTCCTTTCCTTTCGTATTCCCTTTTCTTTCCGGGAGCCTCTCCCCATTCTTTCGGGCCTGTAATCTCCCGTTTTGTGACGCGGGATTAGGTGGGGTTTAGTTATGGAGCGATCGAGCCGTCAGTAGTAGGTTTATGCGTAAGATTATGTCTTCGCTAAGTAACTGAAAATAAAAGAGCGCGGGTCGTATGTGTTCCACGTTTGTTCAGATGCTTATGTTTGTTTATCCAACACATGGCAGTTATGACTGTCATTATTAATGCCATATTAGACTAGTAAACTATCAAATAACACACTAGTGTGTTATAACTCACCAGTGAGTTATGGTTTATAAGTCACGTTCATATTTAAGGTATCGGGTGTGTTTTTTAAATTTCACCTCATAGTAGGCTGTGGATAGGTAGTGTTTGTGAATGCGCATTACTAAAAAATGTCAAAATTGACATAACCTCACTTTTTTAATAAAAATTGAAACTGCTCCAATCAGTTACTAGTGTCTTGAAAAAGACAGCTTGGCTCTAGTAATTAGGCCTAGATGAGTGAGCTGTCTTTTTCAAGACACTATTAACCGATTGGAGCAGTTTCAGTTTTCCTTAAAAAAGTGAGGTTATGTCAGTTTTGACATTTTTTAGTAAGGCGCATTCACAAACACTATCCACAGCCTACTATGAGGTGAAATTTAAAAAAAAAAACACCTGATATTTATATTTAAAGGTTGCCCGTGGCAACCGATTAAACAACCTAATTAAACCAAAATGTAAAAAAGTCACTGTTAAGTCATCCTGACATTTATAGGGTACTGAGACGCAAGTAGCTTTGATTTGATCAAAAAGCTTATTAATGAGTATCTCATAAAAAACGATTTATTCCACTTGTTGGATAAATCATTGTATGCCACTCGCGTGTTATATTTCCTAAATCACTTGATAATTTATACCACGAGGCCGTCTTCTCGCGTGACTTATTTTCAACATAACACACTAGTACTATAAATAACTATTATTTGCATTTGCTGTATATTCTACGGCTAGGAGAACGCTTATATCCCACGATTTTCTATTAAGTTGCTTGGTTACCTACGTCTTCTATTTTTAAATTCAGAGTGAGCCAGTAGTGTGTGCTAGCAATGTAGCTTTTTGCCTGTCTGTGATATCAATCATCTTATTTTTAAACGACAAGTTCGAGAATGGGCACATTTTGAAAATATTTCTATTTTTGTATAAGTGTACGAAGGTACGATATAAAACTAAGCCTTGTTTTTTTTTAATAGCGTCTCCGCATTTTGTAACAGTTTTGGATTCGCCACTAAATTTTATCATCTCCACAGAGTTTTTTTGTATTTCTTGCAATAGTTTTTGCTTTATGTTCATTTATGTGCCAAATTAGGGTCATGTAGGCATGTATAAAACCACGGAAAAAATTATTATTTCAGAACCATTCAAGTTAACATATCCTTATAACTGATTTTTCATTCTATCCACTTGAAAATCATTGTTGCATGTAGCGTCCCTGGAGATGTGTAAAATTTAAATCTTTCTTGAAAATAGACATTTCACTTGGTGATGCCGTCCAAACCAATCCCTCCCGTGAAGTTCCCAAGAATGATGCAATCGTTAAAAAATTTTCAATCCGCTACACATTCTCCTCATATTTTTTCCTACTTTTTAATGGCCCTTTGCCCTAAAACGGGCAATTCAGTTTCCTCACTTATCCGACCACCATTTCTTTTAGATATTTGACTTATTTCCACTGAGCTCAAACCAAATTCTTAACTCTTGGAGTGAAGACGCCCGTGGAGTCCTTGCTTCTTATATTTGATTGTAGATTCTATTGAAGGATTTCTATCAGCTTTGCCAATAATGTACCCGAAGAGATCACGGAAGTCATCCAGAATCTGCACCCAAGGAGGGCACCAGGACACGACAGGATATCGAAGAGAATGCTGAAGGAACTACCGGAAGGATATATGAAAAGGATAGCAAGCACCATCAACGCGGCGATGAAGAGGCGATATTACCCGGAGCAATGGAAACTAGGAGAAGTCATCATGAAACCGAAACCAGGAAAAGACAGGGAACTACCACAAAACTACCGACCCATCACGTTACTGAGCAGCATAGGAAAAATCATGAAGAAAGTCATACTTTGGAGGATAAAGGAAGAGGAAAGAAGATTGAACATCATCCCGGACTAGCAATGTGGATTCAGCGAAGGACATTCAACGGAGGACCAAGTAGTACGGTTAATGGATGAGGCGATCAAGGACATCAATGAGAAGAAGACGACGTGTATGATATTATTCGACGTGGAGAAAGCATTCGACAGGATATGGCACAACGGATTGATGGCAAAGATGGACCAACTAAGAGTCGGAAAGGCGCACACCCAGATGATACGGGACTACTTGAAGAAGAGAACATTCATGATCAAGATTGGAGATGAAACATATTTTGCAAAAAATCTCGCAAATTTTACTAGGTAAACCACATAAACCATATAGTATCAAACTACTCTAAAAACGATTCATGCAATGATGCAATAAAACGTATTGTGCTGCATTTGAAAAAATGGATTATTGCCATTTGCAATTTATCATTTTCAATAAATCGTAGCATCGACTCCAAATTTGCCCTACTCGCAAAAGACGCACTGAAACTTAAGGAGTTGATTAGAAAGGAGATGTAAGTTAACTTGGACAGTTTTGAATTGTTGAAATTTTCTAGGGTGCTATGCCTGACGTTAACTTGATATATAAATTAACGTAAATCAAAAACTATACCAGATAAATTTAGAAGGCCGGTGCGTAATATCGACAATTTAATGGTGATTCGAAAAATCTAATAAAAATGGTAGGTTGCCATATAAAAAAATAGAGAACTTAATTGTGCATCTTCTATTGAAACATCCTGTATAGAATTTGAAATATTTCTATATTTCTCAATGTAATATAATTCTCAACCCATAATTCAATATAATTCTTAACCTACGGTTTAAAAGGCGATCAAGTGGATTACCGAGAATGGCATCATGAAATGCATAAAAAAATTATGGAGTTTTGACCGCATCCCTGGATCACTGTTTACATCAGGTAGTGTTTCTAATAGAAGTTCGTTTTGTAAGAATTTATTATTATATTTGAATTTATTTACCGATCTGTATGGAGCGCAAAGAAGGCATGGAGCATGCTAAGAAACAGCAGAGGACCAGTCAACGAACATAAATTTATTTATTTATTTTTTTATATTTCTACAAACACACTGAAGAGAATAATTACATGCAAGATTAGCAATTTAATCTAATACTATCTTAAAACTACAGAGAACAAAGGGAATATGATACTATAGACAGGACAAGATAAGATCAGCATACAAAGCCTAAATCTAACGTACAGATGCTGCCCATACATGGAAATTTGCGCTACTAAGCTACTTCAACATTTTTTAAACTCTTAGCACTGGTATGTAGTAAATCAATATCACATTTTTACATTATCACATTACATTCATGCAGCATTGCATTTATTGGTGAACAGTTATTCCAGGCTGAGTAAAAGAATAACCGCGGGTTTCTTACTCTTAAGCTAATTTTAGGAACTACCAAGGTAAATTGGTTAATACAGGAACTTCTTTTATATTGTAACGTTTTTACTATTGACTAAAACTAAAACACTACGCGATTATCCTAATTAATTTATTTCTTACACTACACTTATAAACTTAACTTAACAATCACCTAATTCATATTCGTACACGGAAGTGTTTATTTATTTTAGCGCGCGCGGCCTCTCGCTCGAATGTTTACACACACCGGTTCAACTGTCCCGTCTCGGGTCCGACATTCCCTTTTTATGGCAGGTAGAAGGCTCTAGTCGTTTGCCGGAATAGTCCCGAAGCTTCTGGAGATCATTCTAGAATTCGCGGAACTTGTTATCGCATCGAAGCTTCTCGACTCGCTCTTCGACCGTCGGCTTCGTCCTGTCCTTCCCGGTATCGCAATAAGGCGAACTTGTGTAGCTCCCGGCGTGTTTATGTCGCGGCCGGCGAGCCGTTTCGTTACACTGTCCCCGCCTTAAAGATGTTTCGTCCCGAAACGTGTCCCTGCCAGGCCCATGTAGGAATCTACAGTTGGTCCCCTGTCTGCAGCGCGAGGTTTGGTGGAAATAACATGCCACGGTCTTCTTGTGGGGACTCCTCTCAGGATTCCAACAACACACCAAAATGTCTACCCCGGTGAAGCGAAATAAGACCTCCAGCATATTCCTGACGACCCTCCAGTCCAAGGCGTCCAATCCGCAAGCCAGTTTCGGGATAGCTAACTTAGTTAGATCTTCGCTAAGTAGGGTCTCCCTGAGGTGATGTAGTGCGTCCCACAGGTCCAAATAGATGGGCTTGTGAAAGGACCTCCTCTTGGTAACCAGGTAGAAGAGTGGCCGTTGTGATCCATCTTCCTTAATCCTCAGCGCTCGCCCGACCGCCGGTCCCTGCTAATGGAGTTCGTCCAGTTTGCCGAACCTCGTCCGGAACTCCGCAGCAATTCCCCGGGACATCCGCAGGTCCTGGGCCACGCAATGAGCCAGCGCATATTCAGTCGGTGTTCCGAAGAGATCCCGTTGTTCTTCCCTGGTCACACCGAATCTGGCCTTCCCGGTCCCACCATACGCAGCCATAAACTCTGCAAAGGAGGGCTCATCCTCTTGGGGCCGCAGTTGGCGCACCTGTTGGTGTTGGTCGTGGTCTCCCTCGAAAGGTGCTAATCGATTGTAATGCACGACCCTAGGCTTCCCATTCGGAACTTTGCTGATCCGGTAGATGACGTCATTTATTTTTGTCTTCACTGTATACGGCCCTTCTCAAGCTTGCTGAAGCTTCGGTGATAATCCTCGTCTCCTTTGTGGGTTGTACAGCCACACCAGGTCTCCTTCTCCATATATGCCGCTGTCCGCCCGAACGTCATAGTAATCCTTCATGCGGTCGCTGGCGACTTGGAGATTCGTCCGTACCATCTCGTGAACCTGGTCCATCTTTCTGCGCAGCTCGGTGACGTAGTCTTCCCCAGCCAGATCTTCTCCCAGTTTGCAACCGAAGCTCAGATCGCAGGGAAGCCTCATCTCTCGCCCTAACAGTACCCTTGCTGGTGTTTGGCCGGTGGACTCGTTGATGGCAGAACGGTAGGCCATCAGGAAAAAGGGAAGGTGTTGATCCCAGTCTCGTTGGTGTTGAGACACTACCTTCGAGAGGTACTTGCCCATGGTGCGGTTCATCCTCTCCACCATTCCGTCAGACTGAGGGTGCAGCGCCGTCGTTCTAGTTTTGCGAATTCCCAATTTTTCGCAAACTCCCTGGAACAGCTCGCTCTCGAAGTTACGCCCCTGGTCGGAATGCAATTCCAACGGTACTCCGAAGCGGCTCACTAACTCCTTCACCAGGACATTGGCGACAGTTGTTGCTGCTTGGTTGGGAATCGCGTAGGCCTCTACCCATTTCGTGAAGTAGTCCATCGACACCAGGATGTATTTGTTGCCGCAATCGGTTTCAGGGAATGGCTCAGTAATGTCTAGGGCGATCCTCTCGAAAGGACTTCCCACATTGTACTGTCTCATCGGGGCTTTCGATTCGATTCGTACTTTGCCCAGTACGATTTCAGGGTCCTAGAGGATGGGGCCACATCCTGCCATTCCGGCCGACGTCCCTCTTCTTTCCACCTCAGGATCCGTTGGAGTTCAGGGTCGCCTTCCTGCGCTCGCCGCAGCCCGTCTGATGACCAGTCCTCGTCGGTGACCGTCGTGCGGCAAGTAGACGCCTCCTTTACCTCTGCACGACTGCAGTGGGAACATCCCTCCGGACACGGGCTTCTTGAAAGAGCATCAGCATTACGGTGGCTGGTTCCTGCTCTATGTTCGATGTCGAAGTCGTATTCCTGAAGACGCTCAATCCACCGAGCTACCTGGCCTTCCGGGTTCTTGAATCGCAGGAGCCATCTGATCGCCGCATGATCCGTTCTCAACAAGAACTTCCTTCCGTATAGGTACTTGTAGAAATGCTCTACTGACTTCACGGCGGCTAACAGCTCCCTCCTGGTGACACAGTAGTTCCTCTCAGGCTTCGACAGGACTTTACTGAAGTAGCCAACGACCCGCTCTTGCCCATCTTGCAGTTGTGACAAAACCCCTCCGATCCCGTCGTTGCTTGCATCTGTATCCAAGATGAAGCGTCCTTCTTGGGTCGGAAACCCGAGAACCGGGGCCGTCGTCAGGCGTCTTTTCAGGGCGTCGAAGGCTGCTTGGCATTCTTTATCCCAAAGGAAGGTTCGTTTTTCCTCGGTTAGTCGTGTCAGCGGCTTTGCGATGTCAGAAAACATTCGGACGTAACGACGATAGTAAGTGCAAAGCCCCAGGAAACTTCGTAACTGATGCTTGTCCTTCGGTGTTGGCCATTCTTGGACTGCTCGCACTTTTTCAGGTTCCACCTCGACGCCGTTACTGCTGACCACGTGTCCCAGATAGTGTACTCTCGTTCTTAAGAGATGGCATTTCTTTGGGTTGGGCGTCAGGTTAGCCATTTGGAGCAGGTGTTCGTCAAACGTCCTCCCTACGACGATTATGTCATCCAGGTACACGAGGCACGTTTTCCAGGAGAGCCCTCTGAGTATGTTCTCCATGAGCCTCTCGAAAGTAGCAGGCGCATTACACAACCCGAATGGCATTACGGTGAATTGCCACAGTCCAGATCCTACTGTGAAAGCCGTTTTCTCCTTGTCTGCAGGGTCCATTTCCACCTGCCAGTAGCCACTCTTCAGGTCCAGGGTGGAAAACAGCTTCGATCCAGCCAGAGTATCCAGGGTGTCGTCTATCCGGGGAAGAGGGTAGCTGTCTTTCTTCGTCACGTTGTTCAGTAGACGATAATCTACACAGAACCTGGTGTCTCCATCCTTCTTCTTTACCAGAACTGCAGGAGATGCCCAAGGACTGCTAGATGGCTCGATAACTCCCTCTTTCTCCATGTCGTGGATGATCTTCTCCGCTACCTCCCGCTTCGCCTGCGGCAACCTCCTTGCTGATTGACGGATTGGTCTCGCGTCCCCCGTATGGATCTTGTGTCTAACAATATTCGTTCTCCCAGAAGGCCCCTTGTCAGATACGAAAATCGATCGATATCGACGGAGTAGCTCAATAAGCCTCTTCTTCTCGGATCCAGCGAGAGAATCGCAGGCGCCCACTAGAGCTTCCTCCACTTTCGCGACTTTGCAGCCAGCGCTCGCCGTCACCTGGTGGATCAGTGACGTCACTGGTGAGCAGGTTCCCACTTTGGTCCCCTTGCGGATGGTAACTGGGTAGTCATTGATGTTGATGAGCCGGACTGGAATTTCTTCACCCAGCGTTACCAAGGTCTTCCCTACTAGAACGCCTCGGCCCACCTCCACGTCGTGGTTCCAAGGTTCCACTACGGCAGGATTCCCTTTTCCGGTGACTCCTTGAAGTCGGGTCACCACTATCGATTCGCTCCTACCCGGCAGGATCGTGTCTTCTGTCAGCTTTATCTGATGGACCGTCTCACCCTTGGTGTGCAGGAATATTTCCTCTGGGCCGACCTGCATTACTTGTCGTTTCAAATTGAGTGCGAAGCCGTGGGTCTTCATGATGTCCATTCCCAAGATGGCGTCTTCTTCTATGTCGGCGATCAGAACTCGGTGTGGCGAGAATCGCGCAGTGCCGATCTTGATCTCGACGTCTACTTCTCCGTGGACGGCGGCAGCTTCGCCCGTAGCCGTTCGCAACCTCCACCTGGACTCCATCACTCTCTTCCCTCGTCTGTTCAGCAGGCCTGGCTTCAGGATCGTCTTGGATGCCCCGGTGTCGATCAGTAGAGTGTGCTTCCTGCCGTTAATTTCGCCATCCACGTACAGGCTGCCACCTTCACCTCTCAGGGTAGCTATCTTGATGAGGGGGTCTTGGAACGGGTATCGGGTCGGAGCTGCCCCCTTGGAGCCGACCCGCTTTAGTTTTCCGACGTCTGGGCCGTTGTTGGCTTCTCCATCCTAGGGCGCTTGCAGTACCTTCGGATATGGCCAACCTCTCCACACCCCCAGCATTTCGCCGGTTCCTTTCTGTCTCCCTTCAGCAGTCCCTTGAGAGCGTTGAGGACAACCTGCTCCAGGGCGTCCTCCTTCCGCTCGTCTTCCACGCATGCGTCGTCCCCGTACACCGCCCGAACGCGGCCACAGCTCCTTGACGCCTCCGTCGCAGCCTCGTATTCCAGGGCCATCGAGAGGGCATCCAATGTGCTCTTGGAACGCGACAGCCGTACCGCCCGCTGCATCTCCACATCCCTCAAGCCGTCGACGAAGGCCGAGACCGCGAGACTCTCCGTCATGGACTCCGCCGCTTCCGGGTAGGCGAATCTGACTAGTTTCGCGATGTCGGCTTCGAACTCCTGAAGGCTCTCTCCCTGCTTTTGTCGTCGGTTCTTCATTCGGGATTGGTAGACCTGCCCCAGGTGTGCGTGCCCGTACCGCCTCTCCAGCCTTTGGACGAGTAGTTCGAAGTTGTCCAGCTCTTTTTCATTTTCCAGTTTCCATTTTCAATTATATACTCCTCCAGACGTTTCTGCAGCACTGTTTTCGTCCCTGACGTTTCGAGTTCTCGTTCTTCCAACTCGCGTTTGAGGTCCACAACTTTTAAATCGCGTAATTTCTTCATTGTTTTTAATTTATTTCACTAACTAATCCGCACTCTGACACCACTGTAACGTTTTTACTATTGACTAAAACTAAAACACTACGCGATTATCCTAATTATTTATTTCTTACACTACACTTATAAACTTAACTTAACAATCACCTAATTCATATTCGTACACGGAAGTGTTTATTTATTTTAGCGCGCGCGGTCTCTCGCTCGAATGTTTACACATACCGGTTCAACTGTCCCGTCTCGGGTCCGACATTCCCTTTTTATGGCAGGTAGAAGGCTCTAGTCGTTTGCCGGAATAGTCCCGAAGCTTCTGGAGATCATTCTAGAATTCGCGGAACTTGTTATCGCATCGAACTCTCTCGATTGTTCCCGTCGTCCTTCCCAGAATTGCAATAAGGCGAACTTGTGTAGCTCCCGGCGTGTTTATGTCGCGGCCGGCGAGCCGTTTCGTTACAATATCTTTTGTTGTTAACAATACTGAAAATAAAATTACTCTATTTAATGTTCGTCTTACACCTAACTTTGCCGTACCAAATTCTAACGACATTCTGGAATAACTCACCATAAAAGGATTGATACCCTATTTTCTAAAATATAAATATCTCAAAAAAAATTTTGCACTTTTTCAATCATTTTTTCATGGACTTTAGTTTGCGCTGACCAGATAGTGGAGTCATATTCTCACTCAGGTTTTACCAAAGCATTATACAATTTAATTAATTTCCTAATATTTCTAAAATACTTGGTATTTCTAATTACAAAGCCAAGAAGCTTATACGCCTTATTCACAATCTTCTTATAGTGCTGCACAAATTTTAGATTTGTTTGCAGATGTACATCTCCAAGATCCCTACACTCATTTTTCCTACCTGAGACACTAATTTATAACTATTTTATAAACTTTTTCTGATGTATAAAACTCATTATATAACACTTGCTAATATTGAGAAACATGTTATTATTATTAAACCAGTGATCTATAAAATTTAAATCTCGCTGAAGGTTATCACAATCATCAGGAGCCGACACATGTTTAAAGATCTTGAAGTCATCTGCAAACAAGAGGCTTTCCGAATGCATTATACAATTTGAGGGTATTTTCGACTGTAACGAAATTTAACAAGCCCGCGTATTGATGGTTGAATTGGGAATGAAAATAAAGGGATAGACACGTTAAAGCAATTTATTTGTTACTACAGGACAAGAGGGCAAGGAAAATCTACGGGAAATCCCATCTTTATCACGAAAATATTAAAACGGCTTGAATTTGGGGCAATATGGGCGGAAGAAGTTTCGACGCGACCAGGTGTTTTACGATGGGTTGATGGGCATTTTCGACGACATGACCGAAAAGGTGGTTTTATTGTACAGGTATTTTCGACGATAAAGGAATTTAACAAGCCCGTGTATTGGGTTGAATTAGGAATGAAAATAAGGGGATATATACGTCAAAACAGTTTATTTGTTACTAGGTTTGGGAACAATATGACATTTCTTGTCCAAAGTTTTTTCTAAATGCATATGTACTATAATTTTTATTATTTTAAAATAGGAATTAGTATCTAAATAATACATGATAGGTGTACAAACTATTACCATAAATGTTACATCTTATTATATAAAAAAAGCGTTTATTTACTAACACAACACAATTTAATTGGTATAAGAATGATACGATATAGATTTTATAAAATTCAACCTACTTATTTGTTGTGACTGAAATTAGTGTACCATTCTCTTCAAAAATTTCAATTTAGAACCAATCCAACTTGAACCGATCCTACCTACCTGTCTTAAGCCGTCGTCGAAATTTCTTGTAAGCTTATGTGACCCTTCGATTAAAGCAGGTACCCTCACTATTTGTCGTCGAAAGTTCGCCCGCCGTGAATTTGAACCGTTCCTACCGAAACACTTCTTACCTACCTGCCTTAAGCCGACCGGACCGTCGAAATTTCTTGTAAGATTATTTGACCATTCGATTAAAGCAGGTACCCTCAATATTTGCCGTCGAAAATTTGCCCGCCGCAATTTGGTAGGTCATTTATGGTCGCAGAAAGTAAGGGCCCAAGGTTACTACCCTGGGGCACCCCAGAAGTAGCCACAAATTCCTTTGACATACATCTGCCAATTTTAACTTTTCGGGTTCTTGAGGTTAAATGGGAACTCAACAACTTGCTGACGTTTAGCGACAAACTAAATTTACCCAGCTCATATACAAGTAGACCATGATCCACCTTGTCAAAAGCTTTAGCACAATCTGTAAAGATAACATCTAGCTGTTCTTCATTGATAATGGCACTGGACCAGTGTACAGGTTAGCAACAGTTGACACATCAGGCAAGAAACCATGCTGTTGCTCAGCAAATTTATTCAGGAAGCTATTCAATAAATAAATGATAATAAAGTCACACGTTATACAAATAATAAAAATCACACCGGAAATCTGGGAAAAACACTTTGAACAATTATGTAGCAAGACCGACATAGACGAATGTACAAACGAGGGTGTCGACAAACATTGGAACTTGTTCAATAACCAAAGAGAAAACAAGACAAACACTTAGTGCACTGAAGGATAGAAAGTCACTTGGGTTATTCGAGATAACCGTTGGAATGCTAAAATATGAAGGAGAAGACTTAATCAACGAATTACGTTTCTCGTCCAACAGGCTAATTACTACAAAAAAACGTATCAGAACAGTGAAAACAAATCATCATGTTACCCATCTTCAAGAAAGGAGAAAAAGTGTACCTCAAAAACTATCGGGTAATTAACCTATTTAGCTCAATATCAAAGCTATTGACAAAAATAATATCAGCCAAGATATCATCGACATGAGTCTCTGAGGAACAACAAGGTTTCAGACAAAATAGGTAAACGATAGATGCAATAGTCCCCATCAGGCGGATCACCAAACAAGCCTAGAATTCAAAAAGACCGCATATATGTGCTTCATTCGGCTAATCCAGGCATTCTACAGAGTGCGTTTAACTGACATTTTGCAACTAAGACAACATAAAGTAGACCCAAACATTATGACACTTATTAGCGAAATAAATACTGTCACCTCAACATTGCGACAGAAATAAGACAAGGAGACGATCTTAGCCCAATACGTTTCAACATAATAATGGACGATATTATTGTACTTACAGGCGAAGAGCGAGGGCCGAAAAAATGGAATGGCAGGCAAGGAAATTAAAATTTTGTGCTATGCCGACGACGCCGTAATAATATCTGAAAATGAAGATAACCTCCAGAGACATCGCCATGCTTTCGAATGAGTGGCTCAATGTTCCCCATGTTAATTCCCATATGAAAAGAATAGTGTAGAAACATCTGACATTGGTGAACCCTTGGTTCAATATGATTGTCTCCACCTAAAAAACGCCATGCCTCTAAGATGCAAACTGGCAGTAGGTATATATGACAAGAGTATACAGCAAATAACAAACAAATGTAGCAAACAAGAAAAATCGCCTTGAAGTAAGGGTAACTCAACGACATATTATGGAGGAACAAACACTTAAGTACATCTATCCAAGTCAAAATCTACAAAACATGTGCTAGACCAGAGATGACATATGCCATTGAAACAAGGGCCGAATAACAAGCTCAAACCAAAAGACTATTAAAAACAATAGAGATCCGAATACTAAGATCACACAGGCTATATACTGCACGACCCTACGAGAAATGAGGAAATTAGAGAGACCTGTTGGTTACAAGACATATTATGATGGGCCAGTACAACACGAATACAGTATGTGTTGTCCGACAACCGACTACACAAAACTGTAAAAATGGAAAAATTAAAAACACTAGACCCCCAGGAAGGCCACCAAAACGCTGGCGTGGAATCTGGACTTCGGCATCTCAGGAATAAGGAACATTGTGAAAAACACAGGACTAAGTCCTAACTTAAGAAGAAGGATTAATTTCCATTCACAACCATATACATATAGTTATATGATGATAACGTTACATCCTTCACTACTTTAGTAATTATACCTGGTATAACATATCGATCGGTTATATCATGTACCTATATAATCAACGCTCTGCCACCACCTAATTATTAAATAAACTCACACACTATTACATACCCTTCCGCGAATTCTAACTATCGAAATCAAATTGTTTACTAATTAATTCGGCGAGTCTCCACCTCAAACCCGCCATGATATCCGACATCGAATGAATAGATCCCTCGCCCTCTCCCGCTGTCTTCACGTTAAACCCCCGACCTGAATAAATTTCTGATGTCTGATTCGAATGTTTGCCGACAGGCTTATTTTCGTACTCGCACATGGACTTCGAGGCGGACAGGGACCCGGGACCCCAGGGGGACCCCTCGCTGGCGGACATGACGAGATCGGCCCTCTCGATCCTCCTCAAGAACCCCAAGGGATTCTTCCTCGCTGTCGAAGGTTAGTAATTGACAGTCGTCGCTAATGTAATGGAATTGTATCTAATAGCTCTGTAATACAGCGATCATTATTTAATTATGTTTATGTTAGGGTTACTACTGGCACAGCCCAGGTCAGTTTCCAACTAACGATTTTGATTAGACTCCGCAAAGAAAGTTTTATTGCAAGAGGGCGGTAGAAACAATAAGGTTAGGTAAATGTCTTTCTTTCGTAATATCTTTGGGTATTCTTGATTTGACTAGTGGTGGACACGAGACGAGACATGTCTCGTCTCGAATTTCGAGACGAGACGACGAGGCCAGACCAGTGCTGGTTCGAGACGAGGCGAGACGAGACATAATTTCGTCTCGTCTCGAAAAGTCTCGAAGTCTCGATTTTTTTTAAGAAATTGCAACTTAAGAATTTTCTTTCGTTTGTAAAATGAAAGGCCACCAAACTCCATAGCAATGAGGAAGAAAGCGCAGGTAAAAGGATACCTAATAAAGGGTCAAGATTAAACCGTACCACTGTCCAGTAAGGGTGTAAAATTTATAACTAGTCCGTCGTTTTCTGAGAATTTTGGAAGGGTTTGTTATACAACAGACAGACGGACAGTGGTGTGAAACGTTCATCTGAGGTAATGGACATATTTAATAGTAATGTTCATTCATTCATTCATTCATTCATTCATTCATTAGTAGCGTAGTTTTCCAAAATTAACAACTTTTCTGATAGATGGACATCTTGGTAAGTATAAATGAAATTTCCAGTTTACAAGTTCCCAGTGCGATGTTGTTGGTATTGTTGAGACATATCTCGGATTGAATAAAATAAAACTATAGCTGATCTGACTATTGCCGTCCCAAAGAGTTCTAAACATAGGTTATTCAGCTTCATAATAAGGACCCAATTAGTGCCCTCTAATTTTATGTCGAAAACGTATGTTTTGATTAATCACAATATCTTTTCTTTTCTGAGTGCGATAATATGAGATAAATAGGTAGATATACCATTACCAGCACATTTTTCTAAAATTATGGTAGGCAATTTTACTTTTAAAATATGATAATTCTATCAAGTAATACCAATTTCACATATAATATAAAATATACAGATAATATTAATTTCTTATTTCTCCTTATAAATATATATAGTTTATTTTATAAGTTTATTTAATAACTTTGTTTCATAGTTCGTATCCTAACAATTCTATCTATTAATGATATTTATTTTCGATTTTGTACCTGTTCTCTATATTCTAATTTCTTCAATTCGGTATTATCTAAAAATGAAATATTCTTTATCAAATCATAACATCAATAAAATACAACTGTACATTCAACTTTACCACACCTGTATAGGTACTTCAAGAAAATCTGTAAATGTTATCAAAAAAGTATACATTTATAAAAGTACCATCTATATACGTCTATTTATTTCGAGACATTTCGAGACACGAGACGAGACGAGACGAGACCAGTACCAGATCGAGACGAGACATAATTTTTGGAAATTTTTCGAGACGAGACGAGACCATGTCTTTTCTCGTCTCGTCTCGTCTCGTGTCCACCACTAGATTCGACATATCAATTTTCAGGAATGCCTTCAATTTTAGCTTATTAGAAAAGTATCCCAAGTATTATCGTTAGATAATATATGAACAAACATAAAAATATTTTGTGACAGGTCATCGAAATTGTTTATTTAATTGATTATTTTGATTGTCACATTTTCTAAATGTTATCAACGGTGTATAGAATATGATATATTCATTACAATGTTTATCAAAGTTATTATGCAATCCATAATTGATGGGATGCTGTTAGTTTCTATTTTTGAAAGGCAGATTAAAAAGTTGTGGTTCTCTTATTAACGCGTTACAGACGCTTAAGGGATTCAAATATGATACTAGCCATTATTCTTACCCAAAATAATGTCACTTTCTTAAAAAGATTTTAATCACAAATGTAATAACTGCATCAGATATTAAATTTATTTAAACAAAAAATTAATTACCACTCCTGCATTACTGCTTGAACATGTAGAATATCAAACGTTGACTTCGTTTATATGTATATTCGTACATGAAACATGCTTAATAATATCAATTAATTTTTATACCATCCCTTATTCGCACACAAAGGAATTTGTTAAAAATTTCATTAATAAGAAATAGTGATTTTAAGTTGACCATTTCAAACATATTATGACTCTTAATTTAGACATACTATCGTTGCGAGTTATTATATTATAACGCTTATTTTAATTTATTTACACACTGTCTTAACACTACCTAATTTATTTACACTACTTCCTAAATAATAAATTTATATCACACTCTTAACTCCTAATTTATTTATGCAATTTCACTTGTCCGTTTATCGCACTGTTTTCACGAACGCGGCGGCTTCTCGTTTAACCTCCTCTTCGTCCGCAGCGTTCGCTTATATAGCCCTCCATATTGTATTCCGGAAACTTCTTGATATTGCTCGATTCGTTTTCCCTAATTTGTTTGTTCTAGAAACCACCCGAAAATAATAAATCAATGTTTCTTTAAATTAATGTTCGCGATTATTCTGGAACTGTTTTTATAGCCCAATTAGCGGAGCGGTCTCTCTTTAAGGTGGGCCGCCTCGTCCGATAAGGAGTACGCTTACTACGAGACTAGCTAGCACGAGTCTATGAACATTAGGCATTGTACTTAACAATTAAACGTAAAAAAATGTACTTTTTTGACTCTTTTTGTTCTCAATTAAAAACTAAGATACTTTTGGGTAAAATGGGCCTCGATATCTTCATTTGTTTCTGACAAAAATGGTATAGAAAATCAAAATGGACAAAATTTTAGTTTAACAATTGTTATTGCAAAATTGAATCTGCGACTTTGTTATTTTGTAAAAAGTCGGGGAATATAGTGCTTAATATGTGGTAAAAATTTCAGATCGATTTATCAAATAGTTTATTGCAAAATTCAATTTGTTTAAATTTTTGCAATTTTTTGGCAACAACCATCTACGTACAACTAAAAAAAAACGCGATTCTAAGATCATGGTGTCCTAGAGAAACTTTTTCTCTATCGATATCAGCTGTTGAATATGATAAAAAGCAATTTTAAGATTGTTTAAAAAAATAAAGAAAAAAAACAATTTTTTTTTATTTTTGCACCTTATGTCATAAGCAATATCTCTGGAAATTGTTGACGAATTTTGATTTTTCTTCTTTTAATTAGAGGTACCGGTCTGAGCAAACTACGAAGATGCGATTTTTTTATTAATTTGTTCATCAATTTACCACCTAATTTGTTGAAACATTTTTTTGGAAAAAAATTTTTCTCGAAAAATCTTTTTTTGTGCAGTTTTCATTGTTATACATGGAAAAGGATTAAATAAAACGTACATTATAATATTATTAACATATTTTGTTTTATTGTTATATCAAATAACAATAGTGTATTTTTTATAATATTTTTAACAGAAATCTATTAAAAATTTATTTTTTTAATGACAATAATTCATGTATTATAGTTAAGCAAGTAATTTCTATGTTTAACAATGAAAACCGCACCAAAGAAATGGAATTTTCGCGAACAATTTCTTTCCAAAAAATTATTTCAACAAATTATGTGCTAAATTTTTGAATAAATTAATAAACAAATCACACTTTCGTAATGTGTTCAGAACGGTACCCCAAATTAAAAGAAGAAACATCAAAATTCGTCAACAATTTCCAGAGATATTGCTTATGACAGTTATGACATAAGGTGCCAAAAAAATTTTTTTTCTTCTTCTAAAATTTTTTAAACAATCTTAAAATTGCTCTTTATCACATTCATCAATTGATATCGATAGAGAAAATGTTTCTCTATGGCACCATGATCTTAAAATCGCGATTTTTTTTAATTCTGCGTAGATGGTTATTGCAAAAAAATTGTAAAAATATAAACAAATTGAATTTTGCACTAAACTATTTGATGAATCGATCTGAAATTTTTACCACATATTAAGCACTACAATTCCCGACTTTTTACAAAATAACAAAGTCGCAGGTTCAATTACGCAACGACAATCATTAAACAAAGATAAGGTCGATTTTGACATTTTAAAGGTCTTTTAATTCCCTAGAGCTAGAGGATGGTGAGCCCATTTTACCCAAAAGTAACTTAGTTCTTAATTGAGAACAAAAATAGTCAAAAAGTTCATTTTTTGACGTTTAATTGTCAATAGCAATGCTTAATGTTCATATTCTCGTGGGGTCTTCCTATATGTTTTGTTTCTGCTGTCCTATATTACCTAAAAATCTGGGTCTCCTGCTCGAGGATTCGGTGTCATGGCGAAATCCCTAATTAATTGGCCTATAAATTATTAATACCGATAAGCGTCCCTTCAACAAAATAATGATAAATAAGGTGGAAATTCAAACGTAAAAAATTTTTAAAATAGTCTTTTTATTAATAGATAACTAGTACTGGCAATCAATCTATCCTCTTGGCAGAAATCAATAAACATACTATTTTTTTTGTAACATATGTTACATTATGTAACATACTATTTTTTAAATTTGTAAAAAATTGTTATTGATCTCCTATCTGTATATCGTCGTATTAGATCTGTCATTTTTGATTCCCTCAAAAGATAAGCTAGTATAAAAAAATCGTTACTGGCAAATGGAGATTACATATAATTCTCTTCAAGCTGATTAAATCTCGAGATATATTTTTGTCAGGATATAACTGACGGTGGCACGGCCTGGATTTATTTATTACGTTTGAGAGGATTTGTGATTTAAAGTAATCCCAAAAACGTTTTGAGGAGTGTTTTAAACACACAATTAAAAATATTACCCTGAAACTATTTTGTTAACGTCGTTGGTTAATTAAATCCCGGGTAAACCAAACCGCAATGTCGACGGTATTGTTTCTAAATTAGCCCACCGTATCCTAATTACCCTTCACTCTAGTGCAAGTAACGATTAATTGTGAAGTCACTGCTGTCACAATCTCAACTAATCAATCTCGATGAGCTCAGATCATTCCAATACTTCCGAGCATTCCTCCGAAAGACAAGATTCTTGAGTTTTTTATTGTAATATCAGCTCGAGTACAGTAATCTAAGCGAATTGATCATAATCGTTTTACAAATTTCGAATAATTCAAGGGTCGACACTCATCAACTGATTTTTGATTGACAGGATATTTTTCGTGATAAACGAATGTAAGATTGATCTACGACGAAAAAAACGGTAATTAACCTAATCTGACAAGAGGGAACACTTCTATTTTTAGCTCAAGGTTGCTTTTGGGCGACTAGGCTGATCTTATTAGAATAAAGGGGAAATACTTTGCACGTTATAATAGTGATTTACAATCGATGATTATCATCTGTAGAACTTACAATGCTGCAATTCTTTTCGGAGGTTATGGAACAGGACAATGGCTGCATTAATTGTGAATTTTATGATATTATTGTTTATATGATTGGTATATTAAAACCATCACAATCTAGTTGTCTAAATACGAATCTTACACCAACTGGATTGAAATAACAACTAACTGCATTTGTTCTACTTACGTAACGCTTACTATTAAACACAAACTGCATACAAACGTAGAGACATAGATAGGCAGAACGAAGGAGACATAGCAGATAACACAATTGTCACGGGAATTATGTACCAATTAGAACCACAACATAAAAACACTAACTTGCAGAATAGAGCTGAACATTGTTAACAGACTGTTCTCTTTTATACGGTCGATCAAAGGGCTCAATTACACCCTCACCCCAATTCATTCTTTGATAAAATGGGAACGTCGCACCTTACCACAATTCTAATTCTCGGATTAACATCAAAGCACTCAGCTTCCTATTTGCGACTACCCTCAGGTGTTCGTGTATGCAACAGCCCCACAGAATGCAATAATAAAACCGACAGCTTAGGCAATTAGATAATAATTAACGAGCGATCCGGCCGGATCGTCGATGTGTACGCTGTCAGGAGCACTTCCTGTCGCCGCCGGGAAGAAAATCAGGACTTAATTGATAGGGTCTCGTCGCTAATTGGTCTAGTACATATATTTGGGCCACGTAAACATACGTGCGGTGATGTCTCGTCGACGTTGTTCAGAGGGGAAGAGAAATGTTAATGTGTTATTACAAGATATTCTAAGTCGAAATCTATTCTAAGCTATCAATACTTTATCTGAATTTAAAGCTAGTTTTACTGTTAGCTATTTAAATTTAGTTTAAATACTGTAAGGTTTAAAGATGACCAAGACTGGAAACTAAACGGTTATCACTTATCTTCGATCACTTATTAATTGCCGCATAAGAGTATAAAGCTTATGTTTTTTGGAGTTTGGGGGATGAACTGAAGATAGCTTTACAGTCTAAACTATAAATCTTAACGGCTCTGAACACAGTAATTGGGGCAACCTGCATATTCGACATTGGTTCTGTATTTGAGAATATATAAAATCATTTGCATATTATTTTTTCACAAAATTCTTACATGCATAAGGTACCGAAAAATGTATTTCTATAAAAACTTACTTCAACTTAATATATTCATATTGAATTTGAACACGACTCTATCTGGGGAACTAAGTAAATTACCTGGAAAATCGTAACTGGTTTTGACGATTGATTTGACATTCATACTGAACGAAGTGTGAAGTGGCCTCTTTAGAGAATGGACTGTATATAGATACCTCTCATAGCTCGTGGGTGGCTGCGGAGATGAATCTTGTCTCAAGGTCGTAAGGCTGGAGACGGTAGTTTTAGTTGGAGATCAGGGGGGTGACGTTATCTCTTGAAGTTCTTGAAGTTCTAGTTGTGTGGAGAGAGGGCGTATCGTGCTGTCCGGTGTCGACCTGAGGGCGTAACGTGCAGGTCCGGGGTTGTAGTTCTCGAAGTCTGGAGAGAGGGCGTATCGTGCTCTCTGGTGTGGACCCGAGGGCGTAACGTGCAGGTCCGGGTTGAAGTTCTAGTAGTGTGGAGAGAGGGCGTAACGTGCTCTCCGGGGTTGAGGTTCTTGAGGTTAGGAGTTGTCGGTTTGGGTGGCGTGAAGCAAGATCACAACACACTGTCGTTTTGAGCATACATCGTATACTCGTTTATTGTCCCAAATTTCAGAGCTTTTATACATCTTATTTTACATTGGTTAAATGGGATATTATTTGTTTTCTTACAATGAGGTAGCGTTGCAGAAACTGACCTTAACTGGAGCGCGCTTCTTATCACGTTCCGTAAACGCCTTTGTTATGCAGACTCGGTTAATTATTGTGATTTGAACTTGACTTGTTGACGTTCGGTCGGCGTTGTTATTCTTCGTAATAAAATAAGACGTGCTTTTTAGTTGAATTAAATATCCCAAAAACCTTGTTACCTAAGCTGCGTCAGTGATTATTATCTGTTTGTAAAACAAAACGTGTTAAAAAGTTCCCTAAATTAGTTCACCATAAATTACAATTTCTTAACTTAAAATAATGTTGACGTTAGCGTCAACCTACTAGTTTTCTTGTCCTCTTCTATAGTGGCGATTTAGCCAAGTAATAATTTGTTAATATAATGATAATAACACTTTTTTGACTCCCCGAAAGTTGTAAATACCCAAAATTGTACAAAATATCCATGGACTGGCAATCCAGACGGAAAGTACTTTCATTTTCTGAAAATGTTATGAAAAAGTATATGACTTATTAGTATTAAATGTCTGGTAGGTAAATAATTGAAATACCATCGCTATGAATTACATTAATACCCATTTTACAAAATATTATTCATCTTAATTGTAGGTAATACTTCCGTATTTTTTTACAATAAACAATTAATGTTTGATTAGATATTAATCAATCTATCAATTATTTCACATACGATTCAATAATATGTTGGTAAATAAACCGTTCGTAAACAAATCAGTTTTTGCGATTGCGTTTAATGCCCACTATTAAGTTAAAATCGACGAGTATTGTAAACAAAGACAAATCAGCTGTCGTGACAACGCCAGTTATTGTCGCCAACATGAAGTCTGCACGAGAATTGGAAACCTCATTAAACAGTTACATAACTACAACTCGCTGCATTTGGTATATAAATAACGATACTTGGTCACTTGCATCGATTTCTATTTTACTTCTCCTGCACAAAAGGTGCACCTACCTACTATCAATTCTCTGTAGCAAAACCAAAACGATATATATCAATACAACTCGACATTGAACTTTGTAAATATTTGGCAAATTTGTATAAACCCCAACGAATGGAGGTGTTATAAATTACACTCAGTAATCATTAATCTTATCGTCGTTTCTTGAATTAATTTCCAACAAATACATACACACACCTCTTTTATGATCCCGTAAACATGTACTTATAAATTCGAACAAGATAAGCAGCTTTCCAAACAGGATCGTAATTTTGTTAAGTTGAGCGGGTAATTACCTGGCATTACAATTGTCAAAAATATGTTATTTTTGATCTGACATGGAAATCGAAACGATCCCAATTCATGGATATTATTTGAAGCAAGCAATTTTGGGGAAATTGTTAATAGATTATCCAAATTTAAAAGATAGCAGGACGAGGTTTGCATGCTGGTGTGCTTATATAGTAAATATTTTATAGGATTTGCCTCTTTTAATCGCGATAATTGCTGAGGTATACAAAATTATGAAAGTAAAGGCGAAGACACACTATTGTCACCTCACGTGAGCTGACGTGCTGTCACGTTAACTCACGTCACGGGTAAAATGTGGGGAGTATTATTTCACATGGTATTTAAATATATTGGAACCAGACTGAGGTTATCTCAAAGTGACGCGAGTTAGCGTGACAGCACATGAGCTCACGTGATGTGACAATAGTCTATTTCTGCCTTTAAGTTTCGAGGATGACGAAACTATGTTTTAAATTTTATAAAGCAGAATTAAATAACGGGTAATATGTACAGACATGATATATGTATATGTGGAAGAAATATCGAGTGAGGTGATTGAAAATTACATAATTACAATTAGGATTGTCAAATATAATTCTACCCTTAAGCATAATTTTGTATTATTGCGTCTCGTCAATTAATACATAGCAAATGTTACCAATTAATACATAGCAAATGTTATCAATTCTCATGGCGAATGTCATTGTGATTTTGCATCAATCTAGATATCATCAAAACAGTTATTACCCATAAAATGTATTCTCCTATATATTCTCTAAAAATTGAAATTTTTGTGCATTTATCTTTTTACGCTTTTCAATTCCTGATATGCTAGTACCAATTGCGTATTCCAGCTTTGGTTAAATCTGCCCTCCTTCTTCCTTCCTTTAGGGTTGGCCTTCCAACATACTACTGTAGACTACAAATCTGTTTTCCGGCCTCACATATGTCCGAATCATTGAGCTCTTGTCCTTTTATGCTTTCAATCAAATTTTCTGGTTCCTTTGCATCTATTTGCCGATTAGTTTACTGTCTTTGGTTTTATTAATTTACATCATTTTGGTTTGTTCATGGTTTATTTTCATCCCATTTCCTTCTTCTCATATTTACTTCTAGAATTCTTCCAGTTCCATTTATTCTGTTTATACACTTTCTGCATCAACAGTTTATACTATGATTTGTTCTTCCCTTCTACTAACCTTGTGACGCGGTTTACCTCTAGCTGGCAGCAGTGTCGTCGGCGGCACGAAGACTCTCTGCTAGAAGGTTACGTCACTTGTTGAATTGGCGCTATTTTCGGAGTTTCGGAGTTTTAAATTCGGTTTTTCGGTTTTTCTCGGGCGCCAGATTTTTTAAGGGTTTACTCCCTAAAGCCACGGGTTAGTTTATACTCAGGAGAATGCCAGGAAGTCCGTGAAAATAAAACACACACTTCGGAAAACAAATAAAACTAATTTATTATAGAAAACTGTATCAAAATAAAGACAATCATATTTGCGAAAATCGGCAACGGTGCGTAACTACGACTTCAACTGTTTCTATAGCAAAGCGGCATCTATGTACAAATTTCCCTAGCTCTACGGAAAACGGAAAAATTTGGCAACTATGTACATCGGAAAACGTTGGGGTCTCGGTTTTACGAAGCGGTCGGGCAACAGTGCATGGTGCGGTTATTCCGGTGGGGGGGGGGGGAATAGTGCGTGGCGGTCTAGCTAATCTAGTCGGTGGCTATTCTATTGGCAATGGAAAAGCTAGTTAAGAGCAACGGTCGGGCAAGCGTTATGAAACGGTGAGAGCGGAGCAAGCATTATGGGGAAAAATCTAGCAAGCGGGAATAAAATATGTTAGGTGGCCTAATAATTTACGGGCATGCGCAGTATTTCAAACAAAGGTCGGGTTGCGTTCAGGAAGGCTATCCCGAGTCCCACCCAGGGATACGCCTGCCCAAACAGCCCAAATTAACCTTCCCGAGTCTCACCCAGGGAAGAGCTAATTCGACGGCCTGACCTAACGGGACGGTGGGGGGGGGGCTGTCGGATTTCCCTAACTCTCTAATACCTTACTCGACGGAATCCTGAGAGCCCTGGTCGGTCGGTCGGGAACGGCAACCTTGTCAATCGTCGGATCGAAACACCTGCACTGTTAACACCTGCAGCTCGGAGCACCGGTCGGTCGGTCGACTTCTGATGATTTCCCATATTTTTCTCTCGTATTTAGAGCTCCCGAGTAAATAATTTTGGGTAGTTTGCGGCTCGTAGATTAGAGAGACAACTGGTGGTCTTTTGTTTAAACTTGATCTCGGATTTTGCAGGTGTCACGGCGGAGAGACAATTGTTATTTATTTAAATTTACGGAATTTCTGCAAATGGTAACAGAGGGAGACAAGTGTTCTAGCAGCGGAAAAAATAGGCTTCGTTACAACCTTCTACTGCTTTCATCTCTCCTTGGTATCTATTTTACGCCTTCTACTTCTACTCTCTTTTTGTTACTATCATCTTGTGTTATTAAATACCTATTTCCATCTTCATGCAGGTGTCCATTAAAAATAGTTTTCAAGTTTCTGGTATCCCCAATCATTTTCCATTATTTTTCCTGGTATATTTTTGTGCCCATTACTTTAATTTTATAAAATTCGTGTATTTGCTAATCCTTTTACAAAATCTATTCGCAATATGTCATTCTATAGCTATTTTTTATTCATAAGTTTTATTATGTTTGGCCCGTTTTCTCGTATTTTTATATGCTTTCTTGTCTTGTGTAGGACTAGAATAATAAGAAATTTAGTATAATTATTAAAAACGAAGAATAAAAAGAAACCAATTTAAAATTAAGAATAGAATAAGTTAAGTACAGGTTAAGTGTAATAATAGTTTCATTACTAGACTTTGCCTGGTGACTTTAACATCCTACCACTCTCATTAATATGAAATGTTATTTTGAGATAATGAAGATGAATTATTATTCTTTTCCTGTGTTACTTAACCATTTTAGTCTGGTTTGTACTTTCCTATTGGTAATTTCGCTGCAATTTTAAACGTGACATCGAAGTTTGCAATTTGTCACTGCAGTTGGTACGATATTAATATTTTTTATTATATATATCCATTCATGTTGGATATATATAATAAAAAATATAAATATCGTGACAACTGCAGTAGCAAACTGCAAAAAGAGACAGATTTAGAAATGTAGACATCAGACGGGAATTAAATATATATAGTGTCAATGATGTGATAAAGCAATATAAGGAAAACTGGAGAAACATCTTCACAGGATGGATGAAAACAGGTTGCCAAGAACAGCCTTCAAATACAGATGTAAAGGGATAAGAAGCGTAGGACGACCACGCAATAGATGGGTACCGTAACAGGCAAAATGCCTAATACTTGTAGTGAAGACGATTATATATATATATATATATATATATATATATATATCCATCCATGTTGTATATATTGTATTTCGTTGCTTTGGTAGCGTAATACCATCCCAGACGGATTTATATTTTTCTCGTCCTCTTTCATTTTTCGATCTATAAATCCTGCTGTATTCCAATTGCTGATTATTATTTTTGCGCTCCTTTTCATGTTTAGTCATATCGTTCCCACCATGAGGAAATGGTCATTGTCATGACGACTTTTAGACCTCACATTTTCCTTTTCGACAACGTAGGTGTAACTTCTTTGGTCTGGTACCAAAGTACTAGCAAGTAGTCTTAAGTACTACTTATTACTAACTTTCGCAATATTATAGCATGGAATTAGCTTTAGATTATAGCATTAGAGCATGGAATATTATCGCAATATTCCATGCTCTTCACCATTCTTATTTGTTTCTTCGTATGTAGTGTATTGTTCCACGACTTAACTTAGGTAGTCTTATTTCTTTAATGATGAGCCTCGTCTCATTAATTCCAAGTACCTACGTCCCATTTAATGTCCTTTAGTTCGTGTTCTAAACAGCCGAGATGTTCTACACGTCTTATGGTTTGAATGTTGTATGCTGCAGCATATAAAGGTTTGTTTATGTTGTTGTCTTCAATTGTTTTTTTTTTTGTTTGGTCTGGTAGGTCGAATTTTTGCCTCCTTTTCCCTGACTGCACGGGACAGTCTGACATTTAAGTACAAAATTCTTAGCTTTTAGCCCTACTTGAATGAGGTATACTGGTTTTCAAATTCGACATTTCCATTTATGGAATGATAAGGTAAGGTAGGAACTGGAAGCTATCTATAACCATGAAATGAATGCAGCTTTGAAACAAATAAAATTTCTAAAATACCAGGAACAGACCAAATTACAAGCGAGACGCTTAAAATTGGTTTAAAAATACTGAAAGAAGCACTTATAATATACTATATAAAATGCCTTGAGGATGTTAGGATTCATTCTCCTCTTCTAAATAGGTGACAATACGAACATAGAGAACTAGAGGACTATTAGTCTGTTATGTCATTTACAAGCTGCTAACGAGAAACATCGCAAACCGCTTGAGCCAGAAATTTCATATTTACCACTATATCAATGCCATTTTATGTGTAAGAATCAATGAAGTCCAAATCACTGGAAAGTTTCATGTGAGAAGAGCCGTTGGACAAGGAGACGCAACCTCACCTAGAATTTCGCAACGACACAAACGAACTGGTATGAATGATCCAAATACTTGAAGATGTTTCACAAGCTGTAAGCCTTAAAATAGACCTTTCACGCTGCCGGTATCATAAATAGTTCTTACATGCTTAGATACATAACATGAAAATGGCACATAATATTCGTATATTATTTTTCCTTGACGGCGGAATGTAAATACTATCATTTACATTCCTAGGAAAATAAAAAGAGTAAATCAAGTTGATTTATTATATTGCCGAGGATGTTAACAGTCTTTTGTTTAAATTTATCGCATCGGGTAACCCTAGTTACATATATACAGTCAACTTATGTCAGAGTGACGACCGTCCAAACTAAAGCAAACATCTCATTTTTTGAGCCTCGGCTACTTGCCTCGAATGGTAATATGCCTTTACATTCCTTGTTGCTCAAATAACTATTGAAAGACCTAAACAAAGGTCGACAAGCAAATCACTGGAGTAGGCCTATATGCAGAAGTGAATATCTAGAGGCTGAAGAAGAACAAAAAGTAGTCTTGGTTCCCTATTTGGCCATTACACTTCTCCTAGTACGGTGACTATATCTGCCATTAATATCATTTCTAATTATAGTTAAAGCATGTCATAAAAGTAGTCCTTTATTTATTCTTAGAAATTTTCTATAGGCGCATATATCTAATATGTTTGTGGGTGATAAATTAAGCAATTTCATTTCTCTTCTTTCATATGCCATTCTTTCGTTTATTAGATTGAATTCAATTATTTTGTCTTTTAATTTCTTCACTGTATTATAGATAATACAGTGCTATCACTTCTTCTCGCTTACTGTGCAGCATATTACCCTTATTAATTTTTTATTATTCACAGTAATACTCAATAGATCAAATTGTCCTTTAATCCTTCAACCATCAATTTCGTATAATGCTTACAAATTTAATTAACGTACAATGACACTTGATACCTTTGTCATACGTCTGTCACATTTCCGATGACTTTCGGCCACAAGCAAATTTTTTGTGTAAACGAAAAGTAGGCTATAATATTCCGACAAAGGGTCAAACATCAAGCAGAAGGATAAAGTCCGTGTCCCGGCCTCGCTCTAACGATATGCTTATTTAGGCGAGAGAGGGTGGGACAATTAAAACAGCGTTAAAAACCTGGCCGAAACTGTCGGAACGGAAGGAGGGAACGACGGAAAGGCAAATAATAGCACGTATTTGTTTTTCGGTTAGGCGAATGAATTTCTCTTATTCCTCCTTTTGTGTGGGCGAAACGATCCCGGTTTTTCGCAAACCCATGCTCCCTGCTCGCCAGGGGTGATATTAATTATTTGCCGGGATAATTTCAGGGCTCTTACCTTGGGCCAGTTTTTTCAAGCGGAAATGGACCTAAAACGGTTTTCACTAAAAATGCATTGTGGACGTTGACAGGTTAGAATATAAGTTTTATGGATGAGAGTGGTAAGATATATCTTCCAATCTTTAACAACAAGGTTCTGGTTAAATATAGATTGCTTCGTATATTGGAAAAGCAAGTAGGCATTGTTGGATGTATGTCATACATGAAATATAATAGACCGTGGGCCCATGACACCAAAAGTGTCGATAATCTAAGTTCGTATGCCCTTTTAGGGACATACTCAGACAGCCCGGGAAACCGGGAGAAAGTAACTCCGAGCGTCTGTGACCAGTCCTAGCACCTGGTATGACCTCTACTTCTTGTTGATGCTGGCATAAATCGAGATGACCTCTCCGGAATCGTATGCAAATGTCGGAATATGGGTAATGGGTCGAAAAGAGTCGTTCCACCAAAGGGCATACTTTCCTCGATCATCGTTTATCACCAGTGTCTATCACAGTATCGCCAAATAGTGATAGACATTGGTAAAAGTTGTACTGAAAAAGGGCCTAAAAGTTACTCCGAACGCTCGAAGTCGCATAAAAGGCTGACTTTTCCCCACCACAGCTGCCTGAGACTGTCTAGAAGCGATTTCGGGCGTTCGGAGCAACATTTGGGGCCCTTTTTCACACATTTCCCACATCTTACGTGAAAATCTAAGATATACGTTTTAAAGGTATTGGTTTCTGACTTAAAATACCGCTTGCAGAATTAAGAAAAATTAATTTCCCATAAAATCGCACATTTTGCAAGAAATGGTGCGAAAATTGTTTATAATGCGATTCTGCAAAAACTGCGCATCGGTCGGAAACCATCTTCCGCACACATAAATAACACATTATTACCTATCTCTACCCTGAAGACAGTTTCTCCAGCCTTAAATTTGTCGAAATTACGAATTTTTCAAAAAAGATAAATTTTTGGGGGTTTTTCCGGAATTTCTCAGTGAAAAATAGTCCGATCGTGTTGTACAGCAAACCATTTTCTAGCTTTGATGATTCCCTACAAAAGTCCTATTGGCAGTATTGGCATTACTTTTCCCCATATTCGTAAAAAACTAAATAAATTACCTTTTTTGCACTATAATTCGTATATAAAAATCCCAACACCGATTTCGCTGGGGCAAAAAGGTGGGTTTTCATCTATGAACTATTCTCTACACGATAGTATAGGATGTGACCGGTTAAATTTTAGTGCGAAAATGTATTCTTTTTTAGCTCTGTTGGTTGGGCTATGTGGTAACACTCCTCTGGAAATAAGAAGATTCATACAACTCGCATAAAGTTAACTCTAGTCATTCTCGTTTCTCACTTCCAGGCGGCCGCATCGACCACGCTCACCATTACAACAACGCGTACCGCGCGCTGGACGAGACCCTCGCCATGGAGACGGCCCTCCTGGCCGCCCTCGCGATGGTCAACCCATCGGAAACGCTGATCGTCGTCACCTCCGACCATTCCCACGTGCTGACGATGGGCGGCCAGGCCACCCCGAGGGGCCACCCGATCCTCGGTGAGATAATCTATTGTTGCGGCGTTTTTGCGCCCAATACAAATTGGATATTGTTCCTGGGACGTAGGGAGAAAGCATACACACCCACACACACACACACATGCCTACCCACACACAAACACGCTCGGGAGGGAAACTGGGAAAGGGAATCCGATTAGTTTTAGGGGAGGATTGGGGGACGAGCGGTTTTGTTCGGGGGTGGGTGGGCGAGGGGGGTCGGTTAATTTTTAAATGGGGAGGAAAAGGTTGCGTAGCGCTAACTGGTAATTCCTCTTTTTGGGAAGTTGAAAGCTATCGGAAGTGGGACAGATAAGATTTTCGTTGGGGGAAGGGAGCGAGGTCGGGTCGCAAGGAGAGCGTTACGTTGGGCCATTCTAAAAGTTTCGGAAACTCCGCAACTTTCTAACTGTTTGTAGGACGCCGTGTCTTCGATCTGCTCTCCTGGAAACCGATAGTAAGCAACTGGTTCATTAGAGACCACAACCAGATAACCGGCAAATTTCTTAAATGACATTCATTAATTGTTAACATAACGTAAACAACGTTTAATTATTAATACATGCCAAATTGTTTTATAATGAATTTCTCAAATAATTTCACTGTTACCTTGTTCTATCTCTGCACAGTACAACGCAGTCTAAGAGCTAGCCCCGGAATCGCAACGTTACAAAGTGCTCGCTGGAAATCCATGTAAATCGATTAATTATTATCTGCTTAACAACATATTAAATTTCTGCCTTCAGAAAGTGGGCCGTTTATTAGTTATAAACAATCAAACTTGTCCAATGCGCCATCTATAAGAAAATGTTAAACAGTGCTCGGGCAGAATTTTTTTTATGAGTTCACTCGTACGTGCTGAACAACATATTAAATTTCTGTCTACCAAAAGTGGGCCGTTTTGTTCAAATTTTGGTCATATAGGCAAAATTGAATGGCAAATCGATTGAACACTGAGTTTACACTCCAATAGAAGAATAATAAAGTTTTCTTATATGTCGCTTTAGTGTCAATGTTGTCCAAAATATGACCGTTAAACAAACTTCAGTATCCAAGTTACTTAGAAAAGAAAGAGAAAAATATTTTTCGTTTAAAAGGAATCGTCAGAATTGCAGCTACTTGTGTCGACAAAATTCTCGTTGGACTATTGAATCTTATTTTCAATATAGCCCAGTCGAGATATTTTCGATTCAAAACTAGTTTCTTGTAATATAGGATCATCGCTAATACAAGACGCGAGTAGGTTGCTAATCGGAGACTTCCAATATTAAAATAAATGTCGCCGACTCAATAGATGTCACTATGTATAAAATGCCTCCTCAGAGACTTAACAGACACTTTTCCTCACAGGCAATGTCGGAAAACCACTAGTAACTTTCTAAAGAAATAATGTCTCTTTGTTAATTATTCTCTTCCCTTAAATCTGTTATATATTAATGACTTCCGTTGTGCTTTTTAAATATTCAAGCCCCTTTCTGCCCTTTCATTTTCTTCTATTTACCTTCCTATGGAAACTTTACCTCTTGGATTGAACATATTCGCAAGGAGTAAATATTTCATCCTCGTTTATTGGAGAGGTTACTTCCCAAACGCATTTAAGGATTTTCTTCTTATGCCACATTTGCAGAATTTAACTTAAAACTTTTTTTCTGGGCTATTCTAAACATCAGTGCTTAGCTCAATTGTAGTCTAGGTTATTTTCTATAGGGGTGATCAAAATCAAAATTTTAACTTTTATATTATACTCTACTCCATAACATCTAAACATAAATCACACTATTAGGCACGAGACGCAAAATATAATTTATCCAACACATGACAGTTATGACTGGCATTATTAATGTCATTTTAGACAAGTAAACTATCAAATAACACACTAATGTGTTATAATCCATAACTCACTATTGAGTAATGGATTATAAGTCACGTTCATATTTAAAGTACTTATATTTAATGGTTGCCCGTGGCAACCAAACAAACAACCTAATTTAACCAAAATGTAAAAAAGTCACTGTTTAGTCATTCTGACATAGGGTAATGAGACACAAGTATCTTTGATTTGATCACCAAACTTGTTAATTATTATCCCATAAAAATTTATTTCTTCCACTTGTTGGATAAAACATTGTATGCCACTCGCTTGTTTTGTTTCCTAAGTCACTTGAGAATTTATACCGCTCGGCCTGACGGCTTCGTGGTATAAATCATCTCGCGTGACTTATTTTCAACATAACACACTAGTAACATAAATAACTATTTTGGTGTTGTTTACAAGGTTTTAATACACTCGAGAGGAATTTCCGGTTGTTTAGTTGTTTAGTTTGTTTAATCCTACGAGGTTCTTAGATTTTGTTTGCAATTACATATACAGATGTAGCAAACTCAGTGGTGCCTGAATAATTTACGTCACAGATGAGGTTTGTATATTTAGTACAAAGGTACAGGTAGACCAAATTGGTTAATAATGGTAATCTGTATCTGATATCGTTTTAAGTCTCTACTTCAAGCCATACAAGAAAATTTTAAGATTTAACACCGTATCCATTTAGAGGAAATGGCAATATGTATTTCAGTGTATTATTATCCACACTTCCTGAATCCGTCCATTTCTTTATAACAAAATCATGAAGACTCATCTTCTATTTGTGTTTCTGCCAATTGCAGTTTCTACGTACAAACTCTCTAGATTCATATATTATACTCCTGGTGTGATACATAGAAAAACTAATTTCTCTCCTGCCTCTCTACATATCGCTCTCTCTCTCCCTCTCTATTTAATCATACCAGCCCTAGACAAAGTAACCGGCAGCAATAACTAGAACTCCACGTTTAACTAAAGGCGAAGGTTTTCTCATTAGCTGCAGGAACTTGACGATATCGGACTAAAAAGCATCAAGAGAGGAGGAAGGGCAGGGGGGAACACTTTAATAGAGCAGCTATTTCACGGGGGCGAGAGAGGATGTTTGATATTAATTTAGGCCGGCAACTGCCATTCACTATAAGGCATCTAAATGGTTCGCTAGGTAAAGCGCTGTCAGCCTTAGAGAGAGAGAGAGAGAGAGAGTGAGAGGGGGGGGGGGGGACGATTCCGAAATTAATTGGATGTGTTCGCCTGCCCCCTCAGCCCTCTTCGCAGGACGTGTACATTAGATATAGGTTTCTCGATTGATTCCGATGAGTTTGTGCCCTTTGTATATACGGATCTGGCGCGTTCGCCCGAACAATGTGAAGTTGAAAAAATTAATAGAAGTTTCACTTCAAAAATAATTGGAACTATTAAGATAAAACTGATAGAGGAGGTGCAAGTGGTGTGTTACCAAGTGATTTGTAATTGTCGTCTTGTCAAAAAAGCAAGACATTTACCGCGTGTACATTCTCTGCAACAGATATTCTGTATTAAGTACTGAAAATTATTCCAATTTATATCCAAATTCATAAAAATTTTATTGAATTTTATTCATAAAACTTTCCAGAATTTTTTTTAATGTAGTGAGTGTTCTGGCTCTACTAATAATTAAGCCAGAAAATTACAAACGCAAAATTTGTCAAAAAATTAAGAAATTGTTCATTCACGTGCTAGAAGATTCATCAAGAAATAGAAGTTTTCTGATTAAAAATTCAGACATATGAAAACTCTTTAACCTTGTGATGACAAGAAAAGATTGTACCTCCAGCATAAATTATTTAAACGGGCAATTACCAAATTTATTACTAAACAATTTATGACCTGTTCATTGGCCTCCACGATGAACATACTTGACGCCCATAGATTCTAGCAGGGCAAAGTGAAAGACGTTACCTATACAACCTCAGAAGAAAGTGTTGGTCATCTTCGCCTCGACAATCAAACGGTTTTCCAGTCTATTCCGAGGCAGAGATTTCGTAGAGTAGTGGATAATATTTATTTATTTATTTATTTATTGAAAACCATAAATTTACATAGAACTTACAAATGTCTACATAAAATCCCACAGAGATAAACATAGTTATCTGTTGGTGGGTCGGTTCCTTAAAGGTACTTAAAAATTAAAACTTAACCAATAAATCTTTCTCATCTATCTATAAGTACAAATCAACCATGTAGTGCTTATTATTTTTATTATTGCACTCAATATTCATACTGCGTTATATATGTTGGATGTTACCCATTCCTTATGTTTACTTTTTATATTTTTACTTTTAATATTTTTGAAATCATTTGGTAGTTTATTAAATATTTTAATTGCAAAAATATAGCTACTCTTATTGCTCACAGACTTATTTATTTTTGGTAGTGATATACTTTTATTCCTAGTTACACTATCCGAAACCATGAACCTGGTTCTGAGGCATTCATATAGTGATAATATATTGATTCTATGGCAAAAATCTGATTAATATATAAGAGGTTCTTGTCAGTTATGAAACGACTTTTATTTATTATTTTAATGGGTCTTTTTTGTAAATTAAACAATAGATTTAAGGCAGTTGTGTATGCACCCCCATGCTATTATTCTATAGGTGATAATACTGTTGAAAAAGTATGAGGCAATCAACCCCATGGTTTCCAAATTCATGATTGCAGACAGTTTGTAGAACAAGAAAACAAGATATTTGGTCTTACTGTGGAGATAGTTCGCATGCTCAGTCCATCTTAAATTATAATTAAAGATGATTCCTAAATATTTACAGCTTTTAACTCTTTTTAATTTTTTACTGTCGATATGTAGGTCAAAATTTACAGGTACACTATCTTGATAATTGCCAAAAGTCATGTACAATGTCTTATCCATATTTAAGGATAGTTTGTTTAGTGCCAACCAAGATGATATATTTTTCAGCTCCTCTTTATTACTTTTAATATTAATGTCTGTATAGGATACAATGGTGAACACTTTGGAACATCCCTAATAATTTCTATCTACGAAGAGGTTAGTTCTTAAGATAATTTTATCTGGTGATTCTAAATGGTAATTCTAAAATAAGTAACACCTGTATTGTAAACATTCACAATATGAGATAGTTGTTTAAATTTTTTGTAATGTTAATATAAATTGCAAAACAACGTTTTATTAATATAGTTTAAACAGTTTTTTAAAGCAGTATCCCTTTAAGAGCTTAATTATTAAATTTTAATGATTTATTAAAGCTTTTAGACGAAATTTGTAACAAATAATATAGTTCCGGATATTAATAAGTCATTTTTGGACAATCATATAGGGTGAAAATGTAATGTGGTATCCATAAAAAAATAAAAATTTAACTATCCCAACATCAAATCCAGGAAGTCCAAAAATTGTTTGTTAAAATTTTTCAAGTCAGAGTTATCCAATATATAATATTACCATATTTCATTGAAATGATGTATAATAGTTGAAAAAGTAACATTTTTATATCACGTCACTTTCCAATTTTGTGCTATTGCTCAGGAACCAATTTAATTATTCCAGATTTTTTTCGGGTTCATTATTCATGAAAATGAGCAATTTTCTCAAATTTAACCGACCTCGTAAATTATCGAATCCGAGATCCCAGTGGAGAGCATCGAAAAATACATCACCCTATATATTTCTGGGATAAAATGTTTTGCTATTGTTTAAATGAATACATCACTAATATAGCAAATAAAATATTCGTCATTAAATGAATCTTAATGATTTAGTTTTCCATTTTCATTCTCATTAAAACGACATCACATTTGATTGCTTCGAAACTTACTATTGCGCCCCATTGCCACTGCATTTTAAATTATATTCATTGATGCACTAAAATATCAAGTTCATTCACCAATACATCACTATAAAGAATTGACATGTTACTGCACCTTCGCCATTTTCGTGAATATCATGTCCCGCCTTTATATCTTATATTAGAGTGCTCTACCTATACGAAGTAGATATCCTTGCTGTTGAAAAATATAATTGATATTTTAATAGATCTCCAATGTCCAATCAAGCGGAAGCTATGCACACAGACGTGTTCTTGACGACAATATTTTAATCAATTATTATCACATTGAATAACTAGTCGATTAAACCCCATCATAGTTAATTATCTTAAATGTTATATGGGAATTGGTTAAATAGGTCACTAAAAGATGGAACTAGTTTCCTGTGGAAGTGATTTTGTAACGTTTTACATATTTAACAAGGGAATTAGGAAATGAGTTGGCGTTTTTATGTGAAGTTCAAGTTAGACATCAGCAAAATTTGATCCTAAAAATTGTAAATCGTATTATTCTTTCTTATTCTTTTTCTGATAAGAAAATTAATTTTTTAATTAAAACGTAACTCTATTTATGATATTTTTAAGTTCATATTTGAAAGTACCAAATACCAAAAAAAAATTTATCACATTTTTGTTTTTGGTTTTGGTAGAAAAATTAAGGCGATGGCGCTTACAGACTTGATAGACTTTACATAATTCTGTCTGTTGTTCGTGGAGGACAAACACTCACGCTTCCATTTCTCGAGTAACAAGAATTTTATTTTAATATTTGGTATATTTAATAATACCTTGAATATTTTTTTAAATATTCTTGTCACCAATATAAGGTAATGATCCCTTGGGGTCTCATACTGCTGACCGTGTGTTTATTACACTGCATTTACCTAAACGAACATTTAAGGAAATATAAATTATTTCATCTATTGAGAGTATTGAGAGTATATAATCAACATGGGTCGAATCGAACCTATCGAGTGAGGTATCGTTGTAAAGAGTATAAAAATGTAGTGCTGGTGCATAGGGTCTAGTGATAAAAGCGAAATATGAGATAATTCTGGTATAATAATCGAAAAATATGCCAAAAGAAGAGGGTTAAATGTAATTGAGGGAAAAGCAAAAGATAGTAACTTCATACCTAATAAATAAATAATAAATAAATTAATAATAATAATAATAATAATAATAATAATAATAATAATAATAATAATAATAATAATAATAATAATAATAATAATAATAATAATAATAATAATAATAATAATAATAATAATAATAATAATAATAATAATAATAATAATGATAGAACCCCATGGCATGCCAGGCTGAAAGGAAGATTTATGGGTAGGATATAGAGTAATATAACAGACACGATGCGTCAAAAAAATGTATAATAGGTGATGTATATAAAGTTGGCGGACCACCTCCTCAGGCCGGCAAAACAAAATAGTGGAGATTTTGTGTCTTTTTTGTAGCTTTTTTGTAGCGAGAAAACCAATTTTGTAGCTTTTGAATTGCCGGAGCTACAAAAGGTGGGCTAAATTAATATTAAGTTAGCGGCCACCGCTATAACTCATACACGGAATGTAATAGGATGCTCTGGTTTGCACAGGAATTTGTGTCTTTAGAAGTACTTGAAAGTCACTGGGCCAAAAAAAATTTTGGCCACATTTGGCCAATTTTGGCCAAAAATGACAAGACGTTCAATCATCACTGGCGGTTCAATTTCATGATATAGTAGGGATCTTAAAAATCATTTGGCATTGAAAACCTTCCGTTAATTGGCCGAAAAAGCGGCAAAAATTGCCAGAAATGGCCAAAAATTCGAAAATTACTTATTTCAGCCAAAACATGGGAAACCCTGTATATACGTCGACAGGTCGAACATGTGGTACACAGAGGGCTCAGAAAAGTTAGCAGGGGCTCAATAAAAAATACCCAGAAATGGCCAAAAATTCTAAAATGACTTATTTCGGCCACAACGTGCTAAATCCTGTATATACCTGAATTGTTCGAAAATGCGGGCCATGGGAATTCCAGTAACAATGTGGAGGATTTAGAAGACTCTGTCAGACACTAAAAGTCACTTTGCACAGCGGGCCTCTGGAGCTACAAATTCCAAAAGGAGTTATTCCGGATAAAACGTGTTAAATTATGTGTTATACTTCAACAGTTCGAAAATGTGTGTCCCGGAATTTTCAGACACACTCTAGCCACAGTGTGTCTGAAAATTCCAAAGTCCACGTTTTCGAACTGTCGAAGTATATACAGGATTTATCACGTTTTGTCCGAAATTAGTAATTTTAGAATTTGTAGCTCCACAGGCCCGCAGTTTCAGGTGAATTCTAGTGGCTAGAAGGATCCATTGGATCCTTCGACAGTGTGTCTGGAAATTCCGGGGCCCACGTTTTCGAACTGTCGAAGTATATACAGGATTTATCACGTTTTGGCCGAAATTAGTAATTTTAGAATTTGTAGCTCCACAGGCCCGCAGTTTCAGGTGAATTCTAGTGACTTGAAGCATCCATTGGATCCTTCGAGAGTGTGTCTGAAAATTCCGGGGCCCACGTTTTCGAACTGTCGAACTACATACAGGATTTATCACGTTTTGGCCGAAATTAGCAATTTTAGAATTTGTAGCTCCACAGGCCCGCTGTGCAAAGTGACTTTTAGTGTCTGACAGAGTCTTTTAAATCCTCCACATTGTTACTGGAATTCCCATGGCCCGCATTTTCGAACAATTCAGGTATATACAGGATTTAGCACGTTTTGGGAAATAAGTCATTTTAGAATTTTTGGCCATTTCTGGGTATTTTTTATTGAGCCCCTGCTAGCTTTTCTGAGCTCTCTGTGTACCACATGTTCGACCTGTCGACGTATATACAGGGTTTCCCATGTTTTGGCTGAAATAAGTAATTTTCGAATTTTTGGCCATTTCTGGCAATTTTTGCCGCTTTTTCGGCCAATTAACGGAAGGTTTTCAATGCCAAATGATTTTTAAGATCGCTACTATATCATGAAATTGAACCGCCAGTGATGATTGAACATCTTGTCATTTTTGGCCAAAATTGGCCAAATGTGGCCAAAATTATTTTTGGCCCAGTGACTTTCAAGTACTTCTAAAGACACAAATTCCTGCGCAAACCAGAGCATCCTATTACATTCCGTGTATGAGTTATAGCGGTGGCCGCTAACTTAATATTAAGTTAGCCCACCTTTTGTAGCTCCGGCAATTCAAAAGCTACAAAATTGGTTTTCCCGCTACAAAAAAGCTACAAAAAAGACACAAAATCTCCACTATTTTATTTTGCCGGCCTGAGGAGGTGGTCCGCCAACTTTATATACATTACGAGGTGTGAAAAATATACAAACGTCAAAATTTTTAAATATTTGCAAATAACTTATTTCTGTAGATTTCTCACAGATATGTTTTATACAAAAGTTGTTCGCCTCTATAATGGCAACAAAAAACCTCAGTAACATTTTTCTCTCAGACGTAAATAAAAAAAATTTGATATTTGTTTTGAAAAAAATAACTTTTTTTCTGTACATTTCTCGAAAAAATATTTTATAGAAAAGTCGTTCGCCTCTATAAGATCAACAAAAAACCTAAGTAAAATTTTTCTCTCAGACGCGAAATTAAAGTTTTTTGTTTTTATTTTTGAAAATAACAAGCCGCCATTTTGAAACCGCTGGACCTATTTGGCCCATTAACGACATCGACCGAGATTATCGGCCAACTGATTCTTGTACCAAATTTCGTTGTGATTCTTTAAAAAATACGACCTGTAGCTTGCCGACAAATTTCGATATACCCGATATATATATAAATTTTGAGAATTCATTAATTATGATCTCCAGATGCCAAAAAACTTAAAACCGCCTTTTAATTCCTCGTTTTTCGACTTCGTTTACGAATGCAATACTAGATAAACCTACCAAAAAATAATAAATAATTAATAAATTCATAACTATTACCAATTGGAAATAGCTATAACAGATAAAGAAACACATTTTCAAAAAAGTACAATTAGAATGGAATGCATTTTATACCAAAAGCGACTAATAAAAGACAAATATCAAGTGAGTATACTATGTCCAGTCACAATTGGAACACCAAAAAAAAAACACTTAATGGCTTTTTAAGTAGTGAATAGCGATGCCGCCTTGTCCTCCATGGGCGTATCATTACGGATAATAACTCTAACAATGAATTCACTTCCAAATGGCACAAACAAATGGCACACACATTCACACACCACTGCTTTCTCTAGTATAAGTGCGGAAGAAGACATCACAAGGAAAGCACACATGGCCGCTGTGTTATGATCCAGTGGAACGTTCACTCTCTGTAGAGTCTCGCGTACTTCCTCGTACACGATTTCACTGATCGACTGTACACCTGCACCTTAGAAGAAGAAGAAAATACAAACGAAGTGCCGCTGTCGTAAAAAAAATTGCGGTCCAATGGACCCTCGAGTTCTTTATCTGTACATATCCATACATTCACATATATGATTTCACTTGGGCAACTGAACACCTGCATTTTAAAAATACCAGTGCGTTTCTGAATAAGCAAAAAGATAAGTCCCATAGTTTTGTATAGAGACAACGGGCTCTTTTCGAATGTCCTCGATAAATTCAGATTTTACTAAGTGTTCCAAGGGAAAAGGAATGCTAAAAAAGAGCTGGAAAGAAAGTGCGAAAAGACAAGTAAAAGAGAACCCAATAATTAGGGAAGTAAATTTCTGGAATAGACGATTAAAACAGGCCACGAGGGATGGGCGCTCCTCATAAAATATTCGAAGCTTCCTAGGAACCGTTCTGTCGTTGAATTAGTAATATTCAATAGGGCAGAACGGCACAATATACCTGTATATCTTTGGGGATATATTTATATCCTTGGCTTCTAATCTGCTAGCTTTGAATTTCACCGGCAAACTTTACCAGTCATATAATCCCTGAAGTAAATTTTTTCCTCCTCATTTACGATCACATTTTAAAATCCCACATATTCCCTTATTTTCCAGAATCGAACCGGTAACCGTACCCCATTACACGTGTGTGACTTTCTTTTTCTCTTCTCTCTCTCTCTTCTCTCGATGGAGGAAAAAGCTCGCCTGCACTCCATGCGGAGCCAAAACGATAACCTCGATCGATGTCAAGCGTCCCTTTTTTCTCCCCTTTCGCCCGTGGAACGTGAGATTCATTCCACAGCGAGGCGAAGAAAAAAAATAACATTGCCAGTAATCAGAAAGGAATTATCGGGAACGGGATAAAGCCCGGAATCAGGAGCGCTCGCTCCCTCTTGCCCTTTCTCCCTCTCACGCTCTCCAGACTGTAGTTTTCGAGAGCTTTCGTGTGAAATTACAGAGCCTCCGAGAATCTCTACTTCATTTGCAGTATAGCGGGAAGTTAAGTGGGAGGACGTTCTTTCTCAGGCGAGCCGTCTCTCGGCGAGTTCCACCGAGGACTAAGTTTCTCGGAATGATTGTCGCGGATCTCGAGGGTTTTGAATAATTTCCAATGTATTTTAAACATAAATCGTCTCTCCATCCATACTTACCCAATATAATTAAATAAATTTATACCATTTACGACGACTTGAATCTAATTAGAGTATACACACGTGGAAGCAAATGTCATACTCATTCATTTATTAAAGAAGTGGGTACAATAGTGCAACGTTTATTTTCTAATTTATTTACACTAATACTAATACTAGACACTACTTAATTTATTTACACTATTACTAAACTAATTTATATAACACACTTAACTAATTAATTTATATCACACTCTTAATCGTTAATTTATTTCACTGGTGGGTCTTTCGCTTATTTACTATATCGCGCTCACGTCTAATAATAATCTCTCGTTCGCCGCGTCCACTTTTATAGCCCCCATAATGTTTTCTCAAATTTGCTCGATGTTCCCACAAAGCACTCAATTGTTCTTTTAATAATGTTTACGTAGAACATGTCCAGAATGTCATAAGTTACATTCCTTAAATAATAATCCGGGAGTATTCATGGAGCTGTCTTTTTTTATAGAATTAAATGAAGCGTCGCGGCAATTCTATTGAGGTAGCCGCCCAAGTCCGATACGAGTAAACACGTCTCGCGCTGTTTACTTTTCGCATTACAATACATTAAGAATGCCATCGAATTACACTTTGAATGTTAAGCATAAATGTTCCACAGATTGATCCATGTTGATTTGTTTGCATTTTTTGTCTTTTAATTTTGGATTAATTTGAGGGAATTCGATGTCATACTCCAGATACTCTGATGCTCCAGATAGTGGCTAAACATTCTTAGGAAGTTTAAGCTCTTTACGGTTATCTTAAGATTATTCGGTTGTGATACTACCTCTCATTTGCTCAAAATGCCTCAAGTAAAGAGAAATTGGCTCAGTTTTAATTAAATTGAGTCACTTAAAATTTTCCAATCCAATAGTGGAAAGGTACAACCTTAATTTGTCATTTAATATATGTTTTTATTTGCCTTTTTTAAATTTAGCAATTCGATAATATCCTGAAACCATTGTAAAGTATTATTTTTACTTACCTAATATTCTCGTTAATCTGCCAGCTAGTCAAAAAATGTCTCGGGTGTGGTCGAAAGAAAAACCCAAATTTATGATTATAGCCGTTTATTTAGGTACGTCCAATAAAAAAGCACCGAAATACCGTTCCTATTTACCTCCACATACAACTTAATGTACATATTCGGTCGACCGAGAGGGTTCACAATTAAATTGCGAAAATGTTTACTTACTACACAATGACATAATCATAAAACTGAAACTTAATTATCCGGATTTTTGACTAATTAACTTACTTAAAGTGTTCAAGTTACCAACACAGGATTTACAATGGATTGTCTTAATTCAACGCGGCGATCGATCGATTTAAACGTTTGAAAGAAAAAACCCTTTCGAGTTTCGGAGCTTAGTCCTCGTTCTCAAACTCACTCGCTCGCAACTGACCCCTTCCATTAACCGGAAGTGAAGTCAAGTTGACCAATAACTGAGTCTCAACTCTCCGACTCTCTAGACTTCGGACCTATCAGAGCCTTCTAAATTCCCCACATAGCAACTATCAATCTTCTACTACCTGCTGACGTAGGTCACTAGGCTTCTCGTCTTCTTCTCTTCTAAGAATTTATCCGACCGGAAGTCGATCATAAATGGTTTCCGGCCAAAGCGAGAAATACTTTCAAGTTTGCAATTAATGCACCGATTGATAACGACTAAACTAACTGAAGAATCGCCTTCAAATTTACACGACTTTTGCTCACATAGTATCCCATCAAACTCTCAAAATCTCAAACGTCTATCTATTGTAGTTTTTAACATAGAAATTTGGCGACGGAGTGTCGCGGGCCTCCAGATAAAAGTTTCTACACGTACTTATACTCATAAGTAAATAAACCGTAGACTCTTCGCGAGCAAAATTCGGATCGTTTTCCTGGCCAAACTAAATGGGATGGAGTGTACTGCATTACTCAGAATTAGTTAGAATAACTAACGAGAATTCAACTCGTTGCTAATTCGTGATTTTTAGAAAAATGTGACGTAACACCATTTAAGACGATTTCACGCAAATACTGTATTTTTCAAAAACTTCAATAGTTGTTTAAAAGTTTCTGAAGGATTTACCAGCTGCTGTATTTCATTACATCATTGGTCATTTTATTTAAATAGTGAATACCTAAAAATAATTATCTTCTTCAAATTAAAGCACGATTAATCCAAAGGTACTTCCAATATTATAGTGACGAGATAACTGCTTTTGACTATAACACGATAGCTTAATAAGATATTAATTTCTCTTCTCCAACATATCTTCAATAAAACAACACAACAATTGTGGAAAATTTGAGACTTGCTAAATTATAATCAGAAAACAAATAAAAAAGTTATTGCAAAAAAATACTTAAAAAAGTGTATAAAAGAGTAACGTAAAAGAAACATATTTGGTAATTTTTGAAAGTTTGTAAAAAATCGTTGGAACTGTTTTCCTTAATTTTCATTTTTTTATCCAACAAATGACAGTTATGACTGTCATTATTAATGTCATTTTAGACAAGTAAAGTATCAAATAACACACTAGTGTGTTATAATCCATATCTCACTAGGGAGTTATGGATTATAAGTCACGTTCATATTTAAAGTATTTAGGTATATTTAAAGGTTGTCCGTAGCAACCAAACAAACAACCTACTTTCACCAAAATGTAAAAAAGTCAGTGTCAAGTCATTATGACATTTATAGGGTACTGAGACGGAAGTAGCTTTGATTGGATCACAAAGCTTATTTATTGCTATCTCATCAAAACTATTTCTTCCACTTGTTGGATAAAACATTGTATGCCACTCGCGTGTTATGTTTCCGAAGTCACTTGAGAATTTATACCACGAGACCTGGACTTATTTTTAACATAACACACTAGTCTAGTACCTTAAATTACTATAAAACTTAAAGGTGAGCTAAAGATGGGCGCTGTAAGTGCAACAGTTATTGCCAAGTCTCATTTGTTTTTCACGCTATGGTAAAAAATGGCGATTCTCCATTTGTATGTGTATGATGAAACTAACGTTGACGATAACGTTAAGTTTTAATGTTTATTAATTTTATGCTCTGCTGTGTATTAGTACAAGAGCAATTTTCAAATAATTAAATTAGGAGGATGTAGTACACCAGACCCTTCGTTTTCTTCCTGCCTCCTCGGACATCCCGTATACTAATAACTGTCAGTTCTCCTAATGTATAATTTTTAAAGTAATAATTTATTTTAAGATATTTTTTATTTGATAAAATTATGCTTATATTATTCGTATTGAGGTAATTTGTAAAATATTGAGCACCTCTAGTTTCGCCTTAAACATAATACCTAATACTAGTATTTCTCATGAGATCAATAACAAACTAACAGCTACAATGAGACAAAAGGAATATGATGCGATTATAAATATGACATATATGAATAAAGCATTCCTCACATCTTCCTCATAGTTCTTTGCAGTGCTTTATGATGATTTATATTATGCAATTACCTGTAACATACAAATATTCAAAATATATTACAATAATATTTTTATGCGTAAAATATTGATTCAGTTCAGGTTCAGTATCTAATACAGCATGTTCACTCTTCGAGTTCTAATGACGCAGTGAAAAGAGTAACTGTAACAAACAAATAATCTGAGTGATCTATACTTATAATTTGGCCCATAGGCACTATAATGTATTGTAACGTTTATTCTAATTTATTTACACTGTCCTAATTATACACTACACACTACTTAATATATCTTAACTACTTCCTAACTAATTAGTTTATATCACACTCTTAACTGTTAATTTATTTCACTTGTCCGTTTTTCGCACTGTTTACTCACACGCGGCTTCACGTCTAATCTCCTCTCTCCGACCGCAAGCCCGTTTATATACATATCTCAATTATATTCGAGATGATTCCAGTTCATTCTTTTCCCTAATAATGTTTATTCTAGAAACGGCCGGAACGTAATAGATCATTCTTTCTTTCCTTTTATGGCCCAATTAACGGAGCGTTTTCAAGTGGCCGCCGAGGTCCGATAAGAGTAAACACGTTTCGCGCTGCTGTTTACATTTAACGTTACAGTATCAACCCATATTCGTTGCGACATACTAAAATTCCATCACTTCTAATGACGTTTTACATAACCCAACTAAAATAAGGCACAAATTAAATATTATGCTTTTATGCTTATGCTATTGCTCTAAGCATAATGTTGCTCGGGGTCAAGTACATTTCAGAACAGTCACAATTTATGATTTTTCATGAGGCCATGAAGAAATAAATGAAATATGATGCATTTCTAGTTATAATGTTCTTAGCACCATATCAATTTATATGATTTCTTATGAGGACATGAGCGTACTGGCAAACGTACTAAAATATATTGTGGTAATTGCTTACTGAATACTCTCCGACCTTGATTGTCATTTTAACAATTATTTCAATTTGTATTGGTTTTCTCATATGGTGTACATTCTTTTGTTAAGTACTGAAACAAATTAGACTATAGAAGCTCATTAAATACTCGTAGATAAAAAAAGTCCTCAATTTTAAATTTTGACACATTATGCCGCCCTTTCGTTGACGTCCATATCAAAGGTCTGGACAAAGAGACAATTATTTCGAAAAATTAACGTCTTTTACGAATATTTCTATCTACGTATTAAGGGTTTAAGATACAGATAGCTCGGGCCCCAGTTTTGTACGATGTACAACTTTTATGACGCCCCTTGGCAGTGTTAATACCAAAGAGTATGCAATAGTTATTATTTAATATAGAAGTTGGACACTCAATATTTCTATTTCGGGTCCATTGATTATTATGTACCAGTCAAGTGCAAATTTACTCATATTTTGTTAAGGCGGAAGAAAAACTCGATAGAATTTAACGAGAAAACAAGTGACATGAGCTCACCCTATTTTAGATTTAAATGTCTAAATTTGGAGGAAGGATTAGAAGAAAAACGGTCCGTCTAAGAGAAAGTCCATAGTGGAAAATTCGCAATTCCCCTATGTTAATTATTTACAAACCCGAAATCAATAGTACAGCTTATCTGATATTATGGTGAAAGCATTTTTTCTAATATTATGGTGAAAGAATTTAACTAATATTATGGTGAAAGCATATATTTAAAAAATTCTGTCTAAAAAAGAACAACGGGCAATTTAAAGATGGGTCATCTAAGTAGAATGGTTAAACGCAATGGTAGAAATATTTTCAGGTTCGATTGTCTTAGTTTCGATTAAGTTGGTACGATCGGAAAATGGGCAAATTTAAGATGTGTAGGTCGGAAAATTTGCAATTTTAGGAAAAAACATTACTTTGGTAGCAACTTTACTAGTAGGGGGCGGTCGGAAAGCTTGCGAATTTGTTCCGCGAAATTAGGAAAATTCGCCATTTTCTCGCTGGTATTTATACATGTTAGTTAGTAACTTTATTATTAGGGGGTCATCCCTCCATTTAAGGTAGACCTAAATTCACGGGATACCTTTTTACCAGAATGAACTTATCGGAGTATACCTTTAAATTAGAGGCTTCTAGAACTTCATAGCACTCCAGAATAGGAAGAAGTGAAATCCATAATGTTCTCCACATCCCATCGGACGGATACTAATTGTCGTAAACCAAATATTTAATACCTACTTTCTGGGTAAAATGAGAAATGGCTTTATAAAAGTCACAGAATTTTGCGTAAGGAATATGTCAATATTGACCTCCTTTTAACTGACACTCTGTTTTACTTCAATAGTCCAAAAGCCTTGGAAAATCTTTTTAAACAATTTTATCATGACATTTTAGCATGAATTATTCTGGAATTTAATTATTTTCAATAATTAAATTAAAAAATTAAATTTCAATAATGTTACCTTCTTTTAAACAAATAAAACGAAATCAACATGAATTTATACCAAAGTGCGTGTGTATTTGGTCTCATTCAGTAAAATGGTCCTACAAATTTGACACTTTATGACACTTTTTATAATTTTAAAAGTATTTTACTTGTTTTTAGAGTAAATGTCCAAAGCACCCGATTCATAATTAAGTATGGTTGCATTTTATATATACATAAGCTTCCCTTGAAATTTAGCTTATCCTGTTAATCTAAATAATTTAGGAAAATTTAATTCAATACCATATTATAAATAGAGCTTCAAAAGTATGCTTTGTGGGAAAATTTTGAGTTGATGTAATTTTGTAAATCTCCACGTAAGTCATAGTAATTTCAAATAATATTTCTAAGAGGGTACAAAATGCCACTAATATTTAAAAAATCTGGAATGCTATTACAATATCACGGAGAGGATGGAACAGTTGGGTAATTTTTCCTTCTATATTAGAACTAATTTAAGGAATTCTCAATTTTTTTACTAAGCGAACTTATTTCTCATTTATACAATAACCGAAACAGTTTTACACCGATTAATAAAGATGCTCTAAAACTACCCTTACTTCATATTAACCCTCAAGGCTCCAAGGAAATTTGTGTTCATACCATAATCAACAAATTGCCCTTAAGTTTGATTTCGTTTGTTTAGAGATTCCAGAAAAACGGCACGAGTAAGCTTAACATCAAAGCAGAATAGCGATCGGATCAAAACGAGCATTACAACCCCTCACTCTTCATCTTCCCCAAGGGGGATATTCCCCAACTTCAAACGTTGAAGAACAGAAGTTTTCCTTTCATTCACAGAGAACTTTCCTCTAAGGTTCTCACAAAGGATACTATTACGCTTCCGGCGATAAAAATGTACGCAACATAATTAATGACTCCGATAAATTATGGATGATACAAAGCCGAAGTAGCCCAGACATAATTGATGGGTTTTCTGTACTCCGTCATTTTTTCCCTTCCTCCCCTTAATCTCCCCCGGTTTTGAAACACACGCTCCAATTTATGTCGAACGAAATTCCGCCGAGAAAAAAAATCTCTAAGAGAGAAATATATATATATATATATATATATATATATATATATATATATATATATATATGTTGGGATAAAGGGCGAGCTGTGGTAAATTAAACACGATTTAATTTATAAAACTCTAATAATCAAGGCTGTGCTCTGACGTTACACAGTAAGTTGCTTATATTAGAATACTCGTACCAGCGGTACGCGCAACGGTTCGTATCCCCACTTGTGGATGTTTTTGATGTAGTGTTGGGTGTCTACTTCCAACACTCCCTCCCAACCACACTACATTTACAAAACATCATACAATTCTAACTACATATTTTAAGCTTACATTAAAACAACATTTATATATAAAAGAAATAAAGCATTCTGCTGTTCCTGCCTCTTCATTCAGATTGCATTATTTCCTGTAACAGAATTGTACATTAGTAGATATAAGCTAACTGAGCAATTTATTGCAGATTCAAAATGTTTCCGGTCAATCGTTTATGTGATTCCAATGAAAGGGGCTTGGTAAATATGTCGGCTATTTGTTCTTTAGAACTTATCCAGTTGATTTCAATTAGACCTCTTTTAACACATTCTTTAACGTAATGTTCTCTGACTTCTGTCATGTGTCTGAGTCTATTACCACCATCAACTTTCGCACTAGCTTCAGCCGCTTTATTATCACACCATAATACCATTGGAGCAAATGAACTATTTACTATAAGTTGTAAAGAATTGTCCAATGCTATAAGCTCTTGACAAGCTTCACTCATAGCTACATACTCAGCTTGGCAAGTGGACAATGCCACATACGATTGCTTGTGAGTTCTCCAAGCCACTGTGTCTCCATACAACTTAATCACATATCCACAAGTTGACAAGGAACCCCTACAATCTGCAAAACTTGCGTCAGAATAAGCTTGTAAACTGTCGTTATGAGATGTAAACTTTAAACCCAAATGTTTAGTACCTTTTAGGTATCGAAATACTCTTTTAACATTTTTCCAATCGTTCTCGGTAGGGTTAATTTGATGTCGACTCAATACGTTAACCGCATATGTGATATCAGGCCTAGTTGCATTTGCTAAATACAACAAACTTCCTACGGCTTCTCTATAGGGAGCATTCTCCCTAGATTTAGTTGATAATAATTCAGATCTGTCATCTGAATCTTCTCTCATTTTTCTGTCCCTGTTCATGATTTGATTGGTTACCATTGGGGTTGATTGCGGATGCATTTCAACAAACCCAAATCGTTTTAATATTTTGTCAATATACTTTTCCTGGTTCATTGTTATAACCTTATTTTTCACATCTCTACATACGTCAATGCCCAGGAAAACCTTCGGTTCTCCTAAGTCCGTCATCTCAAACTCATTTTGAAGTTTGGTCTTGACCTCGCAAAGTCGTGTCTCATCGTTGCTTGCCAACAATATATCGTCAACATACAGCAACAGAATCAACAATTTATTTTCTTTCCGCCAAGTAAATAAGCAAGGTTCTCGGTCGTATGATTCAAGACCAATCTTCTGAGCTGCTTCTGAGAAACGTTCGTTCCATTTTTTCGGACTTATTCGCAAACCATATAACGCTTTTTCTAACTTACACACTTTCTGTTTTCTCAACGTATCGGTATGCAGAGTACCTTCAGGGATTTCCATGTAAATTTCTTCATTCAAAACTCCATTTAGAAAAGCCGTTTTTACGTCAAGTTGACAGGCTAGTAAGTTGTACTTATTTATAATTGCAAATACGCATCTTACCAGAGGTAGCCGAGAAACTGGTGCATACGTTTCTCGTAAGTCGTATACGTTTGTGTCTTTAAAACCTCGAATGACCAATCTAGCTTTATATCGAGTACTACCATCTTTTTCATATTTACGTTTCAAGACCCACCTGGAATCGATGATGTTTGGTTTTTTACCCTCTGCCGTAATTTTGGGTCTATTCACAATTTTCCAAACATTATTTTTATTCATTGATTCCAATTCTGTTTTTATAGCATCTAACCAGTTTTGTTTATCATCTCTTTGCAGAGCCTCTTTGTAAGATGTTGGGTCTTTTTGAATTTTAGCCAACAAAGCATGTATCGTCTCATCCTCAGATTCTAAGTCGTGTGACATATTTTCACTGTCAGTTGAGAATATGACTTTTGCACGATTGGCACTTAGTTGTGGCATGTCTGAAAAACTCGTGTCAAGGATGGATTTATATATTTTAATTGGTGGCTCACTATCACCTGTTTTATCCACTTCTGACACATGTGCTAGTTTTGGTCTACCCCTTTTTCGTCGTATAGTTTCTCCCTCCGTTTGTAAAATCTCTGTCGGTTCTTTTACTATAGGTTCTTCCTCTGACGGTTCCCTTTCAAATTCTATAAACCAATTTTGACGGTCCACTGTATGACTGTCTGAAACCCAATTTTTTATACTGTCTTTTCCATATTTGTCCCCGTAAACCAACTTTTCGTTAAATCTGACGTTTCGACTCTCGTAGTATTTGCCCTCCTCAGGTTTGAGAAACACATATCCAGTGGGTTTGTAACCCACGAAAACCACTCTTTGACCTTCATACTTAAATTTAGGTCCTGTTTTTCTCTGAACTTGGATGTAGGCAATACTACCAAATCTTTTTAGTTGGTTTATGTCATATTTATGACCAGGTACAAATTTTTCCAGTGGAGCCAACATGTCTATAGATTTATGGGGAGTACGATTATAAATGTACACGGCCGTTCCTACAGCTAAATCCCACATATTTTCCGGTAACTTAGAGTCGTACATCAACGCTCGTACCTTTCTCTGTATCGTTTGATTGAAACGTTCTGCCACACCGTTATGCTCAGGAGTGTCTGGACAAGCTAGTTGCAGTTCTGCACCCAGCTTCTCCAATACTTCAGTCGTGTATCCTCCTGTATATTCGGTACCCTGGTCTGTCCTTAGATAACAGACTTTAGCATCATATCCCAGTAAATTTCTCGCACTTTTAACAAATGCTTCGATACAGTAACCTGTATCACTCTTAGCTTTTACTGGATATGCCATAGCTAGTCGTGAATAGTCATCTATACACACTACAATGTACCTATATCCTTTAGGATATGTAGCAGGGTTAATTATCCCCATAGTATCGGAATGTATAACTTGTAACTGTTTTGTCGCACGTGCTCTAACTGTTTTGAAAGGCAATTTATTAAATTTTGATATTCTACATACTTCACAGTCCAATATGGAACTGTCAAACTTTGTTTTTTGCAATTGTTTATTTTTTGGAAATTTTTCTTTTATAGCTCTTAAGTATGATATAGATGCATGTCCCATACGTACGTGCCAGAGCATGGCGTCGTTATACTTTCCTGTTTTTTTAGCACTTTCATCCAAAACCATTGATTCTGCCGTTAACTCAATGTTTGGTGATTCATCGAAATTTGTTACCTGTCTGTCCCATATGCTAGCAATAAAGTCTGATCTCCTAAAACTTGACAGTTTTTCGGGCAACAATTCAGTTTGAGAAAGTATACTAACAACCCCTTCTGCCGTATTGGGTTTGTCAGTATCCCTCTCCTCTTTATTTTCTTTTTCAATATTTTGTTCTGAACTTTGAGTTGCTACTGACGTTTCTGTCTGACTTGTCGGTACTGTGGTTTCTTTCAAACTGTCATTAAGAAGTTCACTATCTCTATTGTGTCGAGCCGTTACACTCCTCGTTAAATACCTTGGCTCATCACTATTTTCTGTCGTTATATAAGCTATTATTTTATTTATTTTTCTTGTACATGTATTCTGTGTACCATTATTTTTTAAGTCAATCTCCATCTCCACTATCCAGTGCGGTTGCTCATAAATGCCAGATAAAAATATTTCTTGTGAAGTGGGGTCGAATATATCTATTCTTTTGTTGTCTAAATAAATTCCCAAACCCATATCAGCGAATTTTCTAAGAGATAACAAGTTTTCAGATAGATCCCGCGCACATATCACATTACTTAATGTTAATATTTTCTTTTCATTCGTAACAATATCGACCGAACCTACTCCCTCCGTTCGAATGTCTGCAATTGGATTGTTATTTGCACACTTAATGATGCTATATTTACTGTCGTTAAGCCTTTTAAAGATAAGCCTCGAATTAGTGAGGTGTTCTGTTGCACCTGAGTCTGCTACGAATTTAGTTAATAACTTCTGACCTTTATAAGCACCATCCACACTGGCTTTGAGCAATGGATTTTGAACAATAGGTTTTGTTAATGCACAAACTATTTTACCACATTTACCATAAGAGCAATCGTTCTTACCTCTCTCTTTCCCATCATTTTGACCCTTTCTGGTTGGATTACTCCACCTGAATCGTTTTGCTCCTCTGCCTCTATGGTAACCGCCTCCACCTCGACTTCGGGTTGTGGTGTTGGCATGCTTACTGTCAGTGTCTTTGTCACTGTCAGTCATTTCTCTTTTCATACCTCTATTTTTGTTCAAATTGTGATTACTATTTCGGTATCGAGCATATCCAAACTTCCGTTTAGGTTGTTTATGTTCTTCGTGTTTCCCGTTCGTTCGCTGAGGACATTCAGCTGCGATGTGTCGCACGAACTGATTACATTCGTAGCACTTTCTAACACCACTACCTTTTCTCGGACACTCTCGTCCGTAGTGTCCAAGTCCATCACAATTGTAGCATCTTATGTTGCTACCACTGTGTGGACGAGCAGTAAATACTGCTCCAGTCGTACTGACACCATTTGTAGCTATTTTTTCTGCTTCGGCTTGTATAATGAATGTTTTAAGCTGATCATAGGTCATGCCTTTGCCTGTGGTATTTTTTGTTACGAATTCCACGTTTTGTATTTGTGGAATTCCAATCATGATGGCATTATAAAAGGCATCTCTTTTCTCTTCCTCGGTAAGAGGGGTCGATTCTGTGACATTCTCGTAGTTTCTAATAATATCTTCGAAACGGTCCCAGAATTCTGACGCCCTTTCTTTATTCGGATTATATTTGATGTTATAAAGTTGCTTACGAATTGTAACTGAAGTTAAGTTTGTTTCACATCTTTTAATTTCTTTTATTTTGTTGAGCAACTCAACGGGATCTTTAACATGAACAACCTTAGTGTGATATTTGCTATCTAAATGGTTAATTAATATGTCTCGTACCTTATAGTTTTGTTTTTCTTTTATACTGTCGTTAAACTCATCGTTTGGTTTCACACTTGGATCAATAATATGCAACAGATCGTTCGCCCGCAGTTCAGAGGTAAAGAAATCCATGAAATGTTCGAACTTCATGTTAGCGTTTAACTTATAATCTCTTTTCGTGCCACTGTTTTTACTCAACAGTTCAAACTGAATGGCCTCTTTAACCTCCGACGCCATTGACTTGGGCGAACCCGTATTTGCATTAGTGTGAGAACCGAATCCAAGTCTGAGCAATTCCTTACGAATCAACTCCGGTAAATCTGCCGTATCTTTATCGGAATTGATCGTAGACACGCCTATAGGATTTTGCTCAGCATTAGGATCTCTTTCACCTGTCGTTTGTAGTACACTGTCATATCTGTCGTGAGTGTTACTGTCGTGAGTGTTACTGTCGTGGGTGTTACTGTCGTGGGTGTTACTGTCGTGAGTGAGATACCTTCCCAAAATATTATCCATTTGTTGGGCAAAGTACAGATGATCATCCCTTTGTTGGATCCATGCTGCCGTGAGTTCTTTTATTTCTTTCTTAAATCCAGAACACATGTCAGCTAAACTTTTCTTTTGTACCTCCAAGATTTCTTGCGTCTGCTTGAAGGTTGCAGTACTGGCTTCAATCATCGCTTGAAGACTGTTTCCCAATGCTTTTAGATCCAGCCCTCCTCGTCTATCTCCTAGAAAAGTAGACACCTTACTTTCTAGATCATTTACTGCCGTTACTGACGGTTACTGTCGTTTCTGTCGTTTATGAGCTCAACTGTCGTTCAGTTCAAACTGTCGTTACTGTCGTTATACTGTCTGATCAATTAAAACTGTCGTTATACTGTCGAATACAGTGACCGGGCTAAGTCACTATCTCTGCAGAGCCCATATAGATTCTAAACCGAGACTAAATTTAATAAAGCTTTACACGTCTTAGAGCTTTCAAGAAAAGCTCAGTTTCAGAATCTATATTTTTTTTTTTTTTTTTTTTGAGAAACAACTCACCTATTTCGGTTTGTACTGCCTTGTGTGCAATTATCAGATCTTCTTCTTCTTCGAGGATCTCATTTCCACTCACATAACTGTCGTTATCTGTCGTATTTATGGGCATCTGCTCAGTTTCCTCCGGTAGGGTTTTCCAATCCGTAACCACTAGTGGTTTGTCATCGTTCACAGCCTGGGTTATGATCTTTTCGATCACCCGTTTTTCATTTTCTTCCAAAAGAAAATCTCCTGTGAATTTAGGCAAGTTATTACATGACATTACATTGGATTGTTTTCGGCTTCTTTCTCAGCAGACCGAACGCAAGCCTTACTGATCAAGACCGAGTGAAAAAGACAATATCCGAACGCAAGATTACTATCTCAGTCACCCTCACACAGGAAACAACAGAACGCACAGCGGTTATCGTTTCTAGTGTGAACCTACCGAGGTGGTGTCTTTATAATTTAGTATTAACTTTAAAGTTTACTATTCGATTTAGGCCATTATTATTCATACGGGCACTTGAAAATAATGCAAAAGATTTTTACACACCTGTCTTATATTTAACTCCACTTTCTGTCGTAAACAAGTAGTAGTTATCTTCCCGGGTCAATTGAACCTTCTCTCGTGGATGGCTCTTTTTCCACGCAAAGATTTCCTCATATTTTTTAATGAAGTTGAGGAATATTTCGTCATCGTCATCTATAAATTGTCGACAATTAATTTTTGTTTTTCTCATATGCTACAATACATATTTCGAGCGCTTTGTATACATGTTTATTGACGTCAGTATCGAGAAATAATACAAGTTCGCATGCTTTAATAACTAATAACAGAGAAATCGGCCCGAAATAATGCCAAAATCCCGAATAATTCTCGTATCGGTAACTTGATACTTCTACTCTATCTAAACAATATAATTTTTAGGAGAGCGCGCGAGATCAGTTCCCTGGGGCCCCGCAACATCAGCACCTTAAACGTCGCTAACATTAAAATTGAAATTATTAATTGTTCTCAGTCGAAAAATATTTATTTCCAGCGGAACATTGTTTTTGATTATGATTCCTGAAATCGCACAAGTTGTTAAAAATATAATTCGGCCGAAACACGTAGCAGCGTTTAGCTCGCGCCGATATCCTATTTCGCACGATTTCGAGGAATCGCCCAAGAATTCGCTGAGCTTGACTTTTTGTGTTTTTCCCACTTGTACTTGACAATATTGCACAATGTGCGGATGAACTGATATTTCCAATAACGTATTGTCTTTATTATCATGCTCAACGAAATACTCAACGTACCAACTTGTCTGTTTGAAAATCGCACTCACCTCGCGCCTTGGCCTGTTCGTCAGGTGAAACCCCTTCCATGACAAACTCGTACCTGCCGTTGCACTATTCACTCAAAAATTAGTTCAAAATTTAATTACCGTACAGCGCAGTGGAAGCCTTCTGGGCCCATAACCTGTTGGGATAAAGGGCGAGCTGTGGTAAATTAAACACGATTTAATTTATAAAACTCTAATAATCAAGGCTGTGCTCTGACGTTACACAGTAAGTTGCTTATATTAGAATACTCGTACCAGCGGTACGCGCAACGGTTCGTATCCCCACTTGTGGATGTTTTTGATGTAGTGTTGGGTGTCTACTTCCAACAATATATATACATAGTTAGAGAGAGAGTGGGTGGTGGAGAGGGAGAAGGACGATATAATAGCTTGATGACCGGTCAGCGGTCAAGATCCTTTTTGCTGGGACGTGAGAATTTTCCCAGATTGGACTTATCGGTTTCAAGGGAGAGGACTAGAGGTAATATGTAAGGAATTATTATTAGGGGAGTATATTTGGTTGTAGGAGGGAAGGCCTAAAAGAATGGTGTCCCCCAAAATTTTCATGGTCGATCCAAAATCTTATTGCTGACTAACTGGTATTTCAATATGAAGGTTTCTCATAATGGATAACACAATATCAGTTCCCCCCTCACTCCCCACTTGGGAGGAAAATGATATATTTGAGTTAAAGCTGCAGACACTACTTTGCGTTGTAATTCCAGATCTGTCCCATTTTTCTAAATATAAACATTTATTTATTATTATTAGCAAACATTAAATTCTGCCATGTCCCCTTAAATCAGGCTTATTTATGCCCCTCGTATTTAGAAACGTTCCAGAAAGTGAGTGTTTGTCCGACACAATACTTGAAAGGACAATTTTGTAGTAACCTTTTTAACTGAAGAGGACGTTACTATAGTTTATAGGTCTATAGTTTAGTTTTTTCTAGATTCATTTTGAGGCCAAATTTCTTACGCCTTTGAGAATTTTTAGAGATCGCTGATCATATAGCGAGTTTTTCATATGATTTTAATGACAGTATGACGTCATTCACGAACCTATGGTGTGATATTCTCTTGCCGTTGACGTTAATTTTCTATCATGTCCATTGCAGAGATCTGTACACATCTTCCATTTTTCCTTTTTAATCCATCCCAGTTTTAGGAATATTATGTCTCCCTACCTTACGCATCTTCCAACTGGTACTTCTCCAGGGTTTTATTTACGTCGCATGGCCTTGGTTGGTATTTCATATACAGGATGTTGAAAAACAAGTGACCCTTACTTTAGGGAGTGTTAGTATGGCCCAAAACATGCAGAAAAGTCTTAATGGACATGTTTTCGAAAACGCATCTTTGAGGTATAGTGCGTCAAGCTTTATGCAAAATAATAAATTTTTTGAAGTGAAACTTCTTTGCGCACGTTGTATACATTGGGATGGGGTGTTGGTCGAAAAACCGCGTCACGCGTGATAAGTAATCCGAGGACAAAGCCGTGTTGCCAGAATGCGCGTAAAGTGTACATCTTTCATCGCGGCCGCGAACCGAGCCGATCGCCAAATCGTTTACATGTGCTACCAAAGGGGTCAACGTGGCAACACCGCAGAGCGTCGAGACTTTCAGCTGACACCTAACTTAACCTCAAACGGCGAGAAACAATAACTTCAAGCGGCGACAAAACGGTGAGCTGTATTGTTTAATTACATGACATGGACATAGAGAAAAGTGAGGAGGCGTTGTGCATCACCTCACCTCAGATGAGAACATGGAGACACCGGAAGAGATGGAAGCCCACGGCGCACGGAGACTGGTCCGCGGCAAATGGGTGGTAATTCTCGAACACAAGACGAACGGGCTCGAGGTGGCGTACGTGCGAATCTTTGGAGACCACCGTGAAGGCGGTCGTGGGAGGACTCCAGCAATAGATAGTGGAAGCGGCGAGGCAACATGCGGCCGCATTGTTGCTCTGAACGTGTCGGGGCAGACGCAGACAACAACGTTCGGATCCAGCCGCAGCGAGGAATCAGGAGTGGAGCAGGCGAGTGCTCGACTTCGACCGTCTTTGGCGATGAAGATGGTGGAAATTATCGACCCCAGCAGCCTGGAGAGCAGTGTGGACACCGCGATGGCTCTCCAAGATTGATCTACTTGGGGGCGATTTACGACTGGACAGATTTAGAGAAGAGAACTCTGTTGCAGTCGCGGTTGGCCGGGACAGGGAAGCTCTGGCATCAGCATCTCGACAAGTATGATCGACCATGGGCGAAGTGGCGAGTCATGTTAGTGGCGTCGTTCCTTAGGCAGCGAGATTTCCACCGGATAATAACGGAGATGATAAGACGGGAAAAGTTGGCCAGCGAGACAATGACCACCTACTACCATGCGAAGCTGGCGGGAGAGTCGGCGTTACATGCGAAATGCTGTCTCCTGCATTATTGCTGGATTGCCGGCAGAGCGACGAACGAGTACTTATGGCTGTAAACACTTCCCCGGAGCAGGGCAATCTAAAGCGTTTGATGTTACAACTGCCAGCAGGTGGGAGATCACCTGAGCCGAGACTCTCGGCAGACTCGAGCGGACCGGTGCAAACGTTGCGGCAGCAAAAGAAAAAAAATCTTTTACATTCCATTTATATATCCTGTCTGTCGGTGAGACGCGCGCGCGCGCGCGCACGTGTGTGTGTGTGCATATGGCCAAAGAAGTTTCACTTCCACCGTCTGGTCCGACGCAGACTTTTATAGTTTTTTATTACATTTAAACCTAATTAATATAGACAAGCGAAATTTAGATTAATATATAATTCCACTTCGCTGATTACATTTATAGTATCGAGACTTGTTTCAAGGAATAGTGATTTTGGGATTGCTGGGGTTAATAAATAGGTATCTTAACTTTATTCTTCTTAACTGATTAGGAAATTTAGCCAAAGATTATATCGGACCTAACCGTGTATCATAAAAATTGTGTACTTGTTCCCTTTCGAAACACCAGCAATTGTGCACAAATTACTATTTAAATTCTTTATGAATTATTCAAAATTAATACAATCTCAACAAAAAGAACAGAAAGTTAAAGGAGACGGTATGGTTAGAAATAGGCTGAAATTAACGGAAACGGCTTCCAATAAGAAATTTCATGCATAATATTATCTTGCCTGGAATAGTATGGTCGGACTGTCCTCTGGACGAAATTTAACTATAAATGCATTTTATTAGAGTAATTAGATTATTAAATTCAAAATAGTATTGTAGGGTAACATTTGGGAAACATAATAATAGAAATAACCACCAAAATTACGCCTCCGTTTAAGTTTTATGATTAATTTTTTTTTTGTCTTTCAATGCAACACTCTCACCAATAATATATATTATTAAAAAAGTTAGTTATAAGAAATACTCATTTTCCTATGAAGATAAATCACATAATTTAATTACACTTGTATGCTACTGGTATTCGATTAACAACTTAATCTTAATTTTAAAAATTAATTTTCTTATAACTTTTCCTTGTAATAATGTTATAATATACACCTCAAAAACTATTCATTATTTAACCTATATCCGAGCCTGTGTTTAAAATCTTCCTAAATGACGTCCTGGATTTTTATTGCTTATATGACGCGTGGAGGTCACGAACTGACTCCTTCAGAAGGACAAAGGTAGCCGACCGGAGTTCTTTTCCGTCTTCCCCATTCTCTACATATGCAAACATCACATCATAAGCAAATAAAAGACAAGTCAAAGAGAACCCACTTAAGTATAAAGTTCAACACAGAGGAGGAGTTCCACAAAAATGAAAAAGCCATCAAAATTTTAAACTTGACGGATTAGTGTTCGTGTCAAATGTGACCTAAAATAATTTCTAATCAATTGACTTATCTACGGTGCTATAGTAGTTATATATACATTATTTATGCTTTTATTCTTCTTCACTTTGAATTGAACATATGTATATCAAATGGATGTTAGTTTTTACTACTGAAAAATGTGGTAACAAATTCATGACGAAAGGCAACGTGGGCGTACTTTCGTTGTAAATGAATAAATGAAAAATAACATTGAAAAATATCTGAATAATTTTTTTAAAGTCCAAGGCTATAAGTGTTATAGCGAAATCTTGAATATAGTTATTTTGATTTTCTTGCTCTTGATCTTAATATTTGGTCGAAATTTTTTCGTTTTCAAGAAGGAACTTTATTTAAAACAAAAATATGCATAAATTTATCCATTTAACCGACATTATTGTAACGCGAAATGTAAACAACCAGCGTAAGCGTTCTCCATATCGGACGGCGGCTTACCTCAAAGGAAGGCTGCTAATTGAGTCAAAAAAAAGTTGCAAAATACTCCCGAATATTCTTGTTAAAGGAAGAATGATTTATTACGTTCCTGGTCTTTCTAGAATAAACATTACTAGGGAAAAGAAGGATCGAGTTCTCTCTAGTAGGTTCTGGAGACATAATGGCTTCACATTAGACATGAAGTCGCAAGTGAGTAAATAGTGCGAAAAACGGACAAGCGAGAGCGTATAAATAAATTAACAGTTAAGAGTGTGATATAAATTAATTAGTTAGAAAATAGTTTAGATAAATTAAGTAGTTAGTAGTGTGTAATGAAAACTGTGTAAATAAATTAGAATAAACGGTACAATATGTACCTACTATTTACGAAGATATCATGATTACATTGCATAAAAATGTTATCCATTGTATATTGTAGCGTGTTCATTTTCCAATCGAACGCGACTACCGTCTTTCGCGTTCCGTGTCCAGTTTAGGTTGGTACGTCTCGTAAACTGAGAGTGACAGGCGCTCCGTGAGCTACTTATCCCTTGTCTCTTCCCTCTTTTCCACCGGCCGTCTACCAATTTGGACGTTCCGAATCCACGTGCTGTTCGAAACTACACTTGCGTTCATCCGCTCCATTTTGAGCATCTTATGTAGATTAAAACGCACAGTTCATTTCGCAAAGGCGTTATCTTCAGGCACCGACGTTCATTTTCGACGTTACCGTATCCGCCGTATTCACGTGTGGTACATAACCCTCCTTCCTCGAGGGTTTTTTTCCTCCCGGGGAGCTACTTCTTAAGTGGAAGTCTACTCATCGCAGATACGTTCCTGCCGAGGCCCACTGTTCTCATCGAACTCTACCGTCCCGTTGAGATCTACTGTTCTCCCTGGACAATACCGTTCCCGCTGTCGTTTCGTTGAGGGCTACCGTTCCTGTTAAGAGCTATCGTCTCGTTGAGAGCCATCGTTCTCACCGAACCCTATCGTTCCCACTGAGGGCTATCGTCTCGTTGAGATCCACTGCTCTCGCTGGACATTACCGTTCCCGTTATCACCCCTATCGAAGGACTACCATCCATATCGAGGGATATCGTTCCCGTCAAGGACTGCCGTTCCGTTCGAACCCAGGATACTTTCAAAGGGACACCCTTTCAAACACTGTAACCAGGTTGTATTCTTTTGTTTTTGTTTTATATTTCTTAATTTCAGAGTTAGGAGTGCCGCTGTGTTTATTTAATGTCATTCATGCTTAATCGTAATTCACCATTTGTTAAATTAGGAGTACCGCCGTGTTTTTGACCATAATAAGTGTAATTCATCGTCCATGTAATATTGCTCCGTTACTCCGAACCGATATGTTCTATTAAATTGAACACACAGGCACTATTGTTGTTTTATTGACTAGTCCAGTGCACAAGACTACCGTTCCTAGTGGTTTCACTAGATGGCGCCCTATATTTCTTGTTTAGTACCGTTACGATAAGAATTTCTGATTCCGACTCATGACCCTAATGCTCTCCAGGCGAACAGCTGCCGTAAGCTATGTGTAGGTAAGTCAATCTTCGCTACAATATGTTGCAGTTATAAGAGAATGAGTACGAAGTATTTAAGCTTTAAGCTTTAATTTTTGGCTTATGGGTCCTTAATGGACTAAATCTTGTAGTGTTAGACGGTCTTAGGCGGTTCACCTATTTTATAAAACGCTAAAATGTATACTTTTAATCCAAATCTGAAGGGAACCATTTGCAGGGTCCCTGTAGATTGCCTTTAACACAAATTAAAATTATAAAGATTTAACACAATACACACAGATCTTTTTAACTCCATATACAAAGTTGGGAAAGTACCAGTAGATTGGTTGAAGTCGACTTTTATTACTCTACCCAAAACAGCAAAATCCTCCAAATGCGACGACTACCGCATGATCAGCCTAATGTCACATGTTCTCAAAGTGTTTCTTCGCATTATTCACTCCCGAATATACTCCTAATGTGAGAGGCAGCTTGGTGATACGCAGTTCGGATTTAAGAACGGAGTTGGTACGCGTGAGGCTCTTTTTTCTCTGAACGTCCTCACACAGCGATGCAAGGACATGAATGTTGACGTCTATGCCTGCTTCATTGGTTACCGTAAAGCCTACGACTGTGTCTCACACCAGAAGCTTGCCGACATCCTCAAGACCACCGGTGTAGATGCGGGAGATTGCCGCATCATCACTCAATTATATTGGAACCAAACGGCAGAAGTGAGAGTAGAGGGGTCAACATCTGACGAAATAGAAATTCGGAGAGGCGTCAGACAGGGATGTGTCCTGTCCCCCCTCCTCTTTAATATCTACTCCGAAGCGGTGTTCCTAGAGGCGCTCGAGGAAGTGAATGTGGGAATTAAGATCAACGGTACCCTTATTAACAACATATGCTTCGCCGACGATACAGTCGTCCTCGCCGACAGTCTCCCAAACCTACAGCACATGATGGACCTCATAGTCGAGTATAGCAAACAGTACGGTCTTCACATGAACGTTACTAAAACAAAAGTGGTCGTGTTCTCCAAGACACCAATTCAAGCAATACTTCGAATTAGTAACGAGAGGGTGGAACAAGTGACATCTGTGAAATATCTCGGCGCCATTGTCAACGAGGCCAGCGACCCCAAGAAAGAAATCCTGTCAAGAATCGAACAGGCCAGGCGAGCATTTACTTCTATGAGGAATCTTTTTACCAGTCGAGACCTGAATCTGCAGCTTCGCATACGCCTACTGCGGTGTTACATCTTTCCAGTCCTTGTCTATGGCTGCGAGAGCTGGACCTTCAGCAGGACAATGGAAAGCCGCATCAATGCATTTGAGATGTACGTGTACCGTCGTATCTTATGTATATCCTGGGTAGACAGAATAACCAATGAAGAGGTACTCAGACGAATTGGCAAAAATAAAGAGCTTATGGCAGTTATCAAAGAAAGAAAGCTCAAGTACATAGGCCACGTCATGAGAGGAGAGCGTTACTTCATCCCCCGACTTGTTATTGAAGGAAAAATCGAGGGCAAAAGATCTGTGAGAAGAAGGCAGAACTCTTAGCTTGAAGATCTGCGTCGATGGTTCGGACGGACCACCATTCAGGGGTGCGGTTTCACGCACCATTATAGCCAGTTGGATCGCCAACCTCCGTAGGGAGACGGCGGACTAAGAAGAAGAACACAATACAACCATGTCAATTCAATTTCCTGTGTTAGAGACGATATATTTGTTAGAGGCATGGTAACACATTTATCAAAAAAAAGTATGCATTGAATTGGGATTCTCCCAATTCAATGCCCAAATGGGCAATGGCCAATTTCCAATTGCCAATTCCCAATGGCCAATTCCCAATGGGAATTGGGCAACTAAGTCAGTTAAAAGAGAACGATTCATTGTTGTTACGTGGGAAAAAAATCAAATTAATACCGTTATTGAGAGAAATAGGAAGAAAAGCAAATATAATGCTCGATTCGACCGATATTGTTGTGTATATTTCAGTCTAAAAAATGGAGGTAAAAGCCTTGCGGCATAAAAACCCTCAAATACAAGTTCATGGATTGAGTTGACAAATTTAATTGTTTATTTAAATTTAAATCTAACAATCAGGTTGAAACATAACTATCATCAAATCGTATGACTATATGAAAATGTATGGAAGTTTAACTTTGATTGAGTAATGATCGAGGTTGGGAGTGGCTCGCGACTGAATAGATGAAGGATATTATATTTATAAATGATATGTTCCAGCGGGATGACTCGCTTCAATGTTGCAATTTGAGCATCCATAAAATCCAGATTCTCCCGCTTTTGGCACTCTTTGATTATAAGATTTAATTGACACAATTAACTGTAAAATCTGATATAAAGAACTTTATGTCATAACACTGATTACACTTTCGTCAATCGTTCCATTGGCCCGTACACATTGGAGCCTTCACTTTTAATTAAAATACTGTAACGCGAAAAACAAACACCTACACGCAGGACATCTCTTATCTTACTAAAGCGACGCATTTCAATGAGAGAAGGCCGCTCCGTTTAATTGGGCCATAAAAACCTTCCCGAACGTTGCGGAAATGTCTTATTAAAGGAAGAATGATCTGCTCCTTTCGAGAACACACATTAATAGGAAAAAAGGGATATTCAAGAAGGTTCTCGAGACATAATGGAGGACTATAAAAAAGCGAACGCTGCGGACCAGATTAGATTTGACGTGAAGCCGCGAGTCAAAACAGTGCGATAAACGGACAGGCGAAAGCATATAAATAAATTAATAGTAAAGAGTTCATATATTATTTAGATAGGAAATAGTTTAGATAAATTATGTAGTGTTAAGACGGTGTGTAAATAAATTAGAATAAACGTTACAATACTCTAGAATCTTACAGTGAAAAGTTTAATACCTCTATCGCAGAGTTTAATTCTCTACTAAACATTCGGTTCATATTTTCTCCAATTTCTTTTATAGAGGATTGATTTGAACCGATACTTTTATTGGTTTTGATTCATATTACCACACAAACCATTCCTCTCATCTCAAAAAATGTATGTCTTTCATGTATCGATCATTTCAATCCAAATTCATTAGTCTCTAACATCTTGCACATTCATGTTAAAAACGATAAGCATATCATTTACAATTACTTTTAAGATAGTAAACAAAATGCCGATTACTGAGCGCATTCAGTGATTACTCTATAGCACTAGCAATAAGTGACAAGAAAAACATAACTGTATTGAGTGTCACAGAGAAAGGTTATTAATTGTTCCCGAAATGCACTCCTATGACTTTAAGTCGAGTTGCAACATTAGGAATTGTTCGTTCTAAATTTTGAAAAATTCCGATTACCATGGGTGATATAGTTCGTCGTTCAAATCATTCATTTATTGATTTACTTACTTATTTGCTTTAATATTACTAACGATTAAAGTAAGTTTTAATTTTTATCATTAACCTTTGGTGAGGAAATTAATACATATGATTCCGAGCATGGAAGGGAGAGAATATAACTTCTCCCACTCTCTCTCTCTTCCTCTCGTTTTCTGGGTAGGTCACGGTGATTCGACAGCCTGTTATTAGCTCCACGTTGGCACCGAGCACGACGTTGCCGCCATCGAGATTAAAGACGTATAGCTGTAAGATCGGTCGTAAAGAGGCGATGTTGCCGTTCTCGTGGGAAAGTCGTGAAAGAGTCGAATTGTGTTGGGAAGAGAATATGCGTGCTTAACGCAACACATTGTAGCGTTGTTTGTGAATTCCCGCTTGGTCTATTCTGGTTAATTCGAGTTCCGTATTATTTATTGCAAAAACGCAATTTCCCAATGAAGGCAAAAAATAGTTAGAAGCTTCATACTGTTCTACAGTACCGACTAATATACCCTGTTTTTTAAAGCTGCTATTAACAGCCTTTTAGCTTTCTCAAGTGACTTATGAAACAGTGTATCTACTCCTATAATGCTACTTATACCACGGCAACAAATGAAGTAAGTTCAAATTGCCCATATGGCTCTAACGTAACTCAATTTGCAGGGATTAGCAACAAAATGGCTGAGGCGCCCGCACCAATCCCTGATTTATAAATTGTACCCTGTGAATATCTTATTTCGTTTTCTTTTAAGACGATCTACATGGTCCTGCATGTTGTATGTAACGCTGCAGCGTATGTAGGGCACAATACTCTCTTGTTATTTTGAATTCCTTACTTGCCAATCAATATGTCTAGATTTGGTCGCTCTACAGAACTTATCTACCAAAGGGATTTTTAGGGCACCGACAATATTTCTGTTTTATCCCCGTTTGTGGAAGGTACCTTCAATAAGCTTAGCGCCGAAATTGAACTCTTAACGTTTTTCGTGATTGAACCCCGCATCAAAGACCGAAACGGGTATATCGAATCCACGCATCCTTTTGTGTTTCACTTTGAAAGTCACGCGGTCGAGTAGTTTTTCAAGACTCCTTCGTCTTTGATTTCGCCTCTTTGCAAAGGGACCGATTAATCAGGAGAGATCATTTTTAGAGATGGACGCGTCCCCGTCAATCACGTAAAGTATTCCCGTTTTTAATCACATTACACGTAACGCTTCGACAAACAATATACTGTAATTATTCGCGTTAATAACCGATCCGGGATCGTAAAACGTCCTGTGAACAATAACGGGTAAGTTTCTGGTAATTTATAATACAAAGCGTACTGGGTTTCCCAATTATTCCATGACCGAGACTTCATTGTTGCGGGACAGTGTTTGTAATATAAGGTTTCCCGCTATAGTATCGATTTTGGGGATCGCGGATTCGGTTGGGTCGGTTCATAGAGACGATCAGGAAATTAAGGAAATTTCGTCTTTCGACGAACTGAGTTAAGATGGAAATAATTTAAAAAGTTGAAATTTTATTCAACTGTCATGACAATAAACTTAAACAGGGAAACTTAATTTGTTGTTCACACCTAGTCATGAATTTTACAAATAATTAATATGATTTTAATAAATAAAAAAATGATTTCCAGTTCCAATGTTTCCCAGTCCTAAAAATGTCAATTTTATAAAATCACCTACACTAAGTTTTTAGCTATGCTAACATTTTGCTCAAGGCAATTTATAGAAACCAATATTTCTATAAATAATTTTTAATTCATATCATTAATATATAACTGACACGACACTTCGTGACAGAATTATTATGAGAGACCAAAACCCAATGCTAACAAACTAACACATAGATTGGGAGTATTTTAATAATTTATTGGAAAAAGAGATCAACTTGACAGTACCCTTTACAACAAGGGAGCAACTAGAAGAAGAACTAATATATTTACTAGAGCCATACAAGCAACATCATGGAAAAGTACACCCACCATCAAGCGACGATTGAAGGGTCTAAATTTTTCTAGAGAAATCATAGCCGAAAAACGCAAGCTGAGAAAACGCAAGAAAATGGCACCAATCCAGAAACCCCCATGAAAATACTCTCCTGAACAGGGCCACACGGCAGTTAACCAACGAGATCAACACCAACAAGCAAACATCAATTAATAAGTTTCTCACAGAACTCACTGCAGATAACAGTACTGAATACTCTCTATGGAAAGCTACGAAATACCTTAAGCACATGTGCCTCCAATCAGAAAATCTCATGAGAACTGGGCCCATAACAACCTCGTTAAAGCAAATACATATGCCGAACATCACGAGGGAGATAATTCATTGCCACGAACTACCTATAATGACTCCCATGAGAAGATTCCATTAGTCACTCCCAAAGAAGTTGCTGTTGAAATTAAAAATCTTACTGCGAAAAAGCACCAGGATTTGACTTGATAACAGGCGGAATATTAAAACGATTCCAAAGAAAAACCATGGTCAAACTAACCACACTAATAAATGCTTGCATCCGGCTGAGTTATGTCCCAGACCCATGGAAGACAGCTGAAATTATTATAAGTCCAAAACCTGGAAAGAATCTGAATGAAGTGACGTCGAACCGACCTAGTTCACTGTTACCAGTCATGTCCAAGCTACTTGAGAAGTTAATCTTGAAACGCTTCAAGCCCATTATAGATCAAAGAAATCTGCCACCAACTCACCAATTTGGCTTCAGAAATAACCATTCTACTATTGACCAAGTACATCGATTAACCGATAGTATTGAAAAAACACTAGAAAGTAAGGGCGTTTGATCAGCCGTGTTTCTTGATGTCGCCGAAGCTTTTGACAGGGTATGGCATGAAGGTCTATTACATAAATTAAAATTATTTCTCCCTGATGATTTCTACCAAATCTTGAAATCTTATGTGATTGACAGACACTTTCGTGTAAAGCACGAAAATTCATACTCACAACTGAAGTTGACCAAGGCTGGACTTCCGCAAGGAAGTGTCTTGGGCCCGGTTTTGTATTTGCTCCATATTAATGATATCCCAACTACAGTATACAACACAATGGCCACTTTTGCCGCCGACACGGCAATCATGGATAGGAGAGTCGGTACAGAGCACAACCAAAAAAACTACAATCTGCTCTTAATAAGGTCGCCCTTTGGACTAAGAAATGGCATATTAAATTAAATAAATCGAAGTCAACACTTGTAGATTTTACAAATAAGAAAAGTATATAGCAACCGTTTTTCATCAATGGCAGGCAACTACCACATGCCAATACAGCGAAATATCTTGGTATGACCCTGGATCCCAAGCTCAGGTAGAAAGAACATAAAGAAGAAACGTGATGAACTCAACATCAAGTTCAGAAAAATGTTTTGGTTGATTGGCCGCAACTCACAGCTGACAACATACAACAAACTTCTCCTATATAAGCAAGGAGCTATAGATTTCAGCTTTGGAGCTGTGCCAGTGACTCAAATATACATGTGATCCAAAGATTCCAGAATAAAGTGCTAAGGTGTATTGTGAATGCTCTTTGGTATGTGCTTAATTGTGATCTCCACCGCGAGTTTGAGGTCGAATTGGTCACGGATATCATCAGTACATTTGCCACCTCCCACGAAAAGAGACTTCAAAAACACGTCCACAGCGAAGCGTCCAAACTTCCAAACGTGCAGAACATTAAGAGAAGACTCAAACGAAAGAAACCGTTTGAACTTGTTAAGTGACAGAAAACATAGTGATTCACTAGAAAATACCTTGGTCCCGATTGCTCTATTAAATTAAGTTAGACCTAAATTAATCGTTAATTTGTATTAGGCTTGCCCTTAATAAAAAAAATATAGTTAATAAATTATTAGTTTTAAACAGCCAAAAAAAAAACTCGGAATTAATAAAAACGTGAGTCCTTAAGTTCTCCTAAAATTACGGATTATTGGAGAAGTTCAGTAGGTTCAAAGTAGAAAATTAGAAGATAGAAAAGAGGAAACAATTTTCTTTTCAATTTCCAAATTCACATCTGTTTTCTTGTCCCCCAGGTCCGGACAGCAAAGTCTCAGACGTCGATGGCCAACCCTACACGATGATCCTGTACGGCAACGGTCCAGGATTCGCTACCCCAAGGATAGTCCCCATGAATACGACGTCGGCCGCCGAGGATAGGAACCAAGTGCACGCCTCTGCCGTGCCGAGACAATGGGCTACCCACGGGGGAGAAGACGTGCCGGTCTACGCCCTGGGGCCATTGGCGACGACACTCTTCACAGGTACTATCTATCAAAACTCGATGTCTTCTTCTTTTTCTCCTTCAGCCACGACTCGACCATAGCAGGACATAGGCCCTCCGTAGTTCCTTCCACTGATCCCTGACATGAGGTTTCTTATGCCAATTTCCACCTGCTGCTTTCTTTATATGGTCCATCCAATGTTGCATAGATCTGCCTGTACTCCGTTCTGTTTCTCTCGGTCTCCATTTAACGACCTTTGAAGTCCATTTCTCGTCATGTCTTGCCATATGACCCGCATTCTGCCATGTCATTTCGGCAATTTTCTAGATTATATGCTTAACCTCATCATTTAGTATTCTGTCCCTTAGAGTGGTACCAAGCATTGATCTTTGCATAACCCTCTCCATTACTTGGAGTCTATTGGCACCTGCTTGGGTAATGCCAATTGTTTCGATTCCTCACGTGGATAAGAGCACAAAGCAGGCGCTGACAAATTTCCGTCTTAGGTTTACGGGAATATCGTTAATTCTTAACAAGTATGCCAGTTTTGCGCTCTATATGTTTTGACAGGTGGACCCCAGACTTGGACCTTCACCAAAGCAAATTTGGACAAAATCCGTAAAGCTCAGAAGGCTATGGAAAGACATTATATTGGGAATATCGCTCAGAGACAGAAAACGTAATGACTGGATAAAAAAGTAAACCAACACTGTTGACGCTATACAGAGAGCAGCATCACTGAAATGGAAATCGGCAGGCCATTACGAACGTATAAAAGACAATCGTTGGAATTCAGAAATTGGAAAATGGCGCCCTTATGAAGGGAAAAGATCCAGATGAGATGGAAAGATGATATAGTCAGACATGCAGGCCTGATGTGGCATAGGGAGAATTGGAAAAAAATAGGGGAGGCCTATATTCAGTTATGGAAGGATAAAAATTAGGCTAAAAGAAAAGAAAAGAAGATGCCGGTTTTCCAAATGCAGCCCAGGAAAGTACTATTCACTTTGATATATCTTCCTTTAGTTTAGTTTAGTTCTTTGAGTTTTGTCTCAATTTCTTTAATCTCGTCTGTAGGATATCACCTGCAAAGTGGAGCTTGTTAAGATATGTTCCATAAATTACGATTCCTCTGTTTTCCCACTTGAGATTCTTGAAGACGTCTTCAAGAGGTAAAGTAAATAATATTGGCGAAATAGTGTCTCCCTGGCGTACTCCGCGTTTAACCTTAACGTCATTGGTTCTAGTTTCATCATCGATTTTATACATGATGGGAGACATTTTTGTAGATGTCCTCAATTATTGTAGTATAGCTGGAATGAAACTAAGATGGGCGGCATTTGGCAAATTAAGTCATATATTACTTAAGGAAAGAAGGATACCACTATAACTCAGAATAAGAATATTTGAACAGTGTGTAGTACCGGTGATAACATATGGAACATAGATCTGGACCCTCACAAAGACAATGATGAATAATTTGAGGACAACACAAAGATCCATGGAAAGAGCTATGATAGGCGTAACAATAAAGACAGAAAGAGAAACGAATGGATGACAGAGAACAAAGGTCGTAGATATTGTGGAGAGAGTCACAAGCCTGAATTTGAATTTTGCAGAACATATACAGGTCACCTTACCGACGACAGATGGAATTGCCGAATAATACGCTGGAGAACATAGGAAGGAAACAGAGGAAGAGGATGGCCAATTATGCGATGGTATGACGACATAAAACGAGTGGCAGCATTTGGATGGACGAGAACAGCACCAAATAGAAAGAACTGGAGGAAAGGAAGGGAGGACTATGCTCAATACTGGGCGCAATAAAGTGTTTGATGATGATGATGATAACCTGGCATTGATACTTGCGTTGTTGCGTGCGTAACAGGGCTACGTTGAGTCGAATGCCTTGTGAAAATCAATGAAAGCTATATGAATTGGCACATTATATTTCACAGACTTTTCGAATAGTGTTCTGACCGCCTGTAAATGATCAGTTGTAGCAAATCTCGTTCGAAAACCCAGCCTGTTCTACAGGTTGAAAGAGTCGAACTTTGATGAGAGTCTGTTGGTTATAACTTTTTTGAGGACTTTGTTAGGTGCGATAATAAACTGATAGACCCCTAGTCTCCTATGTTTGTTGCGTCTGCTTTTTATAGAACAGTATGACTTCGGCTTCGAGCCAGCATTTCGGTATTCTACCCTAATACAGAAATGTATTTGAAGAGCTTTTGAAAACCTACATCGTTCTTTCGCAGATCCACACAATGTTACCATTTCAGTCGTTATTCTATCTTGACCAGGATACTTACCGTTTTTCATTAATTTTATTCCCTTTCTATTTACTCGCGTGTGATATCTGGCAGATCTTCTGAGACGATATTAAATATTTTTTTGGTTCTTTTTATTGGCGTTTTCATTGTGGACAAATAAAGTATGGTGTAAAATTGTTCTATAGTTATGAGTATTTCTTTTTCGTTCTTATAATTATGTACCACTCGATTTAACAAGCTCTAATTGCATTTTTCTGCAGGTACCTTCGACCAGAGCTACATACCACATGCTATAGCCTATAGCGCGTGTCTAGGTGAGCACCGACTCAGGTGTCAAGGTTTGGACAATTACACGGTTCCTCAGGTATGTATGAAACAAATCTGTCTTTAACACTACTAAAACATTTCTCCAAAAGGCGAAATCGCATGGTAGTACTTCATTTATTTTTTTGAAACTAGGGATGCAAATGTGAATTTTTGAAAGCATTAGGTACTTATGGAGTACACCTGATCAGTCTAATACATACGTGTCCTACCATGACTAAGTTTATGAAGTATATTTTGATGCTTCATAGCTAGTACGTTAGTATGTAATTAGCTTTGTGAAGTAAACTCTCATTCTACGTCATAAATGTTCGTCTACTATTAATATTTAACGTTTCAATAAACGGTTTTCGTTTTGAGCGAAAAAACAAGAGTTTTAAGGATATATGAAAACAATTTTGAAATAAGTTTTTTAAGCTCAGGAGCTTCTTGGCCAGCCAGTGTGTTATTATTAACGTAACACATCAAGCTGTGTAATTTATGAACTTTTAGTAATAAGTATCTATTTTTTATTTAATTAATAAGTGCTTTGGTTTGGATTTTTTTCGCATATTACCATTTCACGGTTGCAGATGAAAAACTTTCCCTTATCGTCAACCTTATAAGTTGATTTTATAAGAACAGTAATTATGATAAAATATAGCAAGTTTATCTGTTTGTTTAAGTACATTTATATATGCTTAATATGTAAAAAATATGCAAGAACATACTGAAGTTGTGCAGTAAGTACTCGACGAAATGTTCATGCCATGTACAAATTTCAATATTGTTTCATGTAGATATTTTTAGTATGGTCCTTAAATTTTTACTTATATAATTTAAAGAAAATTTAGTTCAGAAATTTTATACCATACATTTAAATCTAAGGATATTCGATGTGGAGATGTAACTTGTATATATGTACTTTTTCTAGGGTACTAAACAGATTTTCAACCTTAATCTGAAGTCAGAAACTGTCCAATGTGTTCAAACTTTCGAAATCTAGCGGTATTTACAGTTATGGTATGCAAGGTATCAATGATTTGCTCAGACAATTCGGTAATGAAGTGCCACTCTTGCTTCAATTCGATAGAGTAGCGATTAAGAGCTAATTCGGGTTTCAAAATACACTCTCAGCATTAAGCGCCTTCGTCATTCCTTAGAATGACCTTTGCACATGTGGTAATATGTTTAATCAAAATCGTGGGCCAAAAAAACATGAATTGGCTCACCATAAGAAAATGGCATGCTTATGTATAGTCGACAATTTTAAGTTACACCTCAATATTCATGCAAAACACTTATCCTTAGAAACGATGTAATTTCAAACATTTGTTTGAGACACGGGAACATAATACCGGATATTCCAATTTAAAAGTTTCTTCCTTATTAAGGTATACAAGGTATAAAATTGAAGAATAAAATTAAGGTGTAAAATTACAATATATAAGGTGTTAGATTCGTTGTTAAGCGACCTTACAAGTATACTTATGTGCTTGTACGCTTTATCCTTTTAAAATTTATGGTTATGGTGAGTTATTTAAATAACGTACTTACATAGAAGAATTAGAGTTTTTGTTGAATTGTGTAATGTGTGTATTAACACGATTTTTCTAAATATAATACAATATATAAACATAATATATTTCATGTATCGCTAAGGAATATATGGCTAATGCTGACTTCCCATTGATCTGTGTTTAAATAGCAATTACCTATATTTCGTCTGTTAAATTTCTTAATATCTATTAATTATAAATTAGAATTCTCGCCTTATTATAATTGTTATTATTAGTTTTTTCTTAGTTATTAGTAGTATTACTTATAGTAGAAAGTGTTCTAAAATGTCAACTTTGGGCTATGACCCAAAGTTTGAAGACACTATTTAAAAAATCATTCGAAATATTAGGGTTATTTTGACGTTCCTATTGCACTGCTAGTAATTTGCTATGTAATTACTTCAGACCCCGTTTCTGAAATTTTTTTCCTAAGAATTTTCAGTTTCTGCAGGTATTTTGGAAGCTATTGTGATACAAATAGAAGACGTTATATTTTTCATAAAAGCTCCATTCTTCAGCATTTTCCTAAAAATATTTTATAACCGCTGTAAATTTTAAATTGATTTCTGAGGTGGCTTCAAAATAATTTTTCTATGTTCCGGCACTATTCTAGCACTAAAATGGCCGAAAACAGTGCTTTAATGAGGCTTATTAAAGCATTGTTTTTGGTAATTTTTTTTTGTTGGGTTGGTAACAAGATATTCTCTAATGCTGTCTGATGTCTGTCAAAACAAAATTAATAAAAAATATATAAATATCTAGACTTATCAGGTAGCAAGTTCTTTACTGCATTTGAAGCCACTTCTTATAGTTCTGGTGGAATTAAAAAAACACCCTCTTGTACTTGATGCGATTCGGATTCTTGAGACACGATTTCGATTTTATTTAAATCGGCTAAATTAAATTTGAAAATGATGTGAAAATTGACAGATGTCTAGGAAACAGCAGTAATACCAACTTGAATGTCACTATAAAAAAATTCCCCAGATACGATATTTTAAATTAATTTAACATAAATTAAAATGAAATGGAAGCCGGAACATAGAAAATGTTGTAAAGTACTCGTTGCAGAAGATATTCCAAGCCGTCGTGCGTTCTAAAACTCAGGCTTGGAATATAACGTTTTCTGCAACTTGTACTTTAAACTACTATTTTATGGTCACATTTTTGAGCTATGTATTTCAATCATAAATATGTCAAAAATACAATTAGCTTACTTATTACAAACGAGTCACATGATCACCCAATTCTCGATTAATTGTTTTAATAATAATTACTACAATATTTTATAATATTATACTTACTATATTATTATTATTTTTTTATATTATTATTTAATTATTATTCATTAATTATTGATTTATTTGAATTAAACTAAATTCAAAATTAAATAAATAAATATAAAAATAAAATAAAAATAAATAAATTAAATTAATTAAAATTTGATTATTTAATTTAATTAATATGAATTATTTATTATTATTATAAATTTTTTATTATAGTATAATAATAATATACTATCATTAATATAATTAACCAAATTACTCAATTAATTATTTTTTTATTGTCATTAAGGCGCAGAGCTGTGCGAACTCGCCGGAGGTCTCGAGCGTTGCGGCGGCCGCTGGCCAGCCGGTCGTCATTGCGAGCAGCGTCATGGCCGACGACGGACAGAGGGCGCAGCAGAAGTCGTCCGCGCATGCGCCGACGTGGTGGTGGGGGTGGTGCGCGTGCGCGATAGCCGCATTCGGCACGTAATTAAGTGTATATAAGGGGCGACCGCACGGATCGCTCCGGCATTCAGGGTAGGTCTTCGACACAGACAAACACAAACACATGCAATGTACATATAAATGATTCAAATGATGTAAAGTTCTTGTGTATAACGGTGGCGGGATGGGTCGGACTCGTCGAGTGTGCACGGAAAATGTTCTTATCACCTTGTTGTCGACTATTGAATTTGGATTGTCGTTGACTTTTATGGACAGATAACTATGTGATTTCAAATACTGTAATAAGAATAAAGTAATATATGTACAGACGTTTCATTTTATTTTAAAGCTTTATCAGTAAACACGAGACCTTCATGTATACTGTATTGGTCTTGCGACCATTCATTTGAAAGTATGGGACTGAGGAATATTAGAAAATTTCCTAAGTATATTCTACCTTTAGAATAACGTTAAAATGATTGTCAATTCTGTTAGGGCTTAAAAATATGTTTTTGTAAGATTAAATTATCAGCGATATTTTTGTTCGTCGCCCAAGGAGAAATTGCGGGAGCCAAACCTTACACAAAGGTACGTATAATTTTGTCTTTTCGTTAACGGTGCTGATAAACAAGTCCAGAGAAGAAAATATTGAGAGAGCAGGGTTCAAACAGATCCCGTTATTTTTTCACAAACGTGGCTTTTTAATGAAAACATTAATAAAACATTCCATTCCAATTAATATTTAAGTAAATTGCCTTCGTTATAAATATTCATCGCGACCTCTCCGCTCCTTTCTTTTACTCTCACCCCCCCCCCCCTCCCCCAACCGGTACCTTTATAAAAATTGATTTTTTTTATGCCCGCTCATGAAAAATTTCCCATCGCCGAAAATGTAAATCTCCCTCGTAAAGCTCTACCTTAAAATTAACTTCACTCCTTTTTTCCTAATTAAACGGAGCCGCTTGCCACTTTTTAAGCTGCGAGAGAGACTTCCAGCACCGGAGTTGATTTCTTGTACGGTTTGTTACCTCCATAAATTTCGAATGACATCGATTCCCGAAGTCAAACTCCTGCGGAATTTTAAACGAGCCAAGTGAATACATCTCGACTTTTCGACCTTTTTCCCTGTCCGGGCCCGGGGGAGCTAATAGGATTAAAAAAGAGATCAGGGGCTCTTTTACGGAATTAGGAGTGTATAAGTTGCAGTAGTTTTAGGGCGAGGCGTCGACGTTCGCAGGTTCGCGTGATCGATGGTTGTTGGGGAAAATTTGATCATCCAAGCATATGAATTAGAATTTGCTGCAAACGAAAAGAGACGTCTAGGGCATATAGTCATAGAATAAGACTAATATCATATATGAGACTGCGGGGGAATTGACATTGCAAAGAAGAGTATGAGTACAGACCATTAGAAAATAAGATATGAAACGCATGAAGAATTCGGACTAGTCGTAAAATTATATGATTATTTGAAAATCGACACTTATGACGGAAAAGAAAATATTCGAATAAAATCTTAAAAATGCTCTTTTTTAATGTTAATATTTCTGGCAGAAAACAAAATTCTCAATAGATTTTATAGTTTTTGTACAATAATTTAGCAATCTACCTTATTTCCAAAGTTAAGTTTTTAATAAGTTTCATGGCGCTAACAACACAATGAACAATTTAAGAAGCTTGAAAATTTTATTTACTTATAATGCTTAAATATTATTTAGTCTAACTTAAGTATTTAGGATGATTTTTCGAATAGACACGATTGTAAACTCTGCACTTTTTCAGGGAGCATCTATCTAATTCAATTTATTCAAATCTGCACGGTTATAATTTTTTTGTCTTTTAATCAAATATTTTTAATCAAAAAATTCCATAAACAAACTTTTATTTTCAATTTTCATTGTGTTGGCAGGATTGAACGATCATTCATGAGTAGAAAATTCAACACGTATTTCAGCCTACTTTAAGACCCTGGAAAGTTTAAAAATATATCTTTTTTTTTTCGAAATTGGCTGGGCGTAAAATAAGACAATTCGATATACAGACCGTTTCTACAGAATCGCAGTATGGTATAAACATAAGAGCGGAAGAAAAGCCATATATTTCTCGTTGGCTAAACAGAGAAAGAACTTTTGCGACGTTGCTAGCTCTCGAAACATCACAGTCATCGCACACTCTACCGGCCGGGAATTATGATATATATGAGGAACACACGTACGAACGTTAGGTGCCTGGACTTGGACTGCGGCCGGCAACGTTGCAAAACTTCCCTCTCTGTCATACTAACGAACTACTATTAGTTTCTCTTTTGCTCTTGTTGATTTCGGGACATGCATTTCAATAGAAAAGCTCATGTAATTATGAAGACAGAAGGAAAAAGTCGAAATCAGTGCCGTAATAAACCGTGGGGTGAGGGTGTGAGGGAAAAATGGGTGCATATCATTGTCAATAGTGATTTGAGCCTTCGAAATAGATATTTCCATTAAATCTAAAGTTGCCCTTATGAACATATACATAACAATCTTCTGACGTAGGGGTGTTATGAAATGGACTTCCCGCTATTGGCTACTATTTGGTAGTGGTACACTAGCTCTCCCAATCTCCCACCCTCATCTTCCGCGAATTGAATAATCCCAGATTATGGTTAAAAATACGCGATCAACTCAAATGGTCTAACTGTTTGGGGGACTATTTAGGTGTGTCACAAATACCTGAGATAGTACCATGGACCCTCTAAGTAATTTTAATTCCTCTCTTCAGTTGTACCAGTACCATCTACACTCTTCTACAGACCTACAAATACACCAACATTTTAAACAGTAGCTAATAGTTCTCACTTTTTCGCGTCTAATACTGTTCTACTTCTGGGTTAAGTGGGCTACACTATTTTCGTTCTATTCGCTATCGCTCGTTAGGGCAAGGATCATATACATATAAAGGTATATACTGAGCATAAGTGGGAATTTCATGTCCCAACATTATGAAATAGATATATAAATCTCGCATAAGTCTGTCCTTGTTTGGATCTGGCTACTTGTGCGCAAGCGTAAGCGCCGACGAATGAACTGCAACAACCATTTAGGCGCGCAATTAAACTAGTTTGAAACCCAGTACCGCTTTTACACGTCGTATTGAATCCGGTTAGTCTTTAATTTGTAAGGAAACCTTTTACAAACGTAAGCTGACATCTAAACATCAAACACATTCAAACAAGCAAGATAAATGACGAGATTGGCAAGGCGAAACGAGCAAACGAGGTTGTCTTGTCTTGTCTTATTAAGTTAACGTCTCTTTTTCGCTGCTGTGGCGAATTTGGGCGGGACCTACAGTTTAACGTGGACTCCGAACGACGGTCCTTGAGCACGGTTGTACCCCCTTAAGGCTCTCACCCCAGTTGATCCCATCCGGCCTGGTTACTGGCGTGAATAGGGATGTTGGATACATTTTACACACTTCTCCCGCAACACACACAACACCCATGGATTACGTGGGACTACGAACCCACAACGACGGTCTTCGCCTTAAACAACTCGGCCACCGCTGCTCCAACCCAAAAGCAAACGAGGTTAAAAAGCAGGTTAAAATAAAAACACGGGAGACGGGACACGGCGGAAACGCACGGAACCACGATCGGCATGATCACGAACAAATCCGAACAATCGAACACAAAAGTGAAGCGCATGCGCATGACACTCAAGTGCAACTAGAGAGAGATAGACTTATGGGCATATCGCTATTTCTATCTCATAATGTTGGGACCAAAATCCACTTATTGTGCTTATGGACTAGGCTCAGTATAGACCTTTATATGTATATGGCAAGGATAAACCATTGAAGTTTAGTAAAACGAAAAGGACGAATGATTTATTTCGACTATAAGCCGTTAATACCATCGAACGACATCCGTGGAACAACTGTAGGGTAGGCTTATTGGTTTCGTCCCTCCGTGGTACAACTGATGGCCCCCAACTGTTTGCATAGTCACTTACCGGGGCAGTAACTGTGTCGCGTAATTTAGCCATGTTCATCTTTTACATTAGTCATCAGAAGGAATTTCCTACTTTTAAACATCTATTTAAATCGGGTCAATAAGCTGACCGTGTATTGAATACGTAATAACACGGGCTGCCACGAGAATCATAAGCAAGTTTATTAACACAAAAAATGGCGATGTGGCAGTCGATCTATTTTCTGACATTTTTTTACAAATATCTCATAGTGTTATAAATATCTAAAAAAATAATTTAGGACTGATTCCTAAAAAAATTCAAAAAACCAAAAAAAAAGAGTAAACTGTCCTTCAGTAAAGATGTATCCGAAAATTTGTTACACTCTATTGTACATATTAGACAGTAAAATGAATTCTTGAAATTTAATTTAAGGAAAATAAAAAAAAATAGTAAAATACCCCTTTATTTCCACCGATTGGAATAAAAAAGAAATTGGATAACTCAGGTACAGTTAATAATCTAAAATCATAGTTGGGACCGTTTGATGGCTTTTACTTCAATACATATAAAAACACAAAACAACTTTTTTCCAAAATATATTTGTTGGACTCAGGGTAGATTAAAACCCCTTGAAATGCTAATAATTAAATTTCTAAAAATCGACCCGATTATACAACGTGTTTCAAAATAATTGTCATCTAGTCGGCTGGGGAATTCCCATGTAAAATAAAAAACCCGCCTTGCGAAAATAGGAGTTTCTACTAGCTATACATAACCTCAAAATAACCTACTTAACCTCTTTTAACTTCTGGTTTTTCTCTGTCATAAGAAAACGAAGAAGACGAAATTTGTCTATTTGTAGTATTTGTTTTGGCCCTGAAAAGGGCCGTTAATTACCAGCAGTACTGATTGCCAGTTTCACAATAAATGCTCGAAGTGATACTTGTCAGAATTAGATAGGTTCAAATCAATAGAACGAGGCACATCAAAAATTACATGCCCAGAAATTCCAACGCCAACTGGATGACAATCATTTTGAATCACATTGTATTACTTCTCACATATGCCTCATGTGAGAAAGTAATAAATTCTCGGGCAGGCGATAAATACGACGATTAAATAAAAAATGGAAATCAGACTCTCTTGATCAGTAATCACACACAACACACAGCCACACTCACAACCAAGTATTCCTCTTAGTTGTCCCTGCCCTTAGGCGTGACAGTATGCTGGTGCGTATTATAGGATTTGTAACTCAGGGATTGTTAATATTTCTAAATTTAAAGTTTGTTTTCAAAAGAAAGGGAATTGTCTCTAATAAATTTCTCAATCATGGCTTTTCTAGGCAAGTTTTTCTTTATGGAAGTTATCACAGCATAATTATAACTCTTGTACCCTCGTGCTATGGAGCGACTATTTACTGAAAACTAAAATTTTTGGCATCATTGGCGAGAACCGTACGTGAGTAGTCCTTCTGGTTTCAATTTATGGAACTCACAGTATGGTTATTTATTAATATGTGAACCTAAAAACTGAAGCATTAGATGGCCAATAAAATAACTATTTTTTCAAGAAAGCAAAGCTTCATACCTTTTATAACCACGAGAAACATTACATTAAACATTAAACATTAAACATTAAATTAAACATTACCTTCTGGAGTATTAAATATATTTGAACTCAGGGAATTAATTTTATTGTTAATCATAAAATGTGGACCACTTCTGTCGAAAATTGTTTAACAGTGTTGTCTTAATTTTCGGCACATCTTCAAAAACACTTTTGCTTCTGAGGCTTTCGATTTTAACTCACAATATCATTACAACATTGGAAAGTCTAAAGTGTACATAAAAGTGAAATTTGTCGTAATCTTTTGTAATAATTTATCACAAATATTTAAAAATGCGTTTACTCCGGAGGTTTTAAAACACATTTATTCCTATATGGTTCTGTATTTATTTAGAATCTAAATATTTCCTCCAAAAATGTACTCACTTTTGGTTAATAGCATTTACAAGAAATGGCTAATTGTTTGAGGTATTGAGTTTTTTGTGATAATTCGCGATAAGCGTCGGAACAAATTGCAAAACCTTTGTGCAATTTTGCATTTTGTTTGTACTCAAGATTAACTCAAACATCTCTGGAAATTGATATTTTACACTATCTAAGACGAACTGTAATAAATATGTCATCCAGGGCTTTAAAATTTATTTGAACTTTAGAAATACATTTTGTTATAATAATCCCAAAAGTGTGCTAATTATATTTTAATTTAAATTTTTGAAACTCCGCAAACTGGGGATTTAAATTTATATGAGTTCTCAGTAAATGTATTACTTTTAGAACCTTAAAAGTGGAGTAAGAGATAATTACTTAGTTTGAAACGTATGACGTTTAGTATAATCTACGACATACGTTCCAAAACACAGTTCCTCTGCGATTTTGAATTTAATCGCAATATTATACTGTTATCTGACACTATACTGTTGTCGTAAGGATCTCAAAATTGTGTGAATAAATAAACAAAGAAATTTCTCTTTCTTTTGAAAATTGAACTTTGCGTGCTGATCTACGACAAATGTTCCGAAATACATTTCATATTGCGGTTTAACATTTATTTTTACCTAAATTACCATTATTTTATTTTTAGTGCTATAGTTTAAAAATGTGCTAAATGCCATTTTTGTGTTAATTAACAACAAAAGTTCAAAACCACTAACACAAAGTTTTATATTTATGTGAACGCTCAGTATAGTTCTCTTATTTACAACCTCAAAAGTGTTCAAAAGACAATTGTTTCTTTTTGTGATTTAAGATTTAAATGAAAATCTACGACAAACGTTTCAAATCTCATTTCTCCATGCGGTTTTCGATTTATATGAAGTCGCAATGTGAATACTAATGCCAGATTAAAAGTGTGTAAACAAAAAAATTATTATTTTTGTTCTGGATGTTGAGGATTTTGTGACAATTTACTACTATCGATGTGATTTTAAATTTATTTGAATTCATAATATAAATTCAAATATTAGAACCTTGAATATGCTATTGATTAATTTTATGGTAAATTACTACATATCTTTTGATGCCCATTTCTTCACGCAGGTTACATATATTGAAACTCACAGTATATTTGTTTCTGTCAGAACCGCAAAATTACATTAGGAGAGTATTTTTAATTTGGATTTTTTTCTTTGTGTTTATTAATAATTAAACAAGGTATATTTAAATTTATTTAAACTTACATATTAATTTTTACTGCTATAACCTCAAAAGCGTACTAATTATCATTTTATATTAACTAACTACATAATTTCACACACACATTTGGACCTAGTGTTTAAATTTATGTGAAGGGTTACTATATTGACTTATCTTACTATGAAACTTAAAAGTCTACCAAGAGAAGAATGTATATTTTGTAAATTAAGATTCATGCGGTAATCAACGACACACCTTTCAAAACAAGTTTCTCAAGCGGTTATGAATTTATTTGAACACAAATATTATTTAGTTTGGTTAGAGCTTCAAATATATATCAAAAAATCTTCCGTTTATTTTGAAAACTATCCTGTTTTTCCTGAAATTTCCTGTTTTCATCTTTGACAAGCTTAAGAAGCATATTTAATTACAGTTTTGGATTTACTTGAACTCACATTAAGAACCATTTCTCGAATTTCAAAAGTGGCAATAAATCGATGGGAAAATAATTTTGTGGAGATTGGAATTTATGTAGTTATTGACGACCATCATTTAAAAATACATTTCCTTCTGTGGCTTTAGCGTCATCAGAATTAACAATACATAGAAATCACTGTTGAAATTTCAGAAAGGCATCATTAAATAAACATGGAAGTGACTTTTGAAATCTGATAATTTAGTGATAATCGACTACAATCTATTAAAAATATATTTTCTCTCTATGGTTTTCAAATCAGAATTGTGTTACTAGCGATACTGTTTGTACTAGTGAAAACAATTTTCAAATATTGTTAGTACAAAATTATTACAAAACTCGACCATGTGTCTATAGGAATCTTATAATTTCAAAGATTTTTATTCTCCCTCAAAGCAGATTATTAGTCCGTCGCCTAACGTATGTTATGCAAAGTAATGTATAACCACGTGCCATTGATAAGGTCACTTCTTGCCATTTTCTTGTACAACAATTACGTGCTATTGTCACTTTGCCCTTATAATCACGTTGAACCATATAACCCTGCAGGATAATTACTTCGCCCTTACCAGCGACCTCTATTATTAAGTATAGAAATTTCCCTAATGGACCGTTACTACTGATACCATCTACGGAAACAAAGAAGAAGGCAAAAATAAAGCGAACCGAATGCCCTATTTGTTCCGCTCATCGATTTGCCCCTTTTTTCAGAAAGGGAGTGAAAGATAGAGAGAGAGGCGAAGGCACATGTCGGGCCTCGCGCTACATCCAGAGATCTTGGGGGATTATTGAGGGAGAGACGGGAAGGTATAAACTTTCTTTACAAGTAAAATAAAAGATAAAAGCTCCACATTTTGAATTACTTGCCCGAGCAGACAGGAAAGGGCGACGCAGAGGACTCGTCCGAGCGGAAGTGGCAATACGGCACCAATTGCTATTGAACACATTTTTGCACTTTCCTTAGAGATTGGATATAACTCCAGTGTACCCGAGTTTAATACATATTGAATATTCATTTTGAAGGAGTAATTGGTGTATAATTAGCTTTAGCTATGGATTAAAACTATATAACACAATACACATTATTTTTTTTTTGTGCAGTCGGTTTGTAGCAAAACGTTTAGAGCACCGCCAAATATTTAAATATGTCAAATTAAATAATACCAAGTTATATTTAATTAATTTGACGTATAGGCGAATATACGTTTTAAAAATATATTTTATCTAACACATGACAATTATGATTGTCATTATTAATGTCATTTTAAACAAGTAAACTTTCAAATGACATCTAGTGTATTATAATCCATAACTCACTAGTCAGTTATAAGTTATAACTATAAGTGTCGTTCATATTAATTAATAGTTATTCATGGTACTTAACTAGTGTGTTATGTTGAAAACGAGTCACGCGAGAAGATTTATACCACAAGGCCGTCAGGCCGAGTGGTATAAATTCTCAAGTGACTTAGGAAACATAACACGCGAGTGGCATACGATGTTTTATCCAACAAGTGGAATAAATGTTTTTTTCATGAGATAATAATTAATAAGGTTTGTGATCAAATCTATTTGCGTCTCAGTACCCTATAAATATCAGAATGACTTGACAGTGAATTTTTACATTTTGGTTAAAGTAGGTTGTTTGTTTGGCCTCGTGGTATAAATCTTCTCGCGTGACTTATTTTCAACATATCACACTAGTACCATAAATAAATAAATAGAATACTACTTTAAATAGGAACGTGAGTATAATCCATAACTCAGTAGTGAGTTATGGATTATAACATACTAGTAGGTTATTTGATAGTTTACTTATCTAAAATGACATTTAGTAATGACAGTCATAACTGTCATGTGTTGGATAATAGTCATTTGTGGTACTAGTGTGTTATGTTGAAAATAAGTCACGCGAGAAGATTTATACCACGAGGCCAAACAAACAAACTACTTTAACCAAAATGTAAAAAAGTCAGTGTCAAGTCATTCTGACATTTATAGGGTACTGAGACGCAAGTAGTTTTGATTTGATCACAAAGCTTATTAATAAAAGATTTCTTCCACTTGTTGGATAAAACATTGTAAGCCATTCACGTGTTATGTTTCCTAATTCACTTGAGAATTTATAGCACGAGGCGGTCAGGCTTTCTCTTGCGTGAGTTGACGCTTGACTTATTTTCAACACAACACACTAGTAGGTACCATAAATAACTCTTAATCATTTAAGTCCATGGTCATGACGAAATTATTCAAAATTTATCAACACACTTATATACATATATATCAATGTTGAAGGAAATGGACTACCTTTTGGATATGCAAACTAAAGATATTTTAAAGAAAAACCTTCAGACCTTTAGACCTCTGGACAAACCTAGGAGAGTAACTACTAAATTGCATATACATAAGTTTCAAATACTAAACAGGTACTAAACAAAATAATAACACTTCGTCTGGTAAGCAGTAATTAAAACAGCAGAACATAAGGGGTCAAATATAGTCTCTATAATTGCAGGTATTTTTTTATACAGTTGAAATAAGTGGCACTACTGTTATCAAATATTATAAGGACGTACATATAAATGTGTTCACCATGACAATAATATAAAGATCAGGTTGAATCAAAGTAAACATTTTACAATGATTCCCTTGTTTAAATTACTGATGATAATTTAACGTAAAATATTGATTCATAACATTAAATTTTATATGTATTAAAAATAAATTAAATTAGTTTATGATGTGCAAAATTATAAGTTGTGTGTAAATATGCCAAGAATATATTTACAAAAGCACTTGAAACCTAAAAACCAGTTTTGTGTTCATTGTGTTTAAAAATGAATATATACAGACTAACCCAGGATTGCGTATAAGCTGCGTACTACAACAGAAAATAGTCCCCTCCAGTAAGATGGGCAAAATGGATTTGTTCGAAAATTTTACTCCATGTATTGTGCTATGAGGTTCAGAAGTACTTGTTTTAAAACATATTTTTTTCTCCCATAATTTCATAATGGAAAATTTTTAAACAAACTTCATTTATTCTATACTACTAATACTATTATTACTATTTTATTGTATTCTGTAGGGAGTATTCTACAATTTTTTCGAGTTATAGATTTGAAATTTTCTAAGTAACCTTTTTCTCTAAATATTCAAATCTCTATAACTTTTAAACACTATGGGTTTAAGGCACACAATTTGAGTAAATTATGTGTTTTTGTCTGAAAAGTATGATGTAGATAGAAAAATGTAGAAATGATTGGAGCGTCTCAATTTCAAACTGCAAGAACAGTTTTTTTACAGTTTGTTGCTTCTGGCGCTATATCATTTAAATCTAACATGAAACTAATAGCATCATCGAATTCAGAGGGGAAAAGTACATTACAATCATTATACACATACTACATGTATTTACGGCCAGGTTACCAACTTCTTATCTTCTTCTTCCGAAATTAAATCTATTTTTCGTTGGCCTTGCATTATTGGAACGAGGAAAGCATTAGTTTTCATTTGTCACCCAAATTTTGAGAATTTAAAATTGGACAGTTTAAAAAAAAGTCACAATTGGTTAACTTTTTGGAAACAATAGATTTAACTCTCAAATTTAGCTATTAAGCTCAAAGGTAGATCAAGAATAGTTTTTAGTTCTGTAGCTAAGTTTTAAATCACTAATTTTGAAAATTTCGTAAATATGGCGATTTAGAGAGAAGACTGTAAAAGATTTCCTTTCTTCTATTCGTAGTATTTTGTTATTGTCTTTTGTTGTCGGTACACGTAGCAACTAGAAACCATCCCCTTTTACTTGTGACTCAAATTTATCAAATCAAAAGTTAGACTATTTTTTGAAAAACCCGTGATTGGTTATCGTACTCTTTCTTGTGACAAATATTGAAGTTTGAAATTTCGTTATGAGTAGATTAAAGTTGTCGCATTTTAGGTATGTGGTGAAATTCTAGATAAACTTTCATATACAATCTTCTTCTTCAGCCGTTACTCGTCCACTCCTGAATATAGGCCTTTCCTAGCTCCTTCCACTGATTTCTGTCCTGAGCTTTCTGGTACCAATTGTATCATATACAATACACCTTTAAAAATAGTGTACTTGAAAAACAGGAATGTTTTTCTGTAATTTTCGAAAAAAAAAAATTAAGCGCGTTTTTCTCCAAACAACGTTTTTCGACGTTGCCGGCCATTTTGTTGTATTTCAGTAAAAATGTTTTATGTTATTTCCTGCGATAACCGCTTCTTTGTAATTTAATAATCTTTTCAAATTTCTGGTTCCAAATGTTTTTAAATGGAGAAATCATATCAGCCAGGAAATAATATGGGTCAATTTGAGACAGTCGTGTTACGTACACACCTGGATCCCAAAATCCAAAAAAGAAAAATTCTAATGCTAAATATCTATATATTATCAGCTGTAAAAAAGATCCAAGAAAAAAATAATTTTTTTTTACGAAAACAAAATTACCCAAGAAAAGCTATTGAGAACCATAGTCAGCATAGAACCTTAAAGTGTTTCACTGTGGGCAATAAGTGCCTTGCATTAGTGACCCAAATTTTGAAACTCACATTTGAGCCATTGTTCGACAAACCTGCTACCCTTTAATATATATATATTTTGTTAGGAAAAAAGCAGAATTTCCACTTTCGTGATCAAACACACTGGGAAAGTCGTTACAATGCATTTTAGTTGTATGACAAAGTTTCAGATCGCTAACTGTAACAGTTTTCAACAATTTTTTAAAGCCCAATTTGGACTATTTTTTGGAAAACACTTCCTTTTTTGAGGTTGATATTTAAGCTTTCATTTTTTTTAAGGACCCTTATGTCTTCAGGCAATGTTCCTTCTTTCCACTTGAATATTCCTTTGTTATCAGTCTTGAGTTTTCCTTTGTCCTGAGTATTATAGAATTGCTCTCTTAAAAAAAACTGTGTCAAGCAACTAAATTTTCACAGAAATTTTCTTAACAACATATTTAGAATTTGTTGTTACCTATTAACAACTTCTATTTCGGGAATTCCTTACTAAGAATTCGTTAACAGAATCTCGTACGAAGTAACATTTTTGAAGAATTTGGTCAATTATTTCCGAAACGAAATATTAATCGAGTGAATTACAGCAGACCATATTTACTTGGTTTACATATTATGATATTCCGGGATGTATACAAAGTTAATTATAACCGGTGGTGAATTTTATCAGAGTCAATATTATGTTCGAGGTCCACCGTATATTAGTCCAGTCGGCTTAGATATTGGTGTGGATGTTGCTTGATGTAAACCAGATTATCTTTGAAATTGGTTAACAAAAATGTGTAGAATCAGAATATATATAAGCTGCGTGCGAAAAATGATAGTAAGTGTGTATAAATAAATCAAAACTGCAAAATTACTCATTTTCTGACCAGAAATCAAGCACAACTTGAAAATGAAAGCCCGGACGAAAAAATATGACTATTTCTTGTTTGTTTTGAAGTTTTACATAAGGCGGGTGTATTGCCTAATTAAAAATTGCGATATTTACATTGTAGTATGGCAAAAACCACCTAAAAATAAATTTTCAGTTTTAGACGCAATAAAAAAAGCAAATATTAATAATTATTTATGACTATGACAATGTGGTTTTAAGTAGATCCATTTCTGACGAATGTGTATATGGTATTCGCAATAGCCGAAATCGGCCACTGCCCGAAATTTTTACCCACAACGCGTTGTGGGTATAGTAGTTTACCCACGACGCGAATGGAAACGTTTCTTCCGAACAGTGGGTAGAATGAATTGCCCACAACGCGTTGTGGGTAAACTATGCTACCCATGACGCGAAATAACGTTCCACGCGCCTTTGTTTTGCATTGTGGAGCATTTCGTTTGCACACGTCGCTTTCTGGCCATTATGGTTTACTAAGAACGCGTTTCAAATAAAACTGTGAATAAGAATAAAAATGAAATAACGCATATAACATAAATTACATGTTACTATATCTTGAAAAGAACACAAAGAAAATTTAAAAAACAACACAAATAAAACTAGAAATAGAGGAACGAGCTTAAAACCAAACATCACTTATTTTTACAAGAAGAGCTCTTATGACATTTTGAATTACATTTTATATTTAATTTGATGCATATACATGCCTTCGTTTGACGTCCATTCAAGCAACTACGTTGCCGTTTAGGTTGCCAAAAGGAGCTTGAAAAACAAGCTGTATAAAATGCTTACCCTATCGCATTGCAAATTCCCATCTGTTAACATATGTGACAACGTTTTGATAAACATACCAGAGGTAGATCGTGGACGTCTAACTCCTCGAAATGTATTAGCAATCATTATGGAAAAAACTGATCAAAGTGTGTATATTCTCGGCACTAAAAATGGAAAATTGAAACGGTTATACACCCGAAATGAGTTTCAATTATCGCCTTCGGTATTTTTATCATTATCTGAGATCCCGTCAGGTCATTCTGTAAACGTGCGTGAAGAAGCCAAGTTGTCTTCTGGATCTAAGCAAGGATTTGTACAATGTAATTGCCTCAATGGACGTCAAACGAAGGCATGTAGATGCATCAAATGAAATATAAAATATAATTCAAACTGTCATAAGAGCTCTTCTTGTAAAAATAAGTAATCACAAAAAAATCTTGTAATAAATTTCTATAGTTTTATTTGTTTATTATTATTATTATTATTATTATTATATCTTTATTTATCTTTTAGTTTTATTTTATTTTTTAATTTTCTTTGTGTTCTTTTCAAGATATAGTAACATGTAATTTATGTTATATGCGTTTAAATAAATATTTAATTTTTTTATAATAACACAGTTTTATTTGAAACGCGTTCTTAGTAAACCACAATGGCCAGAAAGCGACGTGTGCAAATGAAATGCTCCACAATGCAAAACAAAGGCGCGTGGAACGTTATTTCGCGTCATGGGTAGCATAGTTTACCCACAACGCGTTGTGGGTAATTCGTTCTACCCACTGTTCGGAAGAAACGTTTCCATTCGCGTCGTGGGTAAACTACTATACCCACAACGCGTTGTGGGTAAAAATTTCGGGCAGTGGCCGATTTCGGCTATTGCGAATAACATAAAATGATCCGGTGAGAGTGCGACAAATAGTTTTCCCTAGGCGAATTAATTAACTAAAGAATAGACGAACATTTCAATCTAATATAACTTCTCTAAAAAAGATCTCAGATAATGCTTGAATTTTTTGCATAATTTTCAAGGCAGCACAAATAATAAGAAGTCTAAAAAGTCCATTTTGGAATTTTTTGAAAATTTCGCTTTAATTAACAATAGTAAAATAGCGATGTGTAACATCATAAGACTTTCTCATATAGCCGGACCAAATATTCATGGCAACATTATCACCCTTTTATAAAATAAATTTAGTATTGAATATGTATTAACATTTTCTATTATTAGTAAATATTTCTTTTGATTACTTATTAGATGAAAATGGTTTTTAAGAAAATGCTTTTGTATATAACTAACTTTATCGCAACGATAAATAAAGTTACTTCTGCACTATAACAACAACAAATTTCAATGTCCATACTTCGAAATAAGAATCCAGTAATCGAATTTGAATAAATAAAAATAACTTTATTTAATGGAAATGTATCCGTTAGACTGAACAATCAATCGACAAACGTTTGTTAAGATAAAATTTTGTGAAGTTAAAAAAATGTCAAAATGCCTTACTCACATAAAAATAGATTTAGGGAGGTACCTTTAAAAAAAAAGGAAGAATTATTGTTACTGAAAATAAAAAATTATTTATGTATAACATTCGTACTTACCAGAAAACCAAAAAAATATAAAACTCACTCGCAAAGCACTAAAAGCACCACGATAAACGAAAACTTTTCCGATTTTTCCAATGGAAACCATATCCCAAAAATTCAAACGATGAATTAACAATAAAGGCGCGTTCATAAGGAAATGTGCAATTACCTGAAAATAAAGAAGAAAGTCTATTAGAGTTGAAATTAAAACAAAGTTTTGATTCATTATACCTTAAGAATCTTAAAAATCTCTTCCATCTCGGTTGTGTGCGAAGGCGCTCTCCGATGATTATTTTCTGAAAGGGGATAAACAGAATTAAGGAATGAACATGTCAACGACTCATTTTTGTAAACTAGACAAGTTTGAAATCACAAAATAACAAAATTTCCGTTATAAAGTTACAAAGATTATATAATCAGATAACAAATACAATTCTTCCTTTCTACAATTGAATTTTAAATATCTCATCATTTCCAATTGTTCTAAGTAAATTTAACCTTACCATGTTAAATTGAAACAAACCTTAACAATCTCTAAATGTAACAGACACCACAAACTCAGGCTAACCACACAATCTTATAAACAATACAATAGAAATGCACAATTATTTGGTAACTCGTATTAAATATATAAGATTCACTAAAAATGATAAAAATCAATAAAATATCAATGTAACTTGTAAATATTTCTTTGGCGGGATACTTACCACTTACCCAAGGATTCCCATAGCCCGAATCTCATCTCTCCTCTCATGTGTGGATCCTGTAGGAACGTCTTCTTTTTCCTCACCATCCAAAAGACATCAACAGTCTAGGACTCCTTTAAGTGATCAAAAATTAACCATAACAATCAAAGCTTTGAACTGACGTTCCAGTGTAAATTTGAATGCCACACAGAATCAATGTAATTTGGAAAAGATTTGTGTGCTTCCAAAATTATATCTAGGAGCCTTAAGGAAGTCCAAGAGCGTAGACGTCACTGGAGGGAGGAGTTTCATTCACAAAATTCACTTTTATAATCGATTTTGGAATATTTTTTCGCATCCGGCCGTACTCTCGCGTCCGATTCTTAACACTAACTGTGGCCATAGAGAGAATTACACAATTAATCAGCTCGACACCTAATAATGCTTATCTTAACGTTGATCGAACGAGCCTTTTTGCTCACTTATTATTCTCGGACGTTCCTTAATTCGTAATTTTACCTTTTTGCTTCTAATAACACTTATATAACAGATATTTCTTACTTGCGAATTATTCTCGAAAGTTTTCTAATTGTTTAAAATTCCTAAGAGTGAATTTTATTAAATTAGAGCTACAGAAAAATTGAAAAAAGAAAACAAGAAATAATAATATTGGTTTACCTAAACTATGTATAGAAATTGGACGAAAATGTCATGTATATACATTTACTTATTACTATATTAAATTAAATAATGACCTAAAATTATTGCAAACTGAATATGTACTTCGAAATAAGACTCCAATCATCGACTTGGAATTAGTAAAACAACTTTACTTGATGGAGATGTATCAGTTCGATTGAACAATTATTTACAAACCGATAAATTTAAGGAAGTGCCCTTGGATGTGTGGTAATTTTCCCAGTTTTATGCCCGGTTTCTGGTACATTCCTTTATCGGTTCAATAACTATAGGTTCCATAAAGTTATTGAACACATAAAGTCTAGTGCCGTTTCTGACAGCATTCGTTCTGTAAGTTATAGATTCAATGAGTATTGGTTCGACAAGCAATTTTTCTATTGTAACACAGATGGGGATAATCTCGCAACGTCATATTTGCTTAGAAATGCGCGTTTTGTGAATGACATAAAATACGGTTACTGTCAAAAATGCAATTTCATATGTCACTTATGGCAAGCGTCACATATAAAGGTTAGCGAGCAGTTCTATGCGAGCAGTTATTATTCTAAACTAAAATGATGCTGGTCGTCGTTGTTCCACCCTCCACAGTGCGCATGCGTCACATAATTTATCGCACCGTAATGGTCCGATAACTTGTGTGAGCACTTATTGAATCGATAACCCCTGTCGCACGTTTCAGAAACTGTTTTTGGTACTTTATGGAACCAATAACCTTATTGGTTCCATATCTATGCTTTCAGAAACTGGCATTAGACTGCGATATCTCTATTAGGTTCGGACATATACCGAGGTAAAGTAATTAACAATTTACAGATTAACTGCTGGGCATATCGACATTTAACAAAACGCGATAGACACCTTGTTATATGTACTTTTGAGAGGCATATGTGAGTATACCCATGTAGTCGATTACCCCTGTTATTACTTTCTCATATGAGGTACTCATATATGAGAGTATTGTAATCGGGTCGATTTTTCGAAATTGAGTTATTAGCATTTCTGTACGTTTTGAGGTCCCCTGAGTCCAAAAAACAAGTTTTTGGAAAACCGTCTGTGTGTATGTGTGTATGTGTGTATGTGTGTATGTGTGCCTGTGGTAGGATTTTCTCAAAAACCAAAAACCACAAACGGTCAAAACTTTGTATTTAGACTTTGTACCATACAGGGACGTAAGAATAAGCTTTTTATTAAAATCGGCCAGGATAAAAGGGTTGTTTACTCTTGTCATTTTTCGGTTTTTTGAATTTTTCTCGAAATTCGCTCCAAGAATTTTTTTAAATTTTGTATGTTTATTGTACGATTAAATACCTATAAAAAAGTTTCCTAACGATTTTGGCTAAATCTTCTGTGAAGGGCACTTTATACTTGTCAATTTTCGATTTTTTTCAATTTTTTTCGTAATCCACTCCACGAATTTTTTTTAAACTTTGCATATTTATTCTGCTATTGAATATGTATAAAAAAGCTTTCTAACGTTTTTGGCTAAATCTTCTGTGAAGGATACTTTATACTTGTCGATTTTGGGTTTTTTGTATTATTCTCGGAATTCGTTACAAGAATTCTTTTTAAACTTTGAAAATTTATTGTGTAATTAAATATGTATAAAAAGGTTTGTAACGTGTTCGGCTAAATCATCTGTGAAGAGCACTTTATACTTGTGGTTTTTCGGTTTTTGAATTTTTCTCAAAATTTGCTACAAGAATTTATTTTAAATTTAGAATATATATTCTACCATTGAATTAGTATAAAATAAACTTTTTTTTTTGCTTAAATTAACCGTATCTATTTCCCGTTTGGATTTGGCAAACGCATATTGAAACACCCTATATATGAGAAAGTACTCTGATGAACACATCACGATTTTTTTTATTTCCGATAGAATTTCGTTGTATTTAGTTAGCAATAATTTAAGTTTATTTAATTTAGTATAATAATAAATAGCTGTATATACATGACATTTTCGCCCAAGTTCCTTACATATTTTAGGTAAACCAATAATATTTCTTGATTTCTTTTTTCAATTTTTCTGTAGCTCTAATTTAATAAAATTCACTATTAGGAATTTTGATCGATTAGAAAACTTTCGAGAATAATTCAGAAGCAACAAATGTCTGTTGTATAAGTGTTATTAGAAGCAAAAATATAATATTACGAATTAAGGAACGTCCGAGAACAATAAGTCTGCAAAAAGGCTCGATAAAATGAAATCATCGTTAAGATAAGCATTATGAGGTGTCGAGATGAATAATCGTGTAATTCTCTCTAGGGTCAGTTAATGCTAAGAATCGGTTACCAGCGGACGGTCGGATGCGAAACATTATTCGAAAATCGTTTGCCTTGTGATTTTAAAAGTGAGTTTTGTGAATGAAACTCCTCCCACCACTGACCCTCGCTCTTGGACTTCCTAAATGCTCCTAGCTATAATTTTAGAAGCACACAAACTTTTCCAAATTACATTGATTCTGTGTGGCAATTCAAATTTACACTGGAACGTCAGTTTAAACCTTTGATTATTATGGTTAATTTTTAATCACTTAAAGGAGTCCTAGATTGTTGATGTCTTTTGGATGGTGAGGAAAAGGAAGGTCTGCCTCCAGGATCCACACATGAGAGGAGAGATGAGATTCGGGCCTTGGGAATCCTTGGGTAAGTGGTAAGTATCCCGCCAAAGAAATATTTACAAGTTACATTGATGTTTTATTAAATTTTATCATTTTTATTGAATCTGATAAATTTAATACCAGTAACCAAATAATTGTGCTTTTCTATTGCGTTGTTTATAAGATTGTGTGGTTAGTCTGAGTTTGTGGAGTCTGTAGCATTTAGAGGTTGTTAAAGTTTGTTTCAATTTCACATGGTAAGAAAAAATTTACTTAGAACAATTGGAAATGATGTAATATTTAAAATTCAATTGCAAAAAGAAAGAAATGTATTTGTGTCTGATTATATAATCTTGGTCAGTTAATAAAGGAAATTTTGTTATTTTGTAATTTTAAACTTGTCTGTTTTACAAAAATGATTCGGTTCAATGTTCATTCTTTAATTCGGTTTATCCCCTTTGCAGAAAATGATCATCAGAGAGCGCCTTCGCACACAACAGAGATGGAAGAGATTTTTAAGGGTCTTAAGGTAAAATGAATCCAAATTTTCTTTTAATTTCAACTCTAATAGACTTTCTTCTTTATTTTCAGGTAGGTAGGTGTACATTTTCTTATGGACGCGCCTTTACTATTAAATCATCGTTTGAAGTTTCGAAGCTAGTTTGGCCATTGCCGGACATGGTTTCCATTGGAAATATCAGAAAAGTTTTAGTGGTTCGTGGTGCTTTTAGTGCTTTGCGGGTGAGTTTTATAATTTTTCGTTTTCTGGTAAGTACGTATGTTCTACATAAATAATTTTTTATTTTCAGTAACAATAATTCTTTCTTTTTTTTTATAAGTACCTAAATCATTTTTTATGTCAGTAAGGTATTTTGACACTTTTTCTAATTTCAAAAAATTTTACCCGAACAAATGTTTGTAAAATGATTGATCAGTCTAACTGATACATTTCCATTAAAAACACTCCGACTCGTTTCACTTCTTCAATTTTGATCGTTGATCACGTCTCATCAGCTCTAAACCCCCGCGAACCTCCAACTTCCCAAAAAACACCTCCAACTCTCACAAGACCCGATTAACGGGAACACGTTCGAGCCTTTTCCCGAGAAACACTTCGGTTCCCTCGTTGTTCGGTTTGATTTAGAGCACACACCTTCCACTTGCAACGTTGATTTATCTAATTACTCTTTGAGCGGATCGAACTACTAACACCTTATCGCTTCCATGATCGGGGAAGTTCTACCCATCCCCCTACCCCCACCCGACACCCCCGAAGGGTAAAGGTTAAGGATGGCCTTTTGTTAATTGTTTAATCGAATGGTTTATGTGCGGGAAGATTGTCGAGAAGGAAGGGAAGAACCGCGACGCGTAATTAGCCCGAGGGTGAGTTATGGAAAGGCGAGTTAGCCGGCTGATTGGTTTTTAATAATAGGCCGGGGGGGTCGTTAAATGATTACGCATCGATATTGCATAAGTGCGTTGGCTGATTGGGACGTATTAGCTTCAATTTTAATCAGCGGAGGGTTAATTACGCTGTGTTCATTACATTGATCTTGATGTCATTATATCGTGAACGTATGAAGGTGACATAGGACAAACGCCACTAGCGCAAACTTCACAACTTCAAATGGGGTAACCACAGGTAACTCTTTGAATGAATTTTTCTAACATAACTTATTTTATTTTAGTTCTATTTTCCAATAATACACATGTTAAACCCAACCAGAAAACGAGGAAACAATATCTGTTGTAAATTTTATCTTTCGTTTACGAAGTAACACACTTACCATAGCCCCAAAAGTCTTAAACTCGGCCAGGTCTCGTTTACCTCATTGTAAGTACAATTTTTCACTTGGAACAAAATCTGTGTAACGCTGCTTTATCGAGAAAGAATCCAAAAGTTTGTTATTTGATGGGACTTGAGGGAACTGCTCGGGGAATATTAGAAACAGGGATTCGAAAGTTAGTAAATGTATTTGGAAGGTTCCTCGGAGAAGGCGTGTCAAATTTCGATGAAATTGGATTTTCCAGGAATGCTTTACGATTTTTTTATAGTTCGATACCGAGTTTAGTAAACAAAATCCGTCGAGTTTCTGGAAAAGCAGGCGTATGTATAGTTCTGCTTTGGGTGAAAGATTTCAACTTTGTGTGATTGGATCAGAAGTAAAATTGCTTTATATTGTTCATGTAAACAGTAAGCAATTAATTTTGAGACAGTCAAAATTGGTAAGACGAGTTAATTAAGTTTTGCCGATTTGTTGATGTATTATTCGTTTCCTCAATTTACTTAATCAGTCAAAAATTAAATACCTAGTAACTTTCCAGTCACCTTTTTTAAATATCAATGGAGGTTACGATATATTTTAAATTTATTTCTGAAAATATGCAATGGATATTGTTATAATTTTGAAGGGAAACTTCTATACTGGCATTATATTATAACAAATGTAAGAGATATTGAAAAAGGACTTGTAGCTCAGCCGGGATATTTCTCCTAAAATGCTGGAGCGAACGTCACGAAAATGTATAATGCTATAGCTATATATAGTAGTGTATTGATGCTCTGTATTACATACGATTCCAAGCATGGAGGGGAGAGAATATAAGTTCTCCCACTCTTGCTCTTTCTCTCGTTTTCTGGGTACATCCCGGTGATTCGACAGCCGAATATCAGCTGTATGTTGGCCAAGAGCACGAAGTTACAGACGTAAAGCTGTAAGATCGTTCGTAAAGAGGCGACGTTGCCGTTCTGGAGAGAAAATCGTAAAAGTGGCGAAATGAGTTGGGAAGTGAAGATGCGTGCGTAACGCATTATAATGTCGAATTGTTTGTGAATTACTACTTGTTTTATGGTGGTTAATTTGAATTCTGTATTATTTATTGTAAAAAAAAAACAATTTCCCAATGAAGAAAATAATAGTAATAAGCCTCGCACTGTTCTAGAGTACCTACTACTGTATCCATTTTTTTAACAATAGTTGTTGAATGGGCCCTTTTAGGTAAGGAAATCTCTTTTCAATAAAATTGACACATTAATACAATCCTTTAGAAAATATTTGACTGTTAGTAGTGTTTTCACAATTGTCCCTTTTTATCATATTATACACTCACCTGAAACAACTTCTCAAAAATGTCTAAACCTGGATTAGTACACTAAAAAGTACAACTTCCATCTATTTTGAAATTAAAAGAAATGAATTTTAAAAACAAATATTGTTGAATCTAATCAAGACAACTCCCTGATTGGTTTATTTTACTAGAATAAAATTTTGTTCGAGGGAGGTCCCTGGGAGTTGAACAACTTCAATCAATTACTCGCCTATTCTTTATTATGCCCCATTCTCTTTCCCCATAAATTACCTAATTATATTGACAACTAGAATTTTATCTTATGTGTTAACTCTTAGCGTTAATAATTGCTGCTCTGTCATTTGATGCCCATTTCATGACAGAATATAGGCCTCATTAACAGTATAATTTCGAATATAGGCACTTTCCTACATATAAGGAGTATTCCGTCAGAGTCGATATAATTAAATTCTAAATTCTAGCACAAACTAATATCCAATGTAACACTTCGGCTAGAATACCGTAGAAGAGCGAAATTCTCACTTTAGTATAACACAGCACCAAGTATAGTATATATGTATGTATCTCTATGTTATATTTTACGTTCTCGTGTAATATATCCCATGTCTCACTAAATTATACATCCTAGCGAAATCTATGAGTATTTTGTATTATATTCTTAAATATTTTATTTTGTTATATTTATATTTTATTTAACAAATTTTATTTCCATACTATATTCTATGTGTATATTCCAGGTAAGGAGAATAATGCAAATCCCTCTGGTAGGATTATCCAGAATATAATACAGTATCGTCATAGTATCATCATTTCATATTTCAAAAACTTATAAATACTAAATTGTGGTGGATGCTAACTTCTAGATCGCTAGCTAGCTAAATAGTGTCTAGCTCTCTCAGGTAGAATATTGTAGAGGAACGCAATTCTAAGCTTAAGATGGAATTTAGCAGTTGTTTCAGGTTTTGTAGTACGGTCCAATTGAAGATACGTTCTATTACATTTCTCAGGCCGACAAATTACACATCCTTACTGATTCTAGATATACCTTAGATTCCAAATTTCTTACTACGGTTTCTAGAACATAGCATAATTTGCATTTTAAGAATACCTAGTTACTCACCTAGTGTAACATCTTCTTTCCTAAATTGCAGCACTCTCCAATCCAGACACATTTTAATTCCCCATTCTCAAATTCCCAAGCTACTAACTGTTATCTAAAAATTCTCTACTGGGATTTGTAAAATACAACGAGATTCAAACTTCAGCATATGCTTTTTATGTTGCCCTCTATATATAACTAATTTTGTAGATTACAAGTTAGTTATACGTCAAAGTCGATTCCAGCTTTTTTTAGTGCATAATAGAGTACGTTCTAACACAATACATTTAGCGACAAAATTCCCGTTACTTTTACTAAGATACATCGGAATAGATCACAGTGCATCACTTAAGTATCTCATTGTATGTCTTATTTCCAGTGTAATTTAGGCTCGAGTTAATTATATACCGTAGCAGATGCTAGTTACCATTTAGGATATCCTTCCTCTACGATATTGAATAAGGAACCGTCTCTACTTTAGGCAAGGCGCAAATTGGGACACGTATACTACGCGTGAGGTGACGCAGCACATCACGTTATTTTGTAAACTACAGGATTGAATACATCGGCGTAAATTGACGACGCAGTGCGACCTGGCACGACACGCTGCGCGACCTGGCACGACACGCTGCGCCGTCAATTTACGCCAATGTATTCAATCCTCTAGTTTACAAAACAACGTGCTATGCTGCGTCACATCACTCGTGCTATACGTGTCCCAATTTGCGCCTTGCCTTAAAGATACGTATACTCGAACTGAATTAGCTTGGCCGGTGACCTTGTGGGCGCACGTGCAAAATGTAGATGTGGCTCTCACTCTCCCTTCGTTACGCTGTATCGCTCTTCCTTTCTTATCGTCCACTTTCTCTCTTCCCATTCGGCAAGGTCGGCGGCCAAGCTAATTCAGTTCGAGATTAGTTCCAAGAAAGTGTTACATCTTATCTCTTTTTTAAAATGCAGTGCCGTCCCGTCAGAGATAGTTTTCTCTTTGAAATATGTATCTTATATTTCAGCATACTCTAACTTAAATCTACTAGCTATATCTCTCTGTCGCGATACCCTTCAGTAGCAATGTATAAAACTTGTTATATGATAGTCACGTCCTATAGTTAATAGATGTCAATTGTATAAATTGGTGCTCTCGAAGTTAGTTTATCATATTCCAATTCTGAGTGAATTGTATATCCTAGCTTACTTCTATACCAAGAAGGTTCTATATCGCTTTACTAGAATATTCCAGAATATGTTGTAGATCATATATTAAAATATGACTAGTTTCTAATAAGGCTTTAATTTAAGTTCATTTCTGGATTACAGTATATGTATTCACATTTTTATTTTAGATTTTGGCACATCCTAGCTGCTAACTAGTGTCTACATTCTTAAGCTGTGTTATTGTAAAGTAATAAAATTTTAAGATTGGGATAGGATAGAATCTAGTAGGGTGTTGGTTGCTTCAGGTTATACAGTAGTCCCGTTAGGAAGACATTGTAGTGTATTCTTAACCTGTGTCTTACATACTCTAGCACATTCTCGAGAGCGACTATATTTCCCATTCTGTCTTTAGGATTTAATATAGCGCAGGTCACACCTCGAAAACACTTATTTTCTCGTAACTCTCAGATCTGAGTTTCTAACATTTTAATGATACTATCCCGTCAGTCACAGCATATTACACGTACAGGTGAATTAGAAATGCTAGCGTTTTCTTGGTACTAACTATAGTTTAGGATTTTCTACTGGAATAACTACTCTAGAATATCAAAAGTCTAACTAGAACGTAAACTAATTCTAGCACATCCTATATGAGACTATAGGGGACTCACAATGTTATTTAGCATGCTAAATCGTTGGCATGCTAAAATTAGAATTATGAGTGACCCAATGTAAGTACTATCGTAATATTGCTAAATAATTGCGGTGGCGCCACTCGCGATATGATTCTGAAACAGTTTTTCCTAAATGACTAAAATCTTGTTACTTTTCTCTGGTTTATTTCTTTTATCATGCCTATATAAAACCATACCCTACCATATAACCATGGTTATACCATATTTTATGGTACAACCATAAAGCCTCTTTGGAAATGACAAATAAAACAACATGCCCGCCATTTAGTATAGTAACACTGTATTTAGCTCACAACCAGGTGTGCTAAATTGACCAACTTATTTCTATTGGAATATTTAGCATGCTATTGCTGAAACTCTACGACTAGCACAACTAGTACGCTATAGCATGCTAAATAAAAGATTGTGAATACCCCTTATTCCGTTGTTCCATGTCATGTTTATTTTGCCCTGTCAAAATTATATTTAGCATATTCCAAAAGTGTATACTGTTTGCTCTAGAACGACCCAGTAGGATATTGAGTTCCATGATTTTCTTCTACTTTCTTAAGAAAGTTGTATATGAGATCTTTTTATATTCCAGAAAATATCAATAGTACATTCTAGCACACGTCTCAAAATTAATCTCTAAATCTATTTATCTGCAATACTTTTAAGTGACAAAATTCCACCTTAACGTATGTTGGTGTGTAGCACGTCCCATGTCTAATGGATATTGTTATTGATCATAGAGTACATCACTCAGTCAAAGTTAGATCATAGCATTTTGAACGCCTAGTGAATTGCACTTACGACCACATTCTAGGTAGTTACTGGATTCCAAGTCCCTCTGTTAGGATATTTCAAAGATATATTTTATATCATTTTTTAAAATACGGTTATTACCTAAAAGTGTCGCCTTAATAAGTCTATGCCTAAGTGAGATAAAATCGAATCTAGCAAGATTATGGTTCTTCCAGTGTATATAGTATTGTCCTGTTAAAAATACGCTCTAGCATATTCTGGGTTAAAGTGATTTATATATTCTAGGGTATCACCGTTACCGACCAGATTTCCTAATCTATGGCTAGGATATAATATAACATTTCATGCATGAAAATTACTTAGCATCAAATATTTTTCTCATCTGAGTTCTTTATTGTTTTAGTTTACTTTCCAGTTACAGAGAGCATATTCTAGGCACATATAAATTAAAAATTATAGCAATTTCTGGGAAATAACAACAATCGATATTTTTCTGCTGCGATAATGTAAAATGTCAAAATTCAACCTATACCGCAAGTTACTGCTACTACGTCCTATATCTGATCGTTATTCGTTCCACTTTATGCTTACATCGTCCTGTCAAAGTTATATCTACCATATTTTAACATAGTCTAACTGAAATCAATGCGATATAATTAAATCATAAAGTATTTGCTTAGCATATAGTATATGCTAATATCTATCTCAAACATGATGAATGTTCCAGATAACATAGATTATCGTTTTCAAAACTAGAGTCTAGCCTATTCCATTTCTCGAATTATGTAACCTAGCACATTCTACCTACCAACTAGATAGCATGTTTGAGGTCTAGAGTTCAACACATTTTAACTAAAATCTAAGATGTATATCTCCTTGCTGCGATAATCATAGATGACGTGACTTAAAGCTAAGCGAACGTTTTCATCTATCAAGTCCCATATCTGACGAATATTTCAGATCAAATATTGCGGTCCAAATTAGAGTCTAGCTTATCCTAATTGTGAGTTGTATATGCTAGCACATTCGACTAGATTCCAACCGGACCGCCTACATTTCAAGTCCGTCCGCTAAGATATTCCAAAATATATTTTACAACTTCACTAATTTCTAAAAAGTGTCGCGTCTGAGTTTATTTCCATATAATAGTGCTATTTTATGAGCCCCAGCATATTTCAGGCACATTTGAATTTCATTGTATGGTACAGCAATAGCCGCTGACTAGTTTCTTCACGCATTGGCTGAGATATGATAGAGTAACAAAATTTTCGATTTTGAGACAAGATAGGATCTAGCACGATATAGTTGTTCCATGTTACATAGTCCTGCCAAGTATTTGATGAATATTTCTACCACGAGTGACATATATTCTATCGTATTCTATTCCTCGCTAGATTCCTTATTCCATTGCTATGATATAGTATAGCACACTTCACAGTCTAAAATTTCATAGTTTTTAAAACCATTACAATTGAGTTTTTTTGCTCTATTATATTACTGTTCCGTCAGAGCCAGCACATTTCCGGAACATATAAACTATAAATTCCACAACTTTCTGGTTAATGACTATAGTTTCTACTCTACATTTTCCTGCTACAAAAGGGTCGGCTCTGGATTCTCTTCTGGATTACTTAGTTTCTCGTTTCAAAATCTCTTATATTCTTTCAAACTAGTATCGTGCCACATCAACTGCGTTTCCCTTGCGAGCCATAAATTACCGAAAGAACATGCATGCGGCAGTTTTGACAGATTAGTGGGAAACTCATTGACTGAACTTCGCCGCAATCACAGAAAATATCTTCTGGTTGGTTAAGTCCCCATCTTTCCAAGTTGGTCTTAAGTGGTGCCACTCTGGTTATGATTCTGTTTGGGGTCTTCCAGACCTTCCACTCGAGATGACTGCCCTTTGGAGGCTCCTTCTTCAAGGGGTAGTCACCTGGGGCTCATCGTTCACCGTTGTGATGAATCTTATTTCTGGAGTTGAGTCGTCTTCGCGGTACTTGGGTTCCATGTAGTGGGATCCCTTCGTCAAAGGATTATCGGAATATTTTCTGTATTCGATTTACTTTCTAAGTGCAGAGGGTGTTGCAACACCTGCAACTTGGTACAAGTTATCCACTAGGGTATGTTCTATACAACCAGTATCCGCAGGTGTCGCTCTGGACCGTATGGACATGTTTTGCGTGTTCTGAGCAATTCCTGATTGGCGAGGCGAATTCACCGGTGGAATAGCATAGAGCTTGTGTAGTTCTCCTTAATACGATTGGTCCCACTTGCTTCCGCATAGTTTCTTAAGGAGATGGTTCCTTGCTGAAACCTTTTGCTAGGTTTGGTGACAATGGTACCTAGATGTCAGTAATATTTAAAATGTAACACCCAGGTATTTTTGTTTTACTACATGCTGCAGAGCACTTTCTTCCAAGACCACACGTAGCTTAAGACGTGCCTTTTTGTTTGTTGATGAAAAGCACAAACTTGAGTTTTGGCTGGATGGTGTCTAAGTGAATTATGTTCTGGGGTATAGTACCATCTCTCCATATTCGAAGTTAATTCTAGATTCTAGCGTTCTAGCTACTAAGCTAGATCCTTCTACTCGGACAATCTAGATTGACAAGATTAAAACTTTAGTGAAATCCGAGAACAATATAGAAACGCATTCTAATGACATGTCATCATCATCCAGCCTGGTGTTGAGTCCACTGCTGGACATAGGCCTCCATTAAACTGCTCCACTGGGTTCTCTCTTGAGCTGTTCTCATCCAGTGTCCTCCAATCCTCTTTATATCGTCACTCCATCTTGTTGGTGGTCTACCCCTGCTTCTTTTATCCTCTCTGGGTCTCCAATTTGCTATTCTTATGGTCCACCTGTCGTCCTTAAATCTCGCAACATGTCCCGCCCATTTCCACTTTAATGCTGTTATTCGCCGGATTATGTCCTGTACCCCAGTCCTTCGTCGAATTTCGGTGTTTCTGATACGATCTTGGATCCCAATACCCAGCATAGCTCTCTCCATCCTTCTCTGGGCCACTTCCAATTTCTCCACAGTGCCTTTTGTCAAGGTAAACGTTTCGGCGCCATAAGTCATTACTGACAGCACGCACTGATCGTATACTTTCCGTTTCAAGCTCATTGGAAAGTAAGTACCGAAAATATCTCTCAATCTTCCATATGCTGCCCATCCAAGACCAATCCTTCTCTGTAATTCCTTTGTTTGGTTGTCTCTATTTATTCTAATTTGGTGTCCCAGGTATTTGTATTCGTCGACTTCCTCGATGGCTTTGCTGTCTAGTGATATAGTCCCTCCCAGTACTAGGTTTGTCATGATTTTTGTTTTTTGCTGGTTTATGTAAAGGCCAACATTTTCAGTTGCCTGCTTCAGTTCGTTTATCATTAAACCGGCTTCTTTGAGATTGTCTGTTATCAGCACTATATCGTCTGCAAATCGTAGATTATTTAGCATCTTCCCATCTATACTGACACCTTTGTTTCCCCAATACAGAGCCTTAAAAGCATATTCTAAAACAGTGTTGAATATTTTTGGGGACAGTGTATCGCCTTGCTAACTCCTCTTTGTATGGGAAATTTTTTGGTCGCGTTATGGATTTTTACGCTCGCGGTCGAAGTGCTGTAAATATTGTGTATTAGACGGGTATATCTGTAGTCTATGCGACACTGGCTAAGCGCCTCCAGGATTGCATTCATTTCAATGGTATCGAAAGCTTTTTGGAAGTCAACAAACACGAGCACCAATGGTCTATTGTATTCTAGGCTTTTCTCAATGAGTATTTTTAATGTGTAAAAATGGTCATTCGTTCCATAGCCTGAACGAAAGCCTGCCTGGTCTGTTTGATAGAAGTCGAGTGTTTTCTCCAGTCTCTTGTTTATTATTTTCTTGAAAAGCTTATATAGATGGGATAGTAAGCTTATAGGCCTGTAATTTTCTAAATCTGCTCTGTCGCCTTCTTTATGGATCAATATCATCAATATGTTGTTCCAATTCTCGGGTAGGGAGGAATTGTCCAAGCATAGATTAAACAACTCTTTTATTGCTTTTAGTAGGATTTCTCCACCGAACTTTTCTGCTTCCACAACTATTTGATCGTCGCCTGGAGCTTTATTATTTTTCATCTCTTTCAGCGATTGCTTAATTTCGTCCATTGTTATTTCGGGAATCTCTTTCGATCCTTGATTTATTACTCCAGTTTCGTTCCTTGTTTCTTCTGCTTCCACTTTCAGCTTATGTCGGTTCCTGTATAACTCAGTATAAAATTCTTCCACGACATGGAGCATTTCTTCTCTGTTAGTTGTTTCTCTGCCATGTTTGTTTTTTAGCTTTAGGATTTCTTTGATGACATGTATCCTGCTGATAAAGTCTATCATGTTTAATAATGTAACGAGTTCATGCTTCTGAATCTCGTTGGTGTAGGCGACTAAGCAAGTCTCTCTCGCTCATATATTCGTTTAAAACAAATGAATTCAATCAATTTAATAAATGTCCTGCCTTTTGACCTCTCTTCACTTGAATGAAAAGCAGGTACACTTTCTGTGGAGAAGGGTCTGAGATTTTACAATTAATTTCAGCGTATCCGTTCGCTTTCATCACAAAAGAACCAAAAATCTCTTTTTAATGACGAAAAGTTCCCCAAAGAGAGTGACCCTTGATAAATACAATCTCGTAAATCACTCCGACCTCCTCTCAGGTTTATCAAGCGCTAAACTCTTTTTCGCCCCCCTTTTTTTCGTTCCTCGACCGAGGCGCGATAAGATGGGAATTAATTAGAATCCCCCCCTACTCGAAGGTGAGACTTCAAAAAGTGGCGAGTGTCGGAATCCGATATTTTTCTAATGACCTCTCGGGCTCGCGCCAACATAAATCGCTCCCTTTGAAATATTTATCTGCATACCTCTTTTGCATTGCGAAAAGGGAGAGAAACATTTTTGGTATTCGTTTCAGGGAGGGATAAATCCTCTGTTTTACAGGAGCAGCGTGTGCTTCTAATGTGGGATGCACTTTTCGCCCGATTCGGAAGCAATAAACTATTCAGAATTAAATTCGTTTCGAACGTTGAATTTTTATTCCGCCTGTCGTATTTAATATTGCAATTTTAAAAGTTGTGCGGTGTATCAAAAACTCGTACTTAGCGCAACTATGGTAACTATTAACAGACCGAGTTTTGGTTAGTGAAGATCTGTGCTTGAAAAATTTTAATTGGAAGTACTTAGAAAAATTATTTTTTCTGGAATATTTCTATTTTGTGCCGTTGTCTGAGACAAGGTTTCATTCAGTTTTAATGATTTAATTAACACTTCGTCTCCAAGTTGATCATTCAATTATTCGTAAGTTGTAATTTGTAATCGATAACGTAATATACGCATATTATGTGTTTCCTTTCATTTCATTAAACTTTATTCAGTACAACCTCAATTACGGTACCAGGGTATATTAATTAATTTAATTAATCGAAAATTGAATGTTCTACAGTAAAAATTTGGTTTTAATTGGTTTTGGATTCAATTTAATTCTTTGGTTACAATTCAGAGCAGCCATTGCTAGAGTTGAAATAAACTTTCAATTAGTGTTACCCACGAGACGAGACGAGACGAGACTTTGAAAAATCTCGTCTTGTCTCTCAAAAAAAGTGGAAAGTCTCGTCTCGAGTCTCGTCTCGCAATAAAAGTCTAGTCTCGTCTCATGTCTCGCGCGAGATTCTCTCAAAAGTCTCGCAAATTTCTCGCAAAATCTCGCGATTTCGTGCATATCTTGCATTTTGCCGTTTTATTACGTCGGGTTCCTCCTTGCTCCTCAATTATATCTAAATGCTTATCAAATTTGCTTTTTCGAGAAGAACTGAAATAAACCAATTATTATAGGTCGATTATAACATGGGAAGTCGGGTGAAAAATAAGTCTCCAATATAATCTCCAAAGGTCGGTGAATATAAAATAAATTGTCGTGAAGATATTAAAAACTAATACTAATCATAAAACTTAACAAAAAATTCCTGTCAACAGGGATAAAATGTTACAGAAAAAAAAACATTTTATCCAATATAAAAATGTTGTGAATTTTTGTATTCCCTAGGTAAGTCTTCAACTCTATTATAATAGTCGTACACGTGGCAATATCTCGGAAAGCTCAAAATGTAAACATTGCGTAACAGTTATTGTGAACACAGTCTGCTCGCTATTATGCGGCTTTAAATAACAAGTTTCAATAACATTCGCAATAATTATAATAATTAATTAATATTTGCCATTTTTTATTTGCGATACTTCGAGACTTTTGCGAGACTCTCGTGCGAGATTTGAGACGAAACTTCTTGAAGATCTCGTCTTGTCTCGCACGGAAAATTTAAAGTATCGTCTCGAGTCTCGTCTCGAAAACGAGACGAGACGAGACGAGACGAGACTCTCGCAAACGATAATATCGTGGGCATCACTACTTTGAATAAAGTAATACTTTTCTGAATCGAGGAACTTAACCATTAAGATCTCATTCAGTGCGCCATTTACAACTGTAATGGAAAAATTTTGACAATAATTTAACAAATGGTTGACGTCAAGTTATAATAATCGCAGCTAGAAGCAAATGAATGTAATAATGTGTTGTATTCCACTAACTATGTGATCCATTTAAATTAACTTAAACCATCATCATAAAATATTACTAAACATAAAGTAGTAATTTAGTGGTTTATTCAGATTACTAATTCAAGCTAAAACTGAATTACGATGTTTAATTAAGTGCATAATTGATATTGATATAAATCAGTATTATTAAATTTGTTTAATAACACAAAATGGTAGAGTTATAAGTGAAACTGCTGTGGTGAGCATTTAGTTAAGCGATTTTATTACCAAATCAATAATTAAATAAAATGGGACACATTTTCAATTGGTAACTAATTAAAATAGATTTAATACTAATATGAGTCATTGCTGAGATAGTGTAAATTTCTTAATTAACTTTGGAAGAGTTAAATTTATTTGACTGCAATTTATAAAACTTTAGAATTGACCAACATGCAAATGTCAAATTTGGCTGTGTATTGGGTGACAAGATTTTAATTTGACCTCCACGGACATCTTTGTAAGAGTTTGATTTAACGTATTGTTTCTTATTTATGTCATATTGAATTAAAGAAAAATATTCTATTACCTTCTTAATTTGCATCTGTGAAAGAAATGTTCTTAAAGATATTTCAAAAATTTCAAAACTTGTTTTAATTTCTTTCGAAAATATAAGATTAGGTGAATATTTAATTACTGCGTCAATCGTAAACTTCTTAATGAATAATTTTGGTGTATTTGTTGAACCGAAATTAATTTGATATCACGTACAGTCAGCTTAAAACTAATTTTATTTTGATTATACGCGAACAGTTATTAACCTTTTAAACACAACGTTTTATTTATTTTATTAGTTCGTTAACGCCACTTTATGAATTTTAATGAAAATGACCAAAATTTTATATAAGCCGGCTCGTGTATAGCGCCCTGTAAAATTGGCGTGACGCAGTTTAACCATCGAACTCCAGATTAATTTGCTGCTAAATATATTTTCATGTGAACATGTACTGGGTAAAACGTAATTAGGATATTCTTCCATGGGATTATTTGAGAATTAATTACGTCCCCTATTAAGAATTCCGTATCGATTTTGAACTGGCAAATGGCCCATTATTTTCCAGAAAACCATTTTAATTGGTAGTTGCCGCGTTAAATTAAATCTGGACCCCATTATGAAATTTTTAGTTACAAACGTTGATAACGGTGGACTCTACGGTGCAATTCGGTCGTTCTCGTAGCTGCGCTCAGCAGATTATATTAAGATTAAACCATAACTTGTAATGCTGCAGATATCCTAAACGTGGTCCCCGAAGTTGAATTAGGGCATAACGTGCAGATCTTGGACAACTGTTTTCTCTCTCGAAGTAAGCCCTTCAGACGTACCGTGAGAGTCGGTAGTCGAGACGAAGTCTTCGTTCTCCCACTATAAAGTCTTGTATGTTAGTTTAAGATTAGGACGACTTGTGTCAAAAATGAACTACACTTCTACTTTAAGTGTATATATATATAATTTGTTACAATCATTGGAGCCCTTTTACAGAAGCTTGTGTTTTTGAGATTACATTACAATTACTATACTCTTTATTTATTCACACGTACGTTCTACTTTAGTTCTAATTGCCTTACAACGCCCTCTAACCAACCAGGTATTCAATAAAATCAAAAATGTTCTCGATGATCCCAAATAATAACAATATTTATTTGAAGATCAAATATGATAGGGGAGAGAACATCGGAAACAAAGTTAAGGCAAATGAGCAAATGTAAAAAGTGAGAAAAAAGGTTAAAGGGGAGGTGGTTGCTTACTGTTGGGTGACGATGGGCAGCAGGCGCAAGGCTCCTACAATTAGCGGCATGTCGAAGGACGGACCCTCAGACGGGCAGCGTGACGTGGTATTCGATGACTGAATCCTCGATCGTTATGATCGATCCGTATAAATATATGCGGGATGTTTATGAACGTGATGTCGTACCTGTCCGAGAGTCACGTATTTTCCTTCGGTTTAAGGTCGCCTCGGTGCAGAATTAGCTTGGACGGCGACCTATTTTCGCTAATTGGGGCCGCATCGCGACAATATTCGTTAGAAGTTATGAATGTGCCGATTATTGATTCATAAAAACGAAATGTGTGCAACTAATAAAATAAAGTGCCATCGACGAATAAGTGAGAGTTCTTTGATTAAATAACAATAAATCAAATTTCATAATAAAGCTCCCTAATCTAATGGTTCCTTAATTTCTATTTAAATTTAAAATTCCTATAACTGTCCTAAAGACTACAAATATAAAAGTGTATTTCTGTTCTCAGTACTTTTCTCTTATGCTTCCCGGATTGTCACAAGAAGGTAACAAACTGTCTGATATTAATTTTCTTTACATCGTCATTAAAACTGGAGCAATTAAATTAATGTATTTAAACCATTGAGATACGAGCGGTAACCTTCGATTAACACTAAAATACTGCTATTACTGCGAGTAATACTGCTTAGTTATCACAGTAAATTTGTAATTTACAGTAACATTATTAGTAATACACTAACTTTAGCAGTAATAACGCCACCAATATGTAAAGCGGAAGTCACTATTTAATGAGTCATAAAAATCGGAATATATTTACTTTTGATATTGAAATCGGCCAGTAAACCGAAGATAGCGTCTCCCTAAATTTGGCGTCTCTGCCGAAATTTGAGTTATAACCAGCTTACAGGGGTTATTGCGAGAAGCCAAGTTTCAGAAGTTGTTCTTTGTAATCGAGCTGTATGAGTTACTGAACTCCTTGTCAGAGGTTAATGTCTGAAGTCGAGCTGTAGGACGATTGTTTGACTGCAGGTAAGCTGCCCTGTTTCCAAACATCGTTTGTCTGAGGCTAAGTTGCACTAACCTCCAGTCAAGAATCGAGACATTTAGGAAGACCGTTGGGCGCTTTAAACCGACTTGATGTTTTATCTGTATGAATCACATACGATTTTAATTCCATCGATGTGATGTATAGAACAGGAACTTTCCTAATAAACGTAATAGCAGCAAAGTACCTACCAGTAATTAATAACATCTTAATTCAGAGCAGTATGTATGGGAATTTCCTTAATTCTTCTCCTATCTTGAATGTACCACACCAAAGTAATCTGAACTTCTTGTTTTTACTTTATCCTCCTAACACCATAAATTGTAATAAGTAAATTTGATCCGTGAAAACTAGTTCTGGTTTATTCATTCTTCCGTTATATTTAAGTGGTAAATTAAATTAGAAAAACTCAACGAATTATTGGTGAAAGTAACGCTAAATGGTATTAAGGCAGATCTGCAAGACTCAACTATTTTTTGCATAGAGAATAATATCCAAGTTGTTTCACCTTCTTTCACCAAGCCAATATTCCATTATTCAATTGTGGGACATTCAATAAATATCCAATATTCAAACACTCAATATTTTATATTATCAACTGAGAGGAAACCAAAACAACAATATTTAAACTAAAACTCAGCGATTTGGGGATACTAAATTCCATGAGATAAACATACTGGCAGTTGTGGAAATCATGTTTGGAAGGCATCATTTCTGCGGGTTGTCTCGTAAAACGTGAAAATCTCTCACATCTGGACCTAGATAGTAACTAACTTCGACGTTACTAAAACATTTTGTTTGTACTATTCTCTCATATCTTATTTTATTAGAAATACTTGAATTGAATTTATTAAGTATACCAACAGTAAGACTTCATTGCACAGGTCATGACAACATAACGACATTTCGATAGTAGCAAAATCCCTTACGACATTTTACCCTATAATTGTAGTATGGACGAGTTAAGCTGTAAGGTTTAGTGATGTATTTAAAACTATGAAATGAAACCACAAAATTATTTGTAAACTCTACACTTGACGGGCATTACGCTGTATGTAAAACATTTTTAAGTAACTTGAATTTCCACAACTTCTTAGCTGCAAAGAAATAAATTTCAGGACAGACCAAATAGAACGCGAGGGCCTGTGCCACATTTTACCATCTCGTGGTGATTTTCAAGAAACTGTAACATTTCGATATACTCAATAGGTCGCTCAACCGAACGCTCTACTTTAAATCTGTAAATTATACGATGGACACTAGTGTGCATTGCTTTTCAAATCGCCAATCTACCAATTGGGTATTAACCCTAGCTGACTAGTAAAAGTGACATATACAACCGAAGCGACAACCGTCCCGTTTTCACTAACTAAAAGCGCTTCAAGAGAACCTAAACGAGATCATTACTGAACTAATTCGCGACCCACCGATTCAAACGTAAATTTTCCGACCTTCGCGACTTACTATCGCGCATTTTCCGACCCTCCCGTGCTAGTAGGAATCTTATGACCTAATTTCGCTACCTGAAAACTAAACTGCGAATTTTCCGGCCACTACAATTTAAGTTCGAACATTTTCCGACTGCATCGTAATGGTAGGACACGTCATCGATGAGTACCGAAGACATCTGTAACAACTACTCATCTTGTGACGTTCATGGACTTTGATTGTAAGTTTTTCGACTTCTCCTTGATACTAGGAGCCTTAAAGATATTGAGTGTAGCGTCTACCAGTACATCTGTGAATTCTTCTACTTATAAATTAATATTACGAATTTTATGAGTATGCTGTGTTCATGTAATTAAGACACTTATTTCATAATATTGAGTAATTGTTTTGTTAGTTTATTGCGACCACAGATTAACTGTAGATATATTTAGATTTAGTTATTGCATGTGCCGCTCTCCTTCTTGAACTGCCCTGGTTGGATAAACAACGTTTTGATTGCATCTGCCATTTAATTACACTTAACTGATTTTGTCTGCTAAATGAATCGCTATTGTATAAATTTATTAAAAGTAGCAAAAAGCGATGCTGGAAACAACTGTGTGCCGACCTGGAGAACGATCCATGGGGACATGCGTACCAAATCGTGGTAAAAGGCCTAGGGAAACAAAACCCAGTTCCTCCTATGGAGCCAGATGTTATAGAACAGATTGTAACAGATCTCTTCCCCCAGCACCCACCAAGAGCGTCAAAAGAAATGAAAGATCCCAAAGACACACCGCTGTTTACAATAGGAGAGCTCCAGGTAGCCGCCAGAACCCTGAAATCGGACAAAGCACCCGGCCCTGATGGCATTCCTCCCAAGGTCATTAAACTGATTGCAGAAAAATGCCCCAACGTACTCCTGACAATGTACAATATTTGTATAGAGACAGCGACGTTTAGTAAACGGTGGAAACGCCAGCGCTTGGTATTGCTTGACAAAGGCAAAGGCCCACCAACGACTTCGTCATCTTACAGGCCGCTGTGCATGCTGGATGTTGCAGGTAAGCTGCTTGAGAAACTTATAAAGGTGCGCTTAGTGGCGGCCGTCGAACAGGGCCGCGGACTCTCGAAAAATCAACACGGCTTCAGGAAAGGACATTCAACAATTACTGCGATTGAACAAGTCCTGAACATCGTAAACAAAGCATGGTCGGGAAACCATCGCACCCGCAAGGTCTGCGTTTTCCTTACTTTCGACGTCAAAAACGCTTTCAACTCTGTAGGGTGGGAAGATATCCTTGATGCAATGAAAGCGGATTTCAATATTGAGGAATACATTCTAAATATTGCTGACGATTACTTCAGAGAAAGAGTCCTCGAGTACGATACTACCGAAGGTCCTCGCACAGTGAAAGTCACGGCAGGCTCCCCCCAGGGCTCTGTCCTCGGCCCAGACTGTTGGAATATTAGGTATGACGACCTGCTGCGGATGCCTTTGCCACAAGACATCCACCTGGTCGGTTATGCAGATGATGTCGCCGGTCTGATTCTCGCAAGAGACACAGAAGACGCTCGTCGGAAAATAGACCATCTTACAAGGAGAATCTGTGAGTGGCTAAAAGGTCATAGGATGAACTTAGCAGCGAGCAAAACCGAGATGGCGGTATTGACTAGGTGACGCGGGTTTGACAAGAATTTTACAGTGACCATAGGAAATGCAAATATTGAGGCTAAGAACTCCTTACGGTACTTAGGACTCCAATTGGACGAGAAGCTGACGTTCCGGGAACACCTGAACAAAACAAGAGAAAAAGCCAGCAAAGTTGCAGCGAACTTATCAAGGATTATTCTGAATACGAGTGGTCCGAGGTACGCCAAGCGATGTCTGCTATTAAGCACGGTGCATTCTATCATGCTCTATGGTGCAGAAATTTGGGCGGACCAACTACATCTTGAAAGCTATAGACGAAAGCTAGGCTCCATACAAAGGCGAGCAGCCCTCCGAGTTGCCTGTGCATATCGTACAGTTTCCGAGGCAGCCGTATTGGTTTTAGCGAAGGCCCCACCTATTGACCTAATGGCGCAAGAACGCAGACGACTTCATCAGCTCCGAAAAGCAGGCGAGTTGAATGAACGCATTAAGAAGACCGTAAAAGATCGCACTACGACAGAATGGCAACAACGGTGGCAAAGCTCCACAACGGGTAGATGGACGGCGGAACTCATTCCGGATTTGATAGCTAGGACGAAATGTAATCACGCGGAGACAAATTATTTTTTGACGCAACTACTTACCGGACACGGGCTATTTAATCATTATCTTCATCGGATGGGACTTAAGAGGAGCCCACAATGCTCATACTGCAAGGAGAAAGTGGAGGACGCTTATCACACATTCTTCCACTGTAAACGTTGGATAGTGGAAAGGAAGAACGCTTGGGAGGCCATTGGGGTAACACCAAATCCCAGAAGCATCGTAGCGCTTATGGCTAGCTCCGAGAGCTCCTGGAAAGCAGTGATGTGCTTTGCGGAGAACGTGCTCAAAGCAAAGAAGGCTGAAGAAGGTTCAACGACGGACGCCTGATGGCGTATCAATGGTAAGACTGAAGTAATGCGAAAGCGGTTTCCGGTCTGGCCTCCTTCTTAAAAGAGGGAAAGAAGGAGGATTGTTTTTATTCTTCTTCATTAAATAAAAAAAATTGTATAAATTTGTAAAATATGATGGCCTGAACCGCCGCCCTGGGTATACTTAGATCCAGGACACTATTCATTTCAAATAATTCATTCTTGTGTCCTATAAGGAAGAATATACATATAATAAAGTTATATTATTTATTCCTAACAAATTGTGTTCTATTTTCATTTCACAGCCGAGCATTCTCCTTAGTTAGTACTACTTCAGGGTTCCCGGAGTAAATCTTTCAAATATGGCGCCCCAGTATATCTACCCGTAAACCGAGCCTTAACTCGGAAAACTCCGAACTGAGCAACAATTCTTTAACAACGACAACGAAAAGTCGTTATAAGTGATTCGTGATTTGCGTAAGCCTCAGCAAAGTGAATAGAATAGATCCTAAGAAGAGCTACAGTGCTGCAAGTTATCTGAGACAAGTGAGTTTCAGAAGAGTAAATGAAGTGTATATAAAAATTAATTCACAGCTGTTTGTTTAAGTTTATCCAAACTATTGATACAGCATGTTCAAATCATGTATACCTTGTATTCATCGCTGCGACTTCACTGCACACACTGTAACGTGTGTTAGTTAATTACTTTAATTAGTTAATTTTGCTCGTAATGCCGGCTAGCACATGAGTATCTCTGGGTAGTGATTGAAAGAAAATCAATATTTTGATTACTGCGGTTTAATTATCTACGTCCAATAAGAAAAAAGCACAAAAATATCAATCTGATACATATACCAATGTTAATCTAACAAATGAGTACGATCTTCCTATATCGTACGTAAATCAATTGCAAGAGCAATACTTAATTTGCCTCAACCAATCCTAAAAATAACACAACTGTATCCGGAAGTTACAGATTTGTTTAACTAAATTGTTCAGATTACTTATATCTAAATGACAAGGTTTCATACTAATGAAATGGTCGAGCTTTCTAACGAGCTCGGCGCCAGCTGGTTCAGACGAAGCGTATCAACCAAAACACTGTTTATTTTTATTTGGGACCGACACACGAATTCATCACACAGATTTACAAAGGACTATTTTAATACATGGGCCCCTCTAATTTGGGGTTCTCCAGCCAAGAGTTTGTCAAAAATTCTAATCTGAACGCTTTCAAATTCCCGGACCGACTCTTAACTGACTTGAATTTCTGTACTAATTCCAAAAAAATAACCTAGAAAATTGGGCCACAGTGGCCCAGCCATCCGAACCCGGTCGGGTCCCCGAGGCTAGTTCCAACTCATCTACTCACTCGACTATCCCCTTCTTCTTCCTCTAAATATTCCCTAACAGGAAGTAGGTAATAAAAGGTCTCAATGCCAAAGTGAGAGAGATTTTCGCGTTTTACTTTTTATGTACGAATGGATAGTGATTAAACTAACCGGAGAATCTCGTTCAAATTTACACAACTTATGATCAAATGGTACTACATCCATCTCTCAAAATCTCAGATTTCTACCTATTGTAGTTTTGGTCAGAGTGCGATGGCGACACCGTGTCGCTAGCATTCAAGTGAAGGTTACCACACGTACTCGTAAGTCAACAAAACATTCGACTCATCTCAAACACTATTTCGGACCGGGTTTGTGACCAAGCTAATTGGGATAGAGAGTATGGCGCAACGCTGTGTTAATATTCGGACTTGGTTAAAGTAACAACCGAGGAATCTTATTTAATTACAATTCGTTGGCTATTTTGACGCTAAAAAACCTAACGTAACAACACCTTAGTGATTTCGTGATAATAATCCAGTTTGCTTTTGTATTTAGAAATGCTTGTTTCATTACGGTAACGTAGAAAGAGCTTCGGTTTGCCTTCATGCAAACCATCTACTAGGAGTCTGACCCCTTAGTAAAATTATCCCTGTATTTACGTTATCCTCGGATCTTGCCTCCTCGCCGAGAATATTAGGTAATCCGTGACCGAGTTAAACCTTCACGATCGAATGAACATCAGCCATCGCGATCCAAGGGCGAGCGAAAAATAAAACGCTACGACGACGGTAGTGGGGGGAGGAGGCGGATTCCCATTTCCAATACATTTTACATGCATCGGTGTAGCTGACGCGTGATACGCAATACGTTCCGGCGACGATTACTCCCGCTGTGCCCGAGAATTTTCCGACCTCCACGGAGAAAAAAAGCGCCGAAGATATAGACGCCGCCTTTTGTGGACGCTCTCCTTTCTGACGTCCGCATTGTCGGAAGTCAGGAGCAGGTGTGTGTGTGTGTGTGTGTGTGTGCGAGGGGGAAGTTGCGGGAAAAAATTAACCGCCTCCAGGGATGAAGTATTGCCAAATATTGTCTCGGCGAAAGAAAATATCGGAACGTTTCCATGATAAAAGGACGTACGGCGGGGAATCCGCCCAGGAAGATTTTTTGCTCCAAGGGTTTCTTGAGCTAAACAGAAAACTTCAAAAAAGTTGTAAACGTATTTTGTGGGTTGTAATAATGCTGCGAAAATAAATCCGTAGAAAATTATGAATCTATTCTGCTTAGAAGATATTCTTTGATTTTGGTCGCAAGAATTTAAAAGATATCTTAAAGACCTTAATGAACTCCTCCTAATACTATTGGTTTAAACATTAAGCCATAAAGTTGTTTTCAATACTGGATATTGTTACCGTGGTGAAACGGCAAAAATTAGGAGATCGAGATCTAACTAAATATTTGCATGCGAGTAATCCCATAGCACGGTCAGATACATCCCAAAATTACACATATATTTTCATCCCACGAGGATAGGTATTTCCATCGCAATCTAATAATCCAAGATGAATTTAAAGCTTATAACAATATAATTAGTTTAATATATGAAAAATGGTAATTACATGAATTGTTTAATATAAATCAATAGTAAGCGTATGAAGCATCTTGTTAAGAATAAAAAATTTAATATAGTAAAGTGGAGCTAATTTCAATACAAATAATTGTTATATTGAAAGGCAACGATAGAATGCCGGATGAAATTTTAATTGTGTTTAAAGTGACGATGGCATTATAAGACGTTTCCAGTGCTATCGATATAGTCTGGTTTCAGTTTCAGTCATTTCGTAAAGGGAAATCTGTTCGTTTTAAAGGTACCCTGTAATAAATATGACCACAATGAACATAGAGAGAAAACACAAATGCACTAAGATATATCACAGCAAGTATGGTGAAGCGAAAAATGCTGAAACGGACAATTACAATGCTTTTGCGAACAATAAAATTAAGATTTGAAATATGAAAAACCCCTCTTAATACTGACAATGCGAAAACGGAAAATTATCTTAACAATTTCACAATTAAAGAGAAATAGCTAAATACGGAGACGATAGGAAAACGTGCAGTGTCTAATATTCGGTAATGCGGTTTTTACATTAGGAGAGAGTGATAGCGAGAGAGCGAGCGGAAGATTGTGGTGAATTAATTTTCCCCTAACACGACGAGGGAAAAATTAACTCATAGCGGGTCGGAGAGACGGACATTTTCACGGTGCTACAGACCACTCACATATATCGGTCGATAACGGACAATTACATAACATATAATGGCGGAACGATCACAGTTACATATAACTCGGTCAGTATGACGTTCACAATCGGTCGGTCTAGATCTAACGGTTCGGTAACGTTCACAATTACATTTATCGGTCGGTAGTACGTTCACAATCGGTCAGTTATGTAACAAATAACAAATAGTTCGGTCGGTTTAAATCTAATCTAACGGTCGATAACGTTCACAATTACATATATCGGTCGGTAGAACGGAAAAAGGATATCAGAGGCAACGGAAACATACGGATAAGGTACGGCCTATCAAAGACAAGTATTTGTTCTGACTTTGGATTAACTCAGGTACAGGACAGCTGGAGTGGGCGGTTGGCTTAGCTAAATTTAGTCTGGATGTTTAAGCGATGGTAGATTGAACAGTGCCTTATCGGCCGCCCTCTATCCGAGATAGGTTTGATTTCGCGATTAACTGTATAGTGGGTGGTCTACCCTCAGCTCTCGAAAATCGGCTTCGTTACAATAGAGAGAAAACCCAAAGGCACGAAGATATATCACAGCAAGTAGCTTAAATACTGTATTGAATTCTGGTGACGTTTGCTTTAATATCTGGTGCTTTTTAAGCAACAAATGTAAAATTGAGGCGATAATAAATTATTGGTAACCCAAGAAGCTACCATTAAGTGAAGCTAATTTGTGGGAAGAAGATATAATGGAACCGATTATTCAAGGATACTAATAAGAACAATGTGTTACAACCAATAAAATAACTGGAGTGGTGTTATGGAGGGAATTAACAAACCATATCAACCATGTACAAAGTCAATACAGTGTGATGAAGTTTAAGTGTAAACTTTGTCATTTTAATTATCGACGTCTTGTTTTATTTCATCCACCGGCAATGGAAGAATTTTGGTAATTTTTCAGTATAAAAATCAATTTGAACGAGGACACTAATTTAATCTTTCTTAATTCTCAAACTTATTTTATGGGATCAAGTTAATAATTAAGTAAGTAGTAGTATATTGTCGCGGTTCGGCCCCAATTAGCGAAACTGGGTCACCGTCTAAGCCAATTCAGCACTGAGGTGACCCAGACCGAAGGACAATACGTGACTCGCGGACAGGCGGCGGGCACGTTTACCAACAAACCAAAAGTATTTGTACTGATCAATTAAATCGATCAGGGGATCAGTCTGCTAGCACCCTGTCACGCTGCCCGTCCGAGAGTCCGCCCAATTCGTCATGTCGCTATTTGGGGAAGCCACGTACCTGCCGTCCGTCCACAAGTAAGCAACCACCTCTCTTTAACCTTTCCTCACCTCAGAGACTTGCTCGTTCGCCTTAACATTTTGTTTCCGATGACTCTCTCCCCTGTTAGTCTAGTGCCTAAATAAACATTTGTCCATGTCGTCATTGTCTTTTACCAACTCTACCTGACTACACCCCCAACCAGAGCATTCCCCTTTGGGCCCTAGGCCCTCAGGCGTGTGCCAATATATTTTACTAGTTTTAAATAAGTTGTATGCTATTCGATATAATATTTAGTACATAATATTTCATTAGAAACACTGATAATAATTTGATGGAATTTGACTTACAGAATTAAATGATTATGTGCTGTTTTCTTGCGTATTTTGTACCTTATGTGGAATTTGTTCATTGTGGTTGTGACATAGTTATTTATTAATAATAATTGATTGTAACTCATCAAATACCATCGCAAACCTTTCTCCTTAACATCGTCAACCTTCCACCTAATAACAACTGTTTTATTGCTCGCCCTCAATCTAAGAAGAAGGACACTGTAATCTAAATATAAACAAACCCACTGCACCTCCGATATTCAAAGCAATAGTAACATATACGCTTGGTATTGCGCAAATAATTAGTTCCTGTTAGAAACAGCCCTTCGCTTTGTAATTACACTTGTAGAAATGCTCACCTAGCTGTTGACTTATTGTAACTCTTGCTTGTACTTAAACCTAGCTGCCGGTGCCTTTTAAAATTGCTTAGTACAGTTTTACCAACAGTTTCCAGAATTCCGGAAAAACATACTTTATATTGTTGCCCGGAAAGTTGCTTCCAAAGCTACGAGAATTACTTATTTTGTACATTGTTACAGGTGATATGGTACATTGATACAGGCAGAATATGGAAGTTACCTAAATTTGTACTCGGTCGTGAATATACACCTAGTTTTCAAAAATCATACTTGCATACACGTGTCTTATTAAATTTGAAAAACCGTTCAATCGTATGCAGTTAAAAGACGTTATACACCTCCTTTATGACAGGTAAATCCCTCATAATCTCAACAAAACCATATAAAATGTATAGGAAAAAAATCAGATTCAAGCAAAAATAAATGGAGTCCTGACTAACCCAACAGCTGTGTGCAATGCCTCTTCCCATCAACATCAATATGCGCGAAATAATAAGAAGTGTACGGTTACTAAGAGGATACAGAATGGGCAACCATGAAATTACTGTTCTGTGCTAGGACGACATCTTTCTGGTTGCTGTGAGTGAAGACGATCTACAGCGACAGTTATATCGATTTAAATGTACTGCTAAATAGCTTAATGTGATGATATCGATTCAGAAAACTGAATGAATGACAACACCAAACACATCATTAAGGTGTAAACTGGAAGTTAAAGGCAAAGTAACCCAGCAGGAAATAACACTTAAATACTTAGTCATAAAAATACCAATTAATAGTTCAGGAAATCTACAGATCTATCGACACTATTTTCATCTTAAGGGAAATAATATTATTAAGCAGCTTGTAATCTATATAAAGATTGGTTGTCTGTAAATTCGGTTTACGGACGATAATTTTACGTGATAACGTCATAAGAAAACATTTTGACGAAAAATGGCATACGTTTATAAATTGAATAGAATTATTTATATCATTTATATCATTCATCAGAATGTTTTAGTCGAGATCGTAATATAACCTATTATTTTTGCACTCGTTGACCGATGCAAGAACAAATATATGAGATTATATAGCTAATCGAACTCTTAGAATGCAAGAATTAAATACCTTATTGCAACAATTGTTATTGTAATAGTAATAAGCAATGGTATCCACAGTAAATATTCAGATAACTTTATAAATAATAGTAATAATAATAAATAGTATTACTTCACTCGTTTACCGATGCAAGAACAAATATATGAGATTATATAGCTAATCAAACTCTTAGAATGCAAGAATTAAATACCTTATTGTCGCAATTGGTATTGCAATAGTAATAAGCAATGGTATGCACAGTAAATATTCAGATAACTTCATAAACAATAGTCGGCAATACCGCTAACGTCCAGCTGTGTGCTGTCGCCGTCGCCGCCGACGGAGTGGAAGAGAGATAGATGCGTCATCTCACACCCCCATGGCTCACATTGGTTGTGTGGTACCGGTCTCTCTTTCACTCGGACGCTGCAGTGGAAGAGAGATAGGTGCGTCGCAAAGCAAACGCTAAGGTCGATCGCTGTCTATTGTTTTCGCTCTCGCTCTCGCTCGCACGCATGAGTCTGGCGTAACGTTACAATGTTTTACAAAATACAAAATGTTTTACCAAATTTTGATACACAAACCAAATCAAGAATTTGCACAATAATTATTCCAATTTTATTTAAAATTTAAATTTATTATTCTTGACTCTGCCAGTCGAGAACTTACAAAACTCTTGATTTTACAAAAAAAAAGAGCAATTTGTTCCTTATTACTTTTAGGTGTAACTTGTATTCTCTTATATTATTTTGGATTTATATCTTTCTTGTGAATTTGAATATGGAGAACTTTGCCTAGATATCGTTATGTTAAATTGATATATTTATCATGAAAAAGCTATTTGCCTATTGCTATGTTAATCCTCTTGCTTACTTTAACCCTATGCATTTAGTTAATAAAATTAAGTACTTAAGCTAATACAAGGTTAAAATATATGCCCTTTCAAGTTCATTAGCTTAATTAAAATTAATTTTGTCGCAAATTTTGGCTACAATATGGTTAATAAAATTGTAGAGTCAATAGAGAATTGTTAAAATTTGTTCAATAATAATAAATAGCTCTCCTACTGATCGAGTTCCTATTCAGGTTGATAATAAAACAATTGATAGAAGCTTTCAGGATAAAATTTTATTTATTGGGTAAGATTGATTTCCTTAAAATATCTTTTTATTTGAAAAGGGTAGAATATATAAAATTGTAATTAATGCTACAAGGGAAATTACCCCTTCTAACTTGTTAGGAATTGATTGTAGGATAGCATAAGCAAATAGACAATATCTTTCTGGTTGAATATGGATGGGGGTAACAAGGAGTTTGGCTGGAGTAAAGTTGTCCGGGTCTCCTAATAGATATCTATTTGTTAAATTTACTAACAATAGAAATCTGATAATAATAAATTCGCCTAAAATGTCTTTTAATGAAAAGCAGGAATGAAGTGCACTTTTATCAATTTTTTATTAATTCTTTTTAAAGTTTTAGTTGAATAAAATTAAGTAAAATTATGTAAGAATAATTAAGACATAAGCTCTACCTTACATAGCGAAACACAATAATTCCTAGAGACAATCGAAATGAAAGTACTGCATAGAATAACAAGGGAAACGCTCTTGGACATAGAGGGAAGCGAAGATATAAGAATAACATGCAAGGTGGATACGCCTAGATTAATGAACGAAGAAGGAGTAAACCTTTCTTACCCATAACTGAAATTCAAGCGCCAAATTCTATAATACGACGCATCATATCACCATCGTTGTCTTTGTGTTAACCGCAGAAGCCGCATTGGAAAGGAAATCTAAGGAGACAGCTTTTGTAACAATGACAAAAACCAAAAGTGGGCTCTTTAACAAGGGCCCATTTGTTAAAAGTCCTGAGTAGACCTGAAATAAATAGGGGTGTAAGATACTATAGAAAAACTAATACTTCGTCAAGTCAGAATTGGAACGGCAACAAAAAGACTGAATGGCTTTTTAAGTAGTGAAAAGCCATGCCGCCTGGTCGTCCATGGCCATATCATTACGGATAATAACTCTAACAATGAATTCACTTTCAAATAGCATAAATAAATGGCACACACATACACACACCACTGCTTTCTCGAGTATAAGTGCCGAAGAAGGTTATACCTGCTTCATACAAGAAGAAGAAGAAGAAGATACAAACGAAGTGCCGCTGCCTTAAAAAAAATTTGCCACCCAATGGACCCTTTATATCTTTTTCTGTAGATATCCATCCATTCACACATACGATCTTACTTGGGCGACTGCACAAACACGAACACCTGCATTTTAAAATATTCCAGTGCGTTTCTGAATAAGCAAAGAATAAGTTCCATGGTTTTGTATAGAGATAACGGGCTCTTTTCGAATGTCATCGGTAAATTCAGGTTTTGTTTAATGTTCCAATTGCTACTGGTTAGAGTATACAACAAACGATTTATGTGTCTTATAATATAAGTGCAGTAAAGGATTAATATGTCGGCAATAATTTCATAGGTTTCAATTCGTAACACTTTTCTGGTGGATGTGCAATATTTCCTTTTCGGCGAGTTTCCATTTTTCCTAAGTCGCATAGCAATCCATATTTAATGTCCATAAGCGATGATCGCGATCGTTCCTCTCCAACAGACCGCCATAATTTTTTTCACTCCCGTCAACTTTAAAGCCGCCCGTGCCGTAAAATAAATCAAGTGATACGACGTGCCGAAATACAAAAGGTGATCCGAGAAAATTAGTCAAAAGACGCTTTCCGGCTTTTTCACCATCGACGCCCGGAAAGGGCCGCCCGTCAATTAAAACTTCTGGCTGTGATTAATGCAGGCGGACTTTTCACGACCTCCTCGTTGTTCCCGCGGCGAAAATAAAGAAAATAATATTTTATTCCACCAACCAACCGTAAACTTGATCTTAATTGAGCGTTTTTATTTTCGAGTCAATGCCGTTTCCGCTTTTATGTGTGTAGGTAGGTAGGTAGGCGCTTCGGTAAAAGCGCATTCTAGTTAAAAAGAATAAGTGACGGCAAATTTTAATTGGACGTCTTGTTACAAAAATTAACCGGCGTTATTTACGAAATACGTGCTGACTTCGGGATACATACACGTCAGTATGAACCTGTTCGCGATTTGCATTTCCGGATGAGTTGCAGGCTTGAAAATCAATAATCTCCGAAACGTAACATTTGAAGTTCTCGTTACCATTTCAGAACGTCGGAAAGTAATTATTTAAACGAGTACGTTTTGTAATTGGCGAAATTGTTTCTCCATGTGTTAAAAAGTGTGTTGCTGGACGATTGATTGAAATAAAAGTCAGGCGACGTATTCTAATTGCACAAATAGAAAAGCTAGTTTTAGGTTAAATCAATAAGTAAGTGTTGTAAACGAAAAAGGAGTTTTTGGGCAATCATATCATAGTGTAAAATTTATTCTAGTTTATTTACACAGTTCTTAGCAGTACTTAATTTACTTAGTCTATTCCTTAACTAATTAATTTATATTACACACTTAACCCGCTAATTTATTTGTACACATTCGCTTGTCGGCTTATCGCGCTTTTTCACTCACGGCGGCTCCTCGTCTACTATAGCGTCTCGCTCTACGGCCGGCTATTTATTTTGCCGCAGGTGATTTCCCGAATGGTCTATATTTAGATAATTCTCTTCATAATTGGACGTTTCCGGAACGTTCGAGAAGGATTTTATGGTCCCCTTCTTTGAAATGCGCCGCCTGCGTCAGATGAGGAGCGCGCTTCGCGCCGATGTTTATATTTCGCTTTAAACTAGACTGGCGGCATTGTTCCATAACTAAAATCCAGTCACGCTTGTGTATACAATAAATACCTTTGTTACCAACATCTTGTCCGTAGTAATCACATAATCCCTCAGAGTGTAAAATCAAATTTCAAAGTCAGAAAAATAAAATAAAACAGATTGAAACCAAAACAATAAGACTGAGTGATCAAACATTCGATGGACCGAGGTGACTTTAGAAAATTACTGCAAAAGTAAAATATATAAATATATAGAAAGAAAAATATACAAAAATTAACAAAAAAAAATAATTTACGAAATGAAAATTTGGCTCAATGGAGTTATGGTTATATGTGGTGATCACAGTCAACTAAAATAATAATCACAGTAAGAGACCATGTGTATGGAAAGGGAATTTACATTAGTTAATCAACAGGTGGTGTGGTGGGAGCTAGCAATACTTAAGGTAAGTAAATACAACCTCTGAGCACGGACATCCTCAAATTAGAACATCACTCAAACCAGCACTGAGACCAAGAGAAACAAAGAGAACAGCAGACACCAAAAGGACATTAACAAGTGCAAAGGAGAACACAATTAAGAACTTGTACAGGTCAGGGACTTCCAAAACTCTAACCAACTTAAATCAAGTTGTTCATTGAGTAGAGAAAGATGAGGATCCTTGGATGCTTTTACGATCTATATACACTCTTATGCTGCTTTTAGTTTCAAACTGCAATTTTTGGGCCGGAGGTAGAGGTTTACGATAGTGTTGGTTTCATAAGACGTAACTTGCGATCGCACTAGGGACTCGAGCCAATGGGTTGTTTATATTCTTCACAATCCACTTCCTACGTTCCGCCCTTCGCGTAGCCAGTCTTCGACCACTTTGGGAAATGTAGACCCCATTGCATGCCGTATAAAGGCTACCTTATAAGGTTAACACCAAACTTTTCATCAGAAGGAACGTCGTCTTTGGTAACAACCAAGTAATTGAGGCTAAACATGTAGGAGAAAAAAGGGATATTAATGTCTTTGATAGAGCTATGCAAAATAAGTTTAACGTTTTGTGAGAAAACACTAAAATATGGTTAAGACAAATATCTCTGAGATCTAGTCAAAGGGTAAAGGGATGTCATAGGTTCATTGAGATATTTGTCACGAAGGTATTGGGTTATCGTATTGGGTATTTGATATATTTGCCTTCGTTGTTATGTCCCACTCGATGCATTTCTTCCAGTGTAAAGTTGATTCCAGTTAGTACCTCTTTCATTGTCTTTCAAAAGCAATCCAGCCATCAGCAGAAGAAAAAAAGAGACCTATTCAAAACCAATATATAATGTTAATGTCTTAATATCATTGCCTTTAATGTAATGTCTAAAATACACCTCTGTAAAATACGTTTAACTTTTGTGAGACAACACTAAAATATGGTTAAACAAATATCTCTGAGACTTTGTCAAAGGGTATAGGGATATCAGATGCTCACTGAGATACTTGTCATGAGGGTATTGGGTATTTGACATATTTGGCTTCGTTGTTATGTTCTACTCGGTGCATTTCTTCCAGTTTAAAGTTAATCCCAGTTAGTACCTATATCATTGTCCTTTAAAAGAAATCCAGCCATCAGAAGAAGGAAAAAAGAGACCTATACAAAATCAAATAAGTCCCCAGGAATAGTGTTATTTAGCACTTTCTATCCGTATCAATATTTCTATTATCTAGTATCTATTATCAACAGATTTCTATAATTTTCTCCCACTCGTTTTTGGTATCGTCTTCTGTTTGAGTTTGATATAGTTTGTTATTAGGTCTTATATGATGCAACCTTCAGATTGACTCATCGTTCAGTAGTTGCAAAAAAGTAGTTGTTGCAAAATTAAAAGACCTAGTAGATTCTGGAATTGAATAAAAATTTTTAGTTTTTCTATATCGCATTAATAGCAGGATACAATTATAACCCATTCAAAATATATAGGATTTAGACACTCCGCACTAAATATCTTGATAATTGATACAATTTAATTATTAAAACAAATAGGTATGTTATGTTCACATGACATTCATTAATAAGTTGTGTAATTTTTCGACTTATTATTTTTCAGTTCAGAAATTAATTTCTATTTTAATTATATTAATTATATTATATTAATTATTAGTCTTTAGTAACGCTCAATTATGATTCTGCTATGAACATCTTATATATATACAGGGGGTTAGGGGTTTGACTGCCTTTATTTTAACAAGCGATAGTATTCACCAAGATAAACAAAAAACCTTATATAACAGGGGTGCTAAAGCCAACCGTTTTCGAGAAAAAATTAGCAAACTACTAAATTTTAGGTGTAAAATTTCAGTTTTATTGAAGAATCTCACATAATTCTGTACACGAAATGACCATGAGATGTATTCTTTTAATGAATTAATGTTCAGTTTTCAACAAAACTTTTTTTTCTTTAAAAAATAAAAAATAAATCTAAGCAATACAACTCGATAAAATGGATATGACGTGGTGTGGCAACATCGCGAATTTATCGCACGCGTCGCGAAGCGTTGACCTCGTACAGCTGTTTGCATGTATACGGATTATTTCTTGTCGGTGTTGCCAAGTTGTGGTGAAATGCCTTGATAAAATAACTCAACTTTTCTCGAAAACGGTTGGTTTTAGGACCCCCGTTATAAGGTTTTTTGTTTGTTTTGATGAATACCATCACCTGTTAAAATAAAGGCAGTCAAACCCCTAACACCCTGTATATAATATATATATATATATATATATATATATATATATACGTGTTTCAAAATGATTGTCATCTAGTCGGCTGTGGAATTCCCATGTAAAATAAAAAAAACGCCTTGCGAAAATAGAAGTTTCTACTAGATATGCATAACCTCAAAATAACCTACTTAACCTCTTTTAACTTCTGGTTTTTCGCTGTCAAAAGAAACGAATTCTGAGTATTTGTCCATTTTAGTCTTTGCCTTGGTCCTGAAAAGGGCCGTTAATGACCAGCAGTAGATACTGATTGTCAGTTTTAAAATAAATGTTCGAAATGTCACTTGTTGTCAGAATTAGATAGGTTCAAATCAATAGAGCGCGGCACATCAAAAATTGCATGCACAGAAATTCCAACGCCAACTTGATGACTATCATTTTGGAACACATTATATATAATATATATAATTATGTAAGGTTATGTCTACTTTATGTAGCAGGTAAGGTAATTTCCAAAATATTATTCATTTCTATAACGCTACTAGTATTTGTTCCACATTTATGATTCGTCACTGGATTCACTGATCTTCCCGTCTTCTATTATCCCGTCTAACCTCTGATCAATTAAATCATTCGCTGGGGTCACTCTGTGCCATTAAGAGGGAAGATCGCTGCTTCTCGTCCCAACAATTAACTTCGTGGTCGGGATAAATCGAACGCCTCTCCCGGATATAACTCCTCCCGCAGGAGAACTGACCGTGTACCGGAACCTCGGAAGTTGTTAAAAATTTAATATACGAGCCAGGGTGTAAAAGCACCAAACGGACTCTCCACTCTCAGAATGGCCAATCTTTCTAAAAGCCTTTTAAATTAAAGCATTTAACAATGCTCTTTTGCCGTCTCGCTGTGGCTTAAACTTCCTTCCTAATACATTTTTATGAGACAAATAGGAACGGAGGTTTTAAGTAGGACGAACTCCGGGAGGCGATGGAGGCCCGTGGAGAAGGGACACACGTCGTAGTTGTTTGGCGCGAGGCTTAATGTAATACAGGGAAATGAACGAAAAAAAAACTGTCTGTTGCAGATTGTGGCTGTGACGTAGGTCTGGCACGTTGTTTTTGTACCTTAGGAACACAATTCAGACGACTCCAGCCAAAAATTTTTATTCGCTGGCAATTAAAGGTTCAAAATAATGATTTCATCGCATTAGCTCAAAAAGCTAATATATTCGTATTTTAGGATTTTAAGAAGCCTTCCGAATTATCTGGGGGACAAGATATTTGATGCATTCGTTACCTAATAAAGTCTTAGATGATTTTAGAATTAAGCTTAAGTAAAATAATTAATAACTTCTGCAAGAATAGTGCTACAACTTTTCTTGCCTAAGAAGTAAGTTCCGATGTTACACAATATTTGGTACAAATTTTAGCATAATTGAATTAGTTTATCCCAGTCCCATCTATTTTACAGCAAGATAAGTTATGCATTCATAAGAAAATAGTAGATAAATAAAATGACTTCAGGTTAAACAAAAATTGTTGTTTTATCAATATAGCTTGCTAAATGACGTAATATTAAATTTATACAATCAATGAAAAATTCTATTACTTTTTATTATGTATTGAATTGGATTACTTGTTTGTATAACTTTGTATTACTTTTTTTTATTTAAAATGTTGGTAATTTATCGAGGAAACAATGATTTTAAAGCTTACAAAAAAGAAATTGCACCTTCAAATTCATATGTTTCATATCTCAGAAACACACTAATTTAAATTAATACTTAATTCTAATTTATACCGGCTTCTGTGCATAATACGAATATGAAATTGGCATATTATTGAAGTGGTAAATTAATCAAATAATTTGTATAAACATTTTAATCATTATGATATTGTTATTATTACAATAATATAATATAATAATAAATAATTATTATTACAATAATTATGACTAATAATGAGTTAGCGACTATAAAGAACTGTAGTGGGTCGGGTTTCGTAATGTCCGTTAATACCTCAAGATATGCATGTTTAGTTTAGAGGATTTATGGGGGAAGACGTATGAGAAAACTGTTCAGTTCAGAAATTCAGTTATACACAATTTATACACATTGTGGGGATTCAAAGGACTCCACACATTTTCGAGCATTTTCCGAAGCCATTGGCGGAAATGAGCAGCAATGCTTTTATGTATATATTTTATCCACATTTATTTCACATTTGGGGGGGCATGGTAGGCTAGCATATTACCTTTCTAAAATTAGCCACATCCACAAATTCCAAAGTAAGCACACACAACTTATTAAAATGTCAATTTATTCATAAAAAACTATGTTTAACGTTGTTAGTAAGAAGATGCTAATCCATTATTACTTTCGAAAAAAATTCTTCTACCTTCGAGGGTGGCGGAAATAGTGGTAAAATATGAACCATAATTTTTATTGTAATTCCCAATATCCTAATTTTATTTTTTAAACATTCATAAAACAATTCATTTTATATCACCTAATCCTTGTAGATCACCATCTTTGAATGGTCATCAGGGGTATGTTAATAGGGGTGAAAGTAAGATTACTTATTAGTTAGCTAAGATAAGTTAGTAGGTTAGTTAGTATGTTCATCTCCCTAGCTTGTTTATTAAAATGTGTACTATTCTAATTTTTCTTTTGAAATTCCTTAAATAAATCATTTCATCACGTGCCACCTATGAAAATCTTTACATAGCTGTTAGGGCGGAAGTTAATTGGGTTTTAATTTACGTAAATCGATATTGATTTTTCACTATATTTGCCTTTTAAATTTCTTAAACAAATAATTTCATCATACTTCACCAATAAAAATTTTGCACAGCAGTCAGGGGGTGATAATAATAGTGGAAGTTAGGTTAATTGCTCTAGATTTTTTAAAGGTGTAAATCTCTAGTTTTCTCATATAAATTATTAGCTAAATTAATTTATCACATATTCTTCTTCTTCTGCTGCTGCATATCCACTAATGGATGTTCGCGATCACATTTCTCCACTCCTCCTTATTCCGTATTGTATGTATTAGTTCTCCCATTGTCCTCAATCCCGTCCATTGCCTGACGTTGCGAAGCCATGACATCCTCTTTCTTCCAACTCCTCTCTTTCCCTCAATCTTTCCTTCAATTATCAATTGTAGGAATTGGTATCGCTCGTTCCGTATCACGTGGCCAAGATATGCTGTTTTACGACGTTTGATTGTGCATAGCAGTTCGCGGTTTTTATTGATCATTCTCAGGATCTCCTCGTTTGTCCTTCTTGCAGTCCAAGGAATCTTTAGTATACGCCTATAAATCCACATCTCGAATGCCTCAAGCTTATTCATAGTGTTCACCTTTAGTGTCCATCCCTCCATACCATAAAGTAATACCGTCCACACATAGCATTTTACAAATCTATTCCTTAGGCCAAGATCAAATTCAGTATTGCTAAACACTTTTTTAAATTTCATGAACGCACTGCGGGCGTTTTCAATTCGACATCTGATTTCCAAGTCCGATTCCCAGTCTTCACACAGCCACGTTCCTAAATATTTGAATTTATTCACCCGCTCTATTGGTTGGTTGTCATGTGTTAGGCTTGCGTTTTGAAATCCTTGTGGCTTGCGAGTAATTATCATAAATTTGGTGTTCTTGGTGTTGATATTAAGGCACATGCGTTTACAGTGTTCACATATTACATATTACGTATACCGTATTAGATGGTCCCAAAAAGACCTGTGCACCTCCGTGGAGGATGCTTATAGCTCTGCAAAAATAGCTAAATTATGGACGCTGGATTTTTTTATTGAAATTTGAATCACACTTATTCTAATATGTTTCTTTTATTTGCAAGTTATTTGTAGGTGGCATATGACAAAATCATTTATTTCAAAATTAATTACAGGGGATCTTGAGTGTTAAAAATATAATAAATGAATTATAGGGATCAACCCTATTTCCTCCCCTATTACCACCACCCTAAATCCATGCAAATGTTTTTTTCTGGTTACATTAGGCGATGATTTACTTAGGAAATTATATAAAATATCAATAAAAAATCTGTTGGGATCAATCTTACTTCCAAACCTACTACCACCCCATTCTTATACTTCTTTTAGAGAACTTACCACTGGTGTGTAAATAAATGTTATTGAATTATATCTGTACACCTGGTACCGAAAAGAGATCATGGGAATGAAAATTGATAATTGAAAAATGATATTTCATGAAGCAAAAACATAGTGTTTCATACAATTAGTGGTTATATATCCTTATATGTCCTTGATATCCCTCATGAGTTCCATAACGTGATTGATCAATAAAATGATGACACCTCATAACCATATTTTCAATATTCGAGTTAAATCTTTTTCGCTATTTAACCAAAGCTTAAATTACCAAACCTACTGAAATTCCTGATAGTCCATATAATAAATTCAAGACTATTATGTACTCACTCCCAGGAGTAGAAGTATCCCAGACGCAAGGGGGTAGTCAAGTTGAGAATGAAACTGAAGAAACTTAGAAATTATGCATTTGTTCACTTGCTACACAAAATAATTAAATGCTAATAAACATTAAAATAATAAATAAAATTTGTTGTGTAAATTGGGAAAAGGAAATGAATCTCCAATGACTTGGACCTGAGGTTCATAGCAAGTATCTGTAGACGATCTGCATTGATTTGGACTTCTGGTCTTATTCCAGCTCTCTCGACATAAACTCCACAGTATGTCATGCTGCAATGCAAACTTCTGACGCTGTCTCTCTGGGAAAAGCCTCCATGAGTACGTTTTTTCGCCTCGAGGTTTAAGATTCTACTCTCTCAGCGATTTTACCTTTACTACTTCATTACTTTTTTAAATCGGAAACTAGCACATTCCTGTATTTAAATCAATTCCAAGTATGGATTAGATTCCTGTGTATGTAGAATTAAATTCTGTAGGGTCCTGTAGTGTCAGTTGGGGTAATAGTGAACATGGGGTAATTATAAACATGTGAATAACTGTTGAATTTGGAGAGTTTTATTTACTTTTCGAAGAGCGCCGCGTAGTCCTAACCTTAATATGTTTAGTTTAATGTCAGCAACGAACCTCTCTGCTTCATGAAGATTTTTAAATTTATTAGTGTGATTCGTTGTCCTTTATGCGACATTTAAAGATTGCATGGTGAACATAAAAGTTGAGTGCGCAAATTGTAATTAACAGGTAAGTTTATTTTTAAGTTTAGTTGTTTCTATTATATGTGTATATACGTAACTGTGTCTGTTAGGACTACAGGTTCGATTTAAACACCATTTGGGTGTTTACATCTTCACCATACTTTCTTAAGATAGGGGAAATGTGAACACAATATTAAGACCAAATATTCATCAGTATGTCAGAATATTTGTAGTTTAAGTATACATTTTTTTGTAAATTAGCAAACAGTATATATGTTTTCATCCGTCATAGACTCCGCCGCTTCCGGGTAGGCGAATCTAACTAGTTTCATGATGTCGGTTTCGAATTCCTGAAGGCTCTCTTCCTGCTTATGTCGTCGGGTCTTCATTTGGCATTGGTAGACCTGCCTCAGGTGTGCGTGTCCGTATCGCGCCTCCAGCCTCTGGACGAGTAGCTCGAAGTTGTCCAGCTCCCCCCGTGGAACAGTTTGCAGCACGTCGAGGGCATTTCCCCGGAGAGCGACCGTCAGAGCCACTGCCTTATCCCTTTGCGTCCAGTTGTTAGCTTTCGCCGCTGCCTCGAACTGCCGGAGGTAGTTCTCCCAGGGGATTTCCCCGTCGAAGGTGGGCGGCTTCACTCGATGGCTCGCAGTAGGGACTGCCTCGATCCTGCTTGCCTCCGAGTCGTTAATCGGATTACCTGGATTGGACATGTTTTGCCGACTGGGCTGGAAATGTATTGATTGTAAACGTTGCCCCAATTCTCTTAGTTGGTTCTCCAGCTCCAATCGTTGGATTTTCTCGATCTGCAGTGCGATGTTAAGGTTTTCAATTCTGCTATCTAGCTCACCGTAGAGATCTTCTAATTTGTCGACCAACCCGCCGTGGAGATTTCCTATTTCGCCGCGGAGTTCTCTTTTTATGTTGTCAAGGAGACGCTCACCTTCTTCCTCGAAGCAGAAAGTTTCAGGATCGTCTCCATTGTCGTTTAAATATTCCTCCAGGCGTTTCTGTAGCACTGCTTTCGACCCTGACGTTTTAAGTTCTCGTTCTTCCAACTCCCGTTTGAGGTCCGTCACTTTTAACTCGCGTAATTTCTTCATTGTTCTTAATTTATTTCACTAATTAATCCGCACTCTGACACCACTGTAACGTTTTTACTATTGACTAAAACTAAAACACTACACGATTATCCTAATTAATTTATTTCTAACTACACTTTAACACTTATAATTTATTTCACTCAGAGATGTTTATTTATTTTTAACGCGCGCGGTCTCTCGCTCGAATGTTTACACACACCGGTTCAACTGTGTCCTCTCTCGGGTCCGACATTCCCTTTTTATGGCAGGTAGAAGCTTCTCGTAGTTTTCCGGAATATTCCCGAACTTCTGAAGATCATTCTAGAATTCGCGGAACTTGTTATCGCATCGAACCTTCTCCGCTCGCTCTTCGACCGTCGGCTTCGTCCTGTCCTTCCCGGTATCGCAATAAGGCGAACTGGTATAGCTCCCGGCGTGTTTATGTCGCGGCCGGCGAGCCGTTTCGTTACAAAATGAATGGTACGTTTTGATCATGGAAAGTTGTTTACAAGTAACCCATTTAACCTAATAGGTATCTGAATATGAACGAAATGATCTCTTCACAATTACCCCAAAATTTCCTGAAATAAGATTTTGGTCTGGGGAAATGTAAACATTGATTATTTCCTCTTATATTGAATTTTTAGTGTCAATTATCAGTAAGCAAACATAAGATAACCTACGTAATTATATCTTATAAGAGCAACGTTTTATTTTCATTCATTTTTCAATTATGAAGATTTAAAGTTGACTGTGCAAAAACCTTTTAAATTTCCCCCGGTTGACCCTAATATAAATATGCTATAAACGCCAAATATGGAGGTGCCAAAGTTTCTTTTATTTTTACGGCGTGAAGGGGAAGTCGTTACGTCGCTAATATATACAGCTCAGCCATAATTCCAACCCGTGCTATTTTGCCAAAAACCGGACCGCTACACTTGTTATTAAAATGTTCCACAAAAATGAATTTTTTTCATTTAATTTTATACTACGTTTTTTGTACTATTTCACATGAGCATTTTTAAATCAGTTAACGTTATCAACTACATACTTGTTTAGTTAAACATTTTTATTTGGGTTAGTACACCATCACTATTGATGCGGAATTTCCACGTATCAAACTGACTTAAAGACGATTAGATGTAAATAAGATTATACTGAACTATATTTCATAGTGAATGTAATTTAAAAGCAACCTAGAGATTTGCTAATGGGCGCCGGTAACGACTTCACGCAGCTAGTGATGAAAGAAGGCACTAACTCTTAAAACCATCGAAAATATGATTAATGCGAGATATCTGAGTATGTAGGAAATAGCCTTACCAAAATGTAATGTGTTGCTTATGACGAGACCTATGGATATATCGTCCTTTATTGCTTTCCATATAAATTCTTGAAGTTAACATTTTTACCAATTTTCCTATATAATGGTGTACTTTTACTTTATTGCTGGTGCAATATTGAAAATTATGGTATTATGATATTATGGGAATTTTTGAGTAATGAATAATGTACTTAGTATTCCTAGTACCTAGTACTTAGTAAGGCAATAAGGAAATATATAATTTTAAAGTAAACGTTGTTCAAAATCTTACCAAGGGTCTTACCATTCCTGTTAGCGAAAGTAGTGACAATGCTTTAAGAACCATTGTATTGGTCCTTCTATCCCTTGAGGCGTTTAATTATTATTTTATCTATCAAACCTTACCCGCTTCCCTACCAAGATGAAAAACGTCCCTACAACCCAACCATATTTTTCAATTAATGCCACCCATCGGCGACAACTAATATCCCGTCCTCCCTCTCACCTCCCTCCTACGCAGAAACAATATATTTCCGCCCCACGGAACAAATCCCTTTCCCGATATATAAAAAATACGTCAATTGGTTATTACAACTGCTCGATCAATTTGTTTGTCCACTGGATGTCTTTTATTGCGGGCAGTCGATCATCCCCGCCCCAGACGTTATTACAAACTGCAAAAAGGTCAGATTTATTTCAATCACCGGACGGAGCTCTGGCAGGGCCGTTTGTTTCAGCCTTTGGGAAAAAAATTAAGGGCGGCCGAGGAAAGGAAGCTCGATGTTTGTCTTTTCGGGCCTTACGTTTGTTCAATTCTCATTCCTGCTATAAGTGATCAATTAATTTATTTTCTAGGTATTGTGGTCCAAATTTAATACCGTAACGCGAAATGTAAACAACCAGCGTAAACGTACTCATTATCAAACGAGGCGGCCCACCTCAAAGGGAGGCCGCTCCGCTAATTGGGTCATAAAAACCTTTCCCGAATAATCTCGAAAATGCATTTAAAGAAAGAATGATTCATTATTTTTATTTTTTTATTTTATTAGAACAAACAATCTAAGGCAAATGAAGAATCGAGCACTATCAAGAAGGTTCTCGAGACATAATGGAGGACCATAAAAAGCGAACGCTGGGGACGAAAAGGCAGATTAGACGAGAAGCCGCGTGAGTAAACAGTGCGATAAACGGACAAGTAAAAATGTATAAATAAATTAGCAGTTAAGTGTGCGATATAAATTAATTACTTAAGTAATAGTTTAGATAAATCAAGTAGTGTTAAGACAGTGTGTAAATAAATTAGAATAAACGTTACAATATGTACAAAACTTGTTCGGTATTATTTAAGTAGTATTTCAGGTAAAGTCTCTTGAGATAATTCATAGGACCTTCCGTACATTATAGGAGATGAATTTGGAACTTTGGTATCCTCTATCTGTCGTACAACATGACTTTACCACCGAATTTATCTAAAAAAAAACGGAATTTAATGTTAAAGTACTCATTAACTATTATAATTTTCGAAGTTTAAAGCTTCGCTGAATTTAATTGAAGCGTTTACCTTGGTAAATATCTGAAATATTTACTTTAGTAATGAAATTCTGGGAGAAACCTCTACATACGCAAAAGTACCACAGTACCCAAACAAACTAACAATTGCAAACTAAAAGTAAACATTTTATGTATACTCGATTTACCACTTATATTGAATGTTTACATTTTTGCTGCTTTTGACTTTTAAATTAGTTTTTCAACGCCTTCATCGAAAGAAATTCCTATATCTTGCGCTACCCCAATAAATAAGCTTTTAAACTTCCTATTTGGTTCGTTTTCCACTAATAGACCAAGAGCTGGGCACGAGATTTCAACATCATCAGTAATATGGAATTCGTAAACAGAAATAAATTCTATTACTATCAGTTATTAAAGTTCCGAGCAGGCGGACAGCTTACTGGTTGCGAAGGGTAGTTATAAGGGGTGAAAGTGATTAATTTTTAGGGGAAGTTTCGGCATCGATAATAAGCTTAAAAATCTATGTAATGATAGTTCTTACCATACCTAAACTAAATTCCAAGCGGCGGACACATAAGTAGGTGTAAAGGGGGTGGCGGACAATAGTAAGGGGGTGAAAACGCGAAGAGCTAGAGCCGAAATTTCAACGTCATCGTCATCAATAATATGGAATTCGTACACAGGAATAAACTCTATTACCATCAGTTATTAAAGTTCCGAGCAGGCGGACAGCTTACTTGTTGCGGAGGGTAGTTATAAGGGGTGAAAGTGATTAATTTGTAGGGGAAATTTCGGCATCGATAATAAGCTTAAAATTGTATGTCAAGATAGGTCTTACCATATCTAAACGAAATTCCAAGCGGCGGACACATAAGTAGGTGCAAAGGGGGTGGCGGACAGTGGTAAAGGGGGTGAAAACGCGGAGAGCTAGAGCCGAAATTTCAACGTCATCGTCATCAATAATATGGAATTCGTACACAGGAATAAACTCTATTACCATCAGTTATTAAAGTTCCGAGCAGGCGGACAGCTTACTTGTTGCGGAGGGTAGTTATAAGGGGTGAAATTGATTAATTTGTAGGGGAAATTTCGGCATCGATAATAAGCTTAAAATTGTATGTCAAGATAGGTCTTACCATATTTAAACGAAATTCCAAGCGGCGGACACATAAGTAGGTGCAAAGGGGGTGGCGGACAGTGGTAAAGGGGGTGAAAACGCGGAGAGCTAGAGCCGAAATTTCAACGTCACCGTCATCAGTAATATGGAATTCGTACACAGGAATAAACTCTATTACCATCAGTTATTAAAGTTCCGAGCAGGCGGACAGCTTACTCGTTGCGGAGGGTAGTTATAAGGGGTGAAATTTGTTAATTTTTCCGGAAAATTTCAGCATCGATCAGATGCTTCAAAATTTATGTAATGATAGATCTTACCATAAATGAACGAAATTCCAAGCGGCGGACACATGAGTGGGTGCAGAGGGGGCGGCGGACAAGGGTAAAGGGGGTGAAAATTGGAATGGCAAAATTAGTGAGTTTATTCCTGTTTATGAATTCCATATTACTGATGACGGTGACGTTGAAATTTCGGCTCTAGCTCTCCGCGTTTTCACCCCCTTTACCATTGTCCGCCACCCCCTTTGCACCTACTTATGTGTCCGCCGCTTGGAATTTCGTTTAGATATGGTAAGACCTATCTTGACATACAATTTTAAGCTTATTATCGATGCCGAAACTTCCCCTAAAAATTAATCACTTTCACCCCTTATAACTACCCTTCGCAACCAGTAAGCTGTCCGCCTGCTCGGAACTTTAATAACTGATGGTAATAGAGTTTATTCCTGTTTACGAATTCCATATTACTGATGATGTTGAAATCTCGTGCCCAGCTCTTGGTCTATAAATCCTTGAGTAGAATTTTATTTCTCATTCTCCAAAGTTCCATTAACTTAAGTAAGAAAGTTGTAAAATTTTACAAAATATAATTTATAAACCAAAAAAATTATGGTGTATAATAATTGGTGGTAACCATATAGCGATACCTCCAACGGCGCATCCACCATATGTGGCGCAAATTGATGGAAGGAACCCTCTGAGGGTAGGGGGAGATGAAAGGAGCCTTCTTATGTCAATTCTACCTAATCTAAAGAATAAATCACTTCTCATTGCCAAATCTCACAATTGTGAGCCATAACGTATAGGGAATAACAAAAAGCTAACAACACTGTTTGGGTTCCTATTACTTACGTGAGTTTGCCATGAGATAAAGATATGAATGAGAATAGCTGGAACAAATTAAAGTCTCTGTTCGCATTTCAGTGCCTCCTTGTTCCGGCATAAATACCCTTCCGGTTGAAGGGAAAAGCTAGAACAAGTAGTTTTATAGACATCAAGTGTACAAATGTTTGATACACAGGACAAACATGACAACTTATAATATTACAACGTTGTTTAATCCAATTTACCGCACATGGCTCTATAAATTTATAATATGATTTATTAAACAGCTCTGGAAAACAAACTTTCATTTAAGTTTCTTAAAAATAATTCAAAATGAGTGACTTCGATCTTTGGTTAACTTATTAAAAACAGGAATATTTGAAACTTTTCAAAAGATTTAAATAAACAATTTCTTCAATTTAGTGTTAAAGCAGAAATCGTCTTTCGAAAACTTATGTCCTGTCATTTTTTATAAAAATATCAAATGTAGAAATTGAGATGTGTTAATATTTTAATTAGAATAGGCTACCGATAGGAAATCGTAACTGCTTATGTACATAATGGCAGTTTAATTAAATAGGACGTCAATGTCTTAGTTCAGGTATAATATAGCCTATGGTACGTAAAATGGTCAAGAAATATTTTAGGCCTTATAACAAGACTACAAGTATTTTTCTAGCAAATGTTAATAGTTTCATTGATTTCAAGGACTTTCAAGGTTCAATATTTTAATCAAGAGTGTGTTAATTTCTGATGTATTTGTCTTATTTATTTAAGTATGTTTTGGATGATAATGACTTTGTTGATGGACACATTCATTTAATAAATTTAATTGCAAAGCAGTAACTCATGATAAAAGTATATAACCTAACGACAAAGCGCTTGAAAATAGGATAAGATACAGTTGTAAAAAAATAATTTTTATTGCACAATGAACAGAAAGTAATTTTTTTAGCTTCTCAATTTTGCTTCCTTTTAATATTCATTATTGATACTCCTATAGAAACTTCTTTTGTTCATTATTACAATTCGTCAATGGCGGCCAAATGAACTTCAACCTTTACATCCAGTCCATCACCTATCTTATCATGTGAACAAATAATACATTTTTATGATAAAGTCGGGTCTAGTTATATTAATCGTCCGTGACCATATACTACAGTTTCGGCTGAAAATTTCAGCGACAATAATTATTTCTCAGACACGTTTCTATCCAAAATTGGATTTTATGTTCGAATATTAAGGAGAATAACCATTTTCCCTCTGTAACTAACTTGTCTGAGTCTATGTTTGAATGTTATCTTATCGTTATTGTCCCAAGCGCAATACACCACCTACTTGTTTGGTATGTGTCTTCTAATTCATAAAATATAACTGTACAATATTGAAACTGATATGGCAATAGACCCTCAGATATTATCCGTATAAACGCCCTAATGTGCTTCATGCACTACAAATTTACTTACCATCAAAATTGATTTATATGATATTTACTTCAAACAGCATGATTCAGAATGCCTTTAGCGAAATTACACCAAAGGAATCACACCTTTTTCAACTTTCGGATGAAAACACCTACTTCAGTTAATATGTAAGAATCAGTTCTGCATTTGAACTTGAACATTTGAACAATTTTGAAGCATTTGAACAAATTTTTTTCTAGTTTATCTTACAAAGCAAGTTTTTTTGAGGATATCCAAAAGTTTTATAGTCGAAAACCTAATTTTACATTACAGATTCAATACTCACAGACACATATCACCAAATCAAAACTACTCGAACCTTTAAATGTCCAATTTTACTGAACTAATTTTTGAAATATCCTAATAGTATTTAACTTCCACTATTGTTCTACAGATGAGTATACTTTTCGTCTACAGAAATCGATTAAATTTATTTAATAAATTCTTGGTAATTTCCCAAAAATATGGAAAACTCAATAGGAAAATTACAAAAATGTGCTCTAAATACCTGAACTTACGTTACAACGAAAACTATCATTACCAACATTAACTTATGAAGAGCGTCGTGTTCAGTTGTTTTGTATGGTGGATGTAGAACATCTATAAAGATTCAAATGTAGTTGTAAAAAGTTCTTAAAGCGAATGAGGACTTTAGCTTCTGATATTCTGCAGCAGGAGTTCTAAAAGTAGCTGATATGTAAAAATTAGATTGACAGGACATAAGGATCTAGGTTTATTATATAGATGAAGCAGGCCGTAAAATAAAAGTGGTGTATTGACATCGGTTAGTGAGTATAACCAAAATATTAATTTTGTTCTCTTGAACCAAGATCGGAGCTTCTATATCGTTTATTTGCTAGTAGATATGATCGCCATTTGTCTTAAATTTTAGGTCGCTGTAATTGCTTCAAAACGTCCAAAAATTACTTGCTGTGTTGATTTGGACATTTTGCCTACCAATCTTACCCATACGTCCATATTTCGTGTTTCTAGTCAGCTCAAGGTAGTCTATTCATACATTAATTACTAACGCTCTAATAGCAATCTATCTATTAACCGTTGACCGGTCACGTTCATAGTTAATAATTTTTGTAATTTTCGTCGAGAAATTCTTACGTTAACTGACGTGTCCTATTAAATAACAGATTAAAAGATTCTCTTATCATGTCAAAATTAGTCAAGTATTCTAAACTGGGATCACCACAAAAATAACTAATTAAATATGCAACGCTTAAGGTGTCAATATTAAAAACTGGTTTATAAAAATTCAACAATTCCTAAATTGTTTAGCAAATGTTTTAGATAATACCATTGTTGCTAAATTCTTATAATATAGGACATAATTATCGAACCCAGGGATCTGTTCTAAATTCCTTTATGCATGTAGTTTGGGAATTATCGCAAATCGAGGAATGAGCATCCTAAACCTACGGTACTCTGGCCTAGAGAGTGAGAGAGAGGTATATATTAAGGATTGAATCTTGAGACTGTACTATTTGACAGTAGAATTAGTAGTAAAATTGATAATTGAGAAGCTGGAATGCCGTCTATCCTAAATTCCTGACAATACTAGAGTTCCAGATAAAGTTGAAGTTTATGTTCAAAATGGAATTTCTAAACATGCTGAAGCTCCTGAGCAAGATAAAGTTCCCGATCAACTTCCAGCTCATTTTCATCCAGAAATTTTTGACCATGCTGAACTTCCTCATGAAGATAAAATTCCTGACCGAACTGGAGTTCCCGATAAAGATGAAGTTTATGTTCAAGCTGGAGTTCCTAAGCATGCTGAAGCTCCTGACCAAGTTTAAATTCTCGATCGAGTTGAAGATCAGTTTCAAGCTGAAATATCTTACCATGCTGAACTTCGTAATGAAGCTAAAATTCCTGACCAAATTGGAGTTACCGATCAAATTGAAGTTTGTGTTCCAGCTGAAGTCCCTCATCATGCTCAAGTTCAAAGTTAAGTTGAAACTTATGTTGAAGATGAAGTTTCTGACCGTCTTGAACTTCCTACTGAATATAAAATTCCTGACCAAGCACAAATTCCCTTTGAGGATGTCGTTGCTGATCAACTCGGAGTTGCTAAACCTTCTGGAAGAAGTGATACTTCTTCCAGAAACTTTCACTGGCAGATAAGTATGAGTTGCTGATCGAGAGGGGGACCTCTCGAAAATGGTGGAAGAACGCCTAGCGGGTCTGTACGTATTAAATACCTAAAGGTCCATTCTTTTCAAATCGATGGATTTACGCTGTTTGTGTATATTGTAAGGCGAAATATAAACATCGGCACGCAGGGCGTCTTCTATCTCACTAAAGCGGTGCAGTTCAAAGAGAGAAGGCCGCTCCGTTTAATTAGGCCATTAAAACCTTCCCGAACGTTCCGCAAATGTCTTATTAAAGGAAGAAGGATCTACTCCTTTCGAGAACAAACATCATTAGGAAAAATAATATTCAAGAAGGTTCTCGAGACATAATGGAGGACTTTAAAAAGCGAACGCTGCGGACCCAGATTGGATTATACGTGAAGCCGCGAGTGAAAACAGTGCGAAAAACGGACAAGCGAGAGTGTATAAATAAATTAACAGTTAAGAGTGTGATACAAATTAATTAGTTTGGAAATAGTCCAGATAAATAAAGTAGTGTTAAGACAGTGTGTAAATATTTTTCTATGTACATTTCCCGGGCTATTAGGCCGTGGTCCAAAAGACAAATTGTTTTGCCTCAACGTTTCGTCCCCTACTGCGGCGGACATCTTCAGGAGCGATGCGACAACTTAGTTGATCGGGAAAAGTCGGAAAGAACACTTCGACCGTTACCGCATCGCTCCTGAAGATGTCCGCCGCAGTAGGGGACGAAACGTTGAGGCAAAACAATTTGTCTTTTGGACCACGGCCTAATAGGCCGGGAAATGTACATAGAAAAATCGACTCCGGCCGTGAAAGCCTACATTCTCTAATTAGTGTGTAAATAAATTAGAATTAAACGTTACAATATAATTGGGTTTTTCCAAATTTCTGTAATTCACTGTAACCGTTGAAGAACAGTTATTAATATGTCTCGATTACTTTAACTGCCTTTCTGGAGATCTGTGTTGAGTATATTTGATATAATAATTGTAGTTACTCTATTTTATTGCCCTGCTTTAATTGACACTTCGTTTCTTCTCATAGCCCTGCCAATTAATAAAGATGAGTCATATCTTCAAAGGCTTCTTTTTAGTTATATGAAATGATTACTTTCTTGGAATCATTCTCGAGAAATTCCACAATATGTTATGCTGATCAAAATGTTTTAAGTGATTTTTTAAGAAGAAACTTTACTCCGTAATACCATGAATCCATTTTACACACTTTTCTTGATAACTCCTCATATCATCGTTATATCCTCGTCAGTATAGGTATCCTAAAATTATATACATCATGCCAAAATATGTCTAACGCTAAAAAATGTTAATTTAACTTTAACGCTAAATATTTACTTGTGCTTGATGGAAATTCACAATCTCCCTTTCCATCTCAAACCACACGCACTTGTACACATCCCTTCGGCCGACCAATACAGTTCACGCCTCCTACGTTATCCGTCCCCATAGAACAAGATAGATGGGATATTGTTAATCATCCTCCGTAGGGGCCGCGGCTTCCAAATTTATTAAGAAGCTTATCGATGAATTCGCCCGATTCCCTATCAAACTATAAATCACCGGAGGTGTTCGTTAAGTATCTGGAGCTTATCTCGGGAAGGGACGCAGGTTATGATGACCCGTGTAGTGAGGGGATTATGTCAGTATTTAAGGAGTTTATCTTGAGCGGAGGATTAGGCCCAAGAACGAACTCAACGTAATGTGCTAAGGATTTTATATTAGAGGCGTGATTAATATTGGAGCGGTCAAGAGGACAAGGAAATCGAGAAATAGTCTGGAAAAACTCTATGCGTGACAGGGGTTTGATATAAAAGTATTGAAGTAAGTCTTATTTAAAATAATTCAAACTTTCACTTTTTGGTTGTTTTGTACGGAAAAGGAGAGCCTTATATTTTCTCTGACTGACATAATCCTTCTGTTATAACAATAATAGCTTAACCAACTAAGGACAACCATACAGTGGATTTTTCTTTAAAATAAGACAACTATTTTGGGTGATTACAACATTTTGTATTTACTTCTAGCATATACTACACTGCAGCTTATGATTTCGGGTCCTAACCGCTAGTTGAACTTGCAAAAATGTGCTTATTTCTTCGGAACTCTCCAAAAATTTTATTTGCATTTGAACAATTTTGGGAAAAACTTCAAAGTACTTTTGTAACAAATCTTACGTTAACATAAAATAACTCGAGGTTAACAAAATTTTAACCAAATGAACTTGTAAACGTAGTAATCTCGAAAATTCACTACATTTTCCATGTTAATTGCGATTAACAATTTCCGCCGCGTTGCCATTTTTTCTTCCCTCTCTCTTGTCGGGAACGTTAACGTGGAAAGCCCCGGGGGAAATTCGTTGAATTTTCGGTTCCTTGTCATCCGGCGAGATTCATAATTTACATCCGCAACTATTCAAAACTTTCCGGAGTTGTTATAAACTTACATAGTTAGTGTTTCGAAAATTTCTCATTCCTATCGATTTTCCGGGATTACACGCAGCGACTGACAGACGTGCACCCCTCGACCCTCTCGGGGTTCGTGCGGAGTAGGAATTTTCGGCGAGACTGGAGGAGGTTGCTTGATGGGTTTCAAAGGCAGGTGGTATATTGAATTTTTTCACAATTGTTTGTGGAAATTTTTGTTTTTGACAAAGTGTCTTATCGAAATCAGAGGGGTTCTTTGTTAGCACTGTTATTTTGAGCGAAAATTTCAACTTCAGTTTGTGAGATCAGAAAAATTGTTAGAATTACGTGATTACGTGATTACGTGAACATTACGTGATTATTTTAAGTATCTATTGAATTAAATATAGTTGGTTAGGTGGATTCATTAAATTGTACCAAAACTTTGTCCAAAATGTTGTATCACAGATCAGATATTGTCACGCCTAAGGTCGAAAGAAAAAGTCACAATTCAGACGTTTTAAAAAATACATCAATTTTTCAGAAATTGAGATACTTAAATTAATAGCAAATTTCATTTTACACTTCATATAAATAAATATTATTATAAATATTATATAATATTATTATAAATAATATTATATAAATAAATATAGTCGGTTAGGTGAATTCATTAAATTATATCATAAATTTGTTCTCAATATTCTAACACAGATCAGGTATTGTCACGCCTAAGGTCTAACGCAAAAGTATCAATTTAGACGTTTTAGGAAAATACATAATTTTTCAGAAATTAAAATATTCAAATTAATAGCAAATTTCATTTTATATCTTATATATATATAAATATATATAAATAAATATTGTTATAAATATAATATAATATTGTTATAAATAATATTGTATAAATAAATATAGACGGTTGGATGAATTCATTAAATAGTATCATAAATTTGTCCTCAATATTGTGACACAGATCAGGTATTGTCACGCCTAAGGTTTAACGCAAAAGTAACAATTTAGACGTTTTAAAAAATTCATCATTTTTCAGAAATTAAAATATTCAAATTAAAGCAAATTTCAATATATATTATATATAAATGAATATATGTAAATAAATATTATTATAAATAGTATGTAATATTGTTATAAATAATATTATATAAATAAATATAGTCGGTTAAGTGAATTCATTAAATATAATAGTATTAATATATTAATAGCATTAAATAGTATAAAAAATTTGTTCTTAATATTGTAACACAGATTAAAATATTCACGGTATATTTAATATATCTTAGTTGTTTTTCGTTCACCATTGCTCAAAATCGGAAGTTACAATGATCAAGTAAAATTGAAGACGAAATGAATTAAATTACTATGATTAGGGAAGGTATAAAACGGGCAGAATAAAATCTACTGAGTATTTAATTGAGCGAGTATGGAGTACAGGTAGTCGTTTAAGAAAAGTTCCTTATTCGAAAGTGAAGAGATGATTAGCTGATGTTAGTTTGGAACTCTCACCGCCATATGAATATTAAAGGCATCTTATTCGTTTAGTCTATAATGATTAAGAAGCATTTTAGACAACTAGTGCTCAACCAACCAGACAGCCCACATTGTATGTCTTTTGTGGTTGGGAGCGGATATTTAAGTAACTTTAAGAAATTCTGATAAAATTATATCCAACTGTCTATGAAACAAATTCCGAATGCGTATGATATCTGAAACGTCCGGATTACTAATTCCAGACCGAAATCAATCCTGCTTGTTAAATGAATAAGTCGCCCAAAGGACGCCTGTAATATTTCATATGGTCTCGGGGTATACGTCGCCTGAATCTAATGCGGTAAAGAGCAAACGTCAATAAAACTACAACAATCCTCCTCTTCCTTCTCCAGAAGATATTTCACGAGTCACGATATATTTCCTTTTCCGCATACCAAGGACACAATATTAGCAATAAGGCCGGAGGCAAGTTCGATTCCATATTTTTCCATCGAGTTTCAATAAAAACGGACAAAGACAGAATTTGCCCTCGGTGTGCTCCACTCGGGCCTATTATGTGCCCCAGAAATAGAAAACCGGCCCCAGGTTATCTCGGAGCGTTCGCTTAAAAGTTCGGATACTTTTTTCCTTTCCTGCTTGAAAGGGGATTCGATAAACGGAGGTTACGATGACGTTTCTAAGTACTTTCCTACTTTGGCGACAGTTCACGACCTTTAACCGAGATTTTCGAGGTAAGATTTCGGGTTAAAAAAAATCTTATTCTGTTAACGGCTGTATTTGTGTAAATTGCCGAAAACGGAGTTTATGGCTAAGAAGGTATAATATTGAATGATTCGATGAGGTTTTATAAACATGGCCTTTACTAGACTACCTCTAGTAAAAGACATTCTCATCAACTAAATATCACTTATAGCTATAAAAGATAACTTCTAAACTTCAAAAAAGAAGTATCTGTTCGTGAGGTTGTAGTTAAAATGAGGAGGCCTGTTAACGTGTTATAATTCTCTCTATCGCATTTGGCTTGGTCAAAACTTAATCTGAAATTGTGTGCGAGACAAGTTGAATGTTTTGTTTACTTACGAGTACGTGTTGTAACTTTTACGTGGATGCTAGCGACAAGGCGTCGTCATTGTACTATGACGAAAACTATAATCGGTAGGAATCTGAGATTTTGGCAGATTAATACTGTACAATTTAATCATAAGTTGTGAAAATTTTAACGAGATTCTCCGGTTAGTTTAGCCACTATCCCACCGTATATGAAATGCAAAACGCTAAAATCTGTCTTACTTTGGCATTGAGACATTTTATTACCTACTTCCGTTTTGGGAATAACTGAGGAAGAAGAAGAGCGGCGTACATGACTAAGTATGTCTAATGGTGGGAGAAAAGAAATTGCAAAAGTGGGGTGTTAAGAAAGCACGGATTGGTTAAGAGTCAAGAGTGAGAGAGGGGGGATTTAAGTTCAATGATTGGTGGTCACGTCACTTCCGGTCAAGAGGGAAGGGACTACACTTGAGAGGAGTGGTCGTTCCGGGACTTTGAAAGCTTTCAGATCAGAATTTTGACAAAATTTTGGCTGGAGAACCCCAACATTTGAGGGGCCCATGTATTAAAATTGTCCTTTGTAAATCTGTGAGGTGAATTCCTGTGTCGGTCCGGAATAACGATAAACAGTGGTTTGATTGGTTCGCTATGTCAATTACGTTAAACCTAATTGTGTGTGCTTGGATACTCCACTATCACCGACCGCACGTCTATACGTGCGAACACGAGAGCAGACAGAGGAGAACGGGTTCGTCGGACCTAAAGGGCAGCGGCAACCAATGGAGGCGCCGAGCTCGCTCAAAGGGCCGTAAGATAAGGAGTGAAATCCTTGGAAGCAACGAACATCAAGTGGGCCCACGGCACCCAGCAATCAGTGTTTGTGATAAGCGCTAGTGAACAGGTATTTATTGAACAAAAAGGCCTTTTTGAAATGTTTAATCAATCGATCGACTATTTCATAATTGTCAGACCTTGTCATTTGGTTATTAGTAATTTGCGTCATTTAGTTAAGGGAATCTGTTACTTCCTCACACAGTTATGTTGTTTGTAAAAAATTTGATTAAGGATTACGAATTTGTATTACAGTTGAATCACGAACGATCTAGGAAGATCGTCCTTATTGATTATTGGATTAATGTTGGTATTTGTATTGGAGCGATATATTTGTGTTTTGCAACTATTGGACTAACCTAATTAAACCGCCATAATCTACCTACTGATTTTCTTTCGATCCGGGGAGATGCTCATTTGCTAGCCGGCATTACAAGCTATATAAATTACATGAAGTAAATAACGAAGGTTACAGGCCACAATTATGAGTGTGACTCTATTGTACTAACTGTCGAGCTTTCGGGACAAATTTGTTCCCTCCTTCAGGGCCAACTAAAAACAAAACCTGGAAAGTAGAATCCAATTACAATTTTGTTTAAAATGTGGATGACTTACTACAAGTGAGTAATTCCGGGTAAAAACTAAATGGGCATACGCGTATAGGTGAATGAATATGATGAAATACTAACAGGTAATTGTTTTTTAGGGTGCGAAATCATCAGTCAGTTTATCATTAAGGTTAACACGAAACATTTTGAAACCAATTACGTAGAACATACAGAAATGACAAATAGAGCTTGGGACACACAAATAAATAGAAATCAATAGAGTGTTATTTTTTGATGTTGTGATTCGCAAACTCCTAACAATGTCATATTATTACATAATTTATATTTGGTTGTTACAATTGATTATTTTGAACTTAGTAAATATTCGTAGCTATTACTTAGATCACTTATATCAGCCCTTTTATTTACACAATTAGGTTCAATTGCACATCACTGGAACGCTTGAAATGTCCCCTTTCCAATGCTATCTCGTTTTTTTGACATCTTCTTGTCAACCAACTGTCAAAACTCCGGAAATACCAAAACATCAATATAAACGAAGTTACTTTTTATTGGGATGCAAAAAAAAAATAAATGAAACAACGTTTCTAGCTCCTTCGGTGGGTTTTGGGGACCCATTATCCAGAAAGACCCGAATAAATTACTATTATTCATTAAATATTTTAACGTTTAATCTAATTAATTACACACAGTCTTAACACTACTTAATTTATATAGATCATTTCCTAACTAATTAATTTATACCACACTCTTAACTGCTAATTTATTAATACGCTTTCGCTTGTCGGTTGTCGCACTGTTTTCACAAGTAGGCGGCTTCTCGTCTAATCTCCTCTTCGTTCGCAGCCTTCGCTTTTATAGCCCTCCATAACGTATTCCGGAACCTTCTTGATAGTACTCGATTCTTCATTCCCCTAATTTGTTTGTTCTAGAAACGACCACAACCTAATAAATCATTCTTTCTTTAAATGAATATTCGCGATTGGACTGGAAGTGTTTTTATGATCCAATTAGCGGAGCGGCCTCACTTTGAGCTGGGCCACCTCATCCGATAAGAAAGGGGAACGCTTACGCTGGTTGTTTACATTTCGCGTTACAATATGACATTATTTTGATAAATATGTTGGTAAATGGTAAATATGACAATATTTACAAATAAACATAAGTTTGGTTTGATACCGTTTCATAAAGTTTTGGGTTATTTATTGGGGAAATCCTTTAACGTCCGCGTTATTTCTTTTTAACCAATTTGAACCGTTGGCAACCACCAGCAATTTGATATCCAATTAATAACTTTAGTCGCGGCGAGAGAGGACAAGAATATTAATAACTTGTTATTTAAATTAAATTTTCATGAAAAAATTCATTACCTACTCCCCCTTCTCCCCGTCCCTCTCCAAGGCGAATGGGTGGGGGGTGGGGGAGGGCGGTGGAGCCTTGGGGACCCTCATTACATATTAATATTTTTCCCTCGATTCGCCCATAGAACCGCTCGCGCTCTCCGATCGGAGTCGATTTTGTCATTCCGCCAATCCGTCCGTAACGCCGTCATGAACTTTAAAATTCAATTCGCAGATTCGCAATGTCGCAAACAATACAAATAAGTTCGCCTTTCTTCTCCTTGTGCCCAATCATCTACTCAAAGCACGAGGGAGGAAGAGAGAGAGAGTTTCGATTTGGAGTAGGGTTCTTTTAGATTAAAGGCAGTTAGTAACAGTGAAATAAATTTATGATCTGCCATTATAAATCGGAGGAAATTTTATAACGGGATCCAAATGTCTGTCAATTTAATGCGTGAATTCGATATGGGTTTGGGGCAGCTAAAACTTATTTCTGAAGTGGATTTTAAATTCGCATCAGAATGTCTTCTTTGGCTTGCTTCTACTGTCTGTCAGTAATTTGAAAAAGGAAATTTTAAAACGTAAGTCGTTGCTGGAATTCTGGCACATGTTGACTTTACGTTGACTTTACTTAGCTGCAACGAACTCACGATCATCGGTGTGAAGTTACCTTAAGCGGCTGGATAATCAGTAGCAGCGATTTCATAGACGTGATCCATTATTAGTAATAATTTACTTTTATTTTAGAGAACCTAATTGACATTAGTTTCTCTCAGATACTATTAAAATTATTTTTTGAAGGCAAATATATCTAAATTATTTTATTCACAAATTATTGCTGAAACCTACTACCATTCCTAATAAATTGCTGCAACAACACTAACATTTCTAAAAAAAAATTTTAATAGTAACCAGTAAAATATAACCACTAACCATTTCTCACGCTTATCTTAATCAGTTTAATCTTGCCAAAGATTAAACCAAATATTAAAAAAGAAAGAGGATACCCAAACAGATCATACCCACTTCATCATTATAAATCAATTTGTATAAAATTCATGTTGAATTTTCAATATTATTGTAAAATTAATTTAAGACAATTGTAACAGTTAACTGCACATTGATCATCAGTATTTCATATTTTTTATCTCAAAACTGTCCATTTGGAAGTAGTCTGCATACGTAAAATATCCATAGGGCATTTAAGTCTCTCAAAAATAAGTTTCCAATTGCTCCCATTCAAAAATATTATATAAATTTGAAGTTTTCAATAAATTTTCCGAAACTATTTCAATTATTTTTATTGAAAACTTAATTGAAATTTATCTCCATTTGATGGTCATATGACAGGAAACGCTCTGAAATTGGCTATGTCGCTGGTGACGTTACATGTTTGTAAACAAGTGAGGGTTTTCATATTTAAGCTATGAATTTTGAGTAAAATTACTTGTTTTTAGTGCCGGTAAATAAATCATTATCACATTTATTTTATTTAATCAAAGGAAAATATGTTGAAAAATCTACCTCCCGATATTTGACTCACCAGAGTTTCTTACCGCAGCCTACCACCACTTTATCCCTAACTTAGCAATTCTGTGTCGAAGCTTATTATCAGGCGATCATCAATTGTTTCAAAATGTATAATTGCTTTTTCAATGTGATCAGTAACACTTAAGCAGCATCCTAATAATCGAGAATTTTCAACCCCGTATTTTTAATAAATAAGGAAATATATTGGCAAATTTGTATAATTCCCAAAAATAAAGAAATTTTGTTTTAAACAAATTACTAGGGTTAGCTAAGATACCACTATAACAATGATAAAAACGTCAGAAAGAAATGCAGTTTCTCAGAAATAATTTTTTTTATTCTGGTGGGTTTAAATTACTCCAAAAATGTGTATCTAATATTTTTACAAAGCCTAACAAAAGGAGGTTTACCTACTCATATAACAATTATATATTTTTGATAATTTTTAGTTACGTTATATATATATATTATATATATATATATATATTATATATTATAAATATATTAAAATAAAATATAAATATAAAATATAAAAAATATTATATATATATTATAAATAATTTTCGAAAACTGTATATTTTTGGACGTATATCAATTAAAACATGAATTCCTATGTTGCACCTTCTAAAGTAAATTCAGTGTTTTTGACTTGAGTAGCTGTGAAATTGTGCTCTTACGTCTTCGATCTCTTACGTCTTGGACTAAACACTTTATAATTTGTAATTTAAATAATATAACCGTTTGAGAAACTTTAATATATATAAAATTTAATCCTCATTTTGATATAATATATAGTACAAATTTAACAAAAAACTGTTTGAAAAATTAAAACAAATTGTGGGATTATATTTAACCATATAAGTAGTCAGTAGTTTAAAATATATAATAGGGATTAATTATTCCTAAGAAACAAGAGTGTGTTTTATAATAGAGCCACGGTGCATATTATGTGTGAACAGTGTGCATTGTTTATAACAGAAGATATGCAAGATGCTCACTTAGTAGTATGATATTTGGACTCGTCCACATCCGAATTGGGGCCAGAAATGGTAAGATTTACCTGCTCAGAAAAAGGGAACATCCGAACTGGGGCCGAAACCCACTTAGGTTTATTGCAATTTATACAGGTAGATTTTATTCGAAAATAAGCGCGTAGTCAGATGGGGGCAAGATTCATAAACTTTGAATTACTACTAACAAAAATTATAAAATCAAAGAGTGACATCATAAACACTTTATTAACATCACTCATCTTTACATCAAAGATTAAAAAATTATACTTAACCTATACTACTTTTATTACAAATTTTGGTATCTAAACCTAACTGACAACGTCTTAATATATTCTAGATGACTAAGTTTTTCTTCTTGTAGTTCTGCCATTTTTTTTCTACGGATTTTATTTTTTTCATTATGTCCTAACGGAGTACATTTGTTATGCAATAAGCCCTATTAATTTTAATATATGTATCAATTTGAAACTCCAAAAGTACTTTTAAAATGGCTTATATTATAGAATGGGGACAATAAAATTATTAAATTAATTACTTTTGATTAATTATTAAATTAATAAAATTACTGTACTTAGCGTGAAAAGATTCACAACACTGCGGCTATTGAAATGAACCGATATTCACTTCTCAAAGAATATTTGAGAGGTGTAGTGCTCTATTCTATTTGATCAAATTTTGGAGTCCCTAGATTATTTTTTGGTGTCTTTTGTAAAATTCTAGAAATTCTCAACTGTTTTCCAAAATGTGGATTGCAATATTATTATGCAAAACAACTACTATTTTAACGAAATTTGGTAAGCGACTAGGCACTGAAAGCCATAAAGTTTTATTGACGAAATATGAAGGAAAAATATTGTAGACTGCATGACCCCTCTCAAAAACCAAACATTTTACTTTTTTTACAGATCCACCACCCTGGTCTATCTTTCAGAATTCTCTTCTAATGACAGAATTTAAAAAATTTCTCCCAACACCTGATCTAAATTCCTTATCCATCTCTCTTGAGCTCTTCAATTTCTCTCGTTATTAAAACTTAAGTACGTGTCCTCGTGAGAACCTACTCCGACTATTTTACGCAACATGTTTTCTACCTCGCGCTTTGATCATCCACCTCCATATTTATTCTAATTTCCGCGAAAGTTTCTCGGCGAGCTACCGACAAATCCGATACACTTACATGAGCGTCTGCCAGGAAACACTTCGACGAACTTCCTCATTTACCTAATAGATAAGAACGCTAGGTACTTATCCTCTCTTGATTTGCGACGAAATATGAAACAACCTAATAGTGTATGTAAATATGGAGTGATTATTTGAGAGGAGACGTCTTTTTTTATGTGTACTTTTAGTAGGATTGAATTTCATTTTAATCCCGTGATGAAACTTGTAGCTAATTAAATTTATATAATTATTTAGTAGAATACAACTGATGAGTACTTTTGAAACACTAATTATTACTACAACAACTATACCTAAATAACGCTAAGTTTAACATTTTTAATATCCATTATTTTGTTGCATAAGAAATTAGTAACTTGAATGAAGTTTGCTCAACTACATTTTGTTATAGTTTCACGCTATTCTCTACTTAATGTAATTACTTCTTTTGATAGTCTTCGTTTCTATTATTTCGTCCAGTTCTACGTTTCAAAATTGACCAAATTCATTCAACTGGATTGAATATACAACGGTATGGCGGTAAATGCTAAATAGTATGACCTATCATATTAGCCATTTCGTCCACAGCGTAAGAACTAGAGTTAAAAACCGACGGTAAACGGTTGTACAATAAGGATCATCTGTGGTCTTAGTCAAATTCCAAAATACGGTCACTCGTGACCAGAATCTACGCACATTTCTTCAAGCAATCAACAATATCCTCATAGGGGTACGACTTAAGATAGCTGAAGATTGCTCTATGGTCACTTATCATATTGAACTTACCTATCTATCTATGTCATGAAATTTATTAATTTGTATTAATTCGAATGGAATTGGCAGTCTTACTTTCTTGGATGAATTATTGAAGTGGTTCTTATACCTTTTATGGGAGATTCAGAAAGCTACATGAACGGATTTCTTAATATTTAGAAACATGTTTCCTCGTCTTGGTTATAGATAAAAACATTTGTGGAGATTCAGGTTTCTTTGTGAATGAAATTTAAAAATTTCTCCCCTACATGCAGTTTAAAATGAATTTCCCTTGTTCAGATATATTTGTCACCACTGTAGACGTTTACAAGCCTAACGACTCGCCACAACTCACCTGCGAACCGCATATTTTCATAGCTCATTAGGGCGACGTAGCATTCCGTGGATTGTCATTTTTCCGTTTACAAATCGCCGGCATTTCCCGAGGGCGTGACATTTTTCTCTTTCCCATTTTTACCGTCCCTTTTTTTTTAAAAAAAAAATGCGATCCGACACGTACACGCTAAAGATACGTATGACATTCAGCAACGTATTGTCCCTCGGAGAGCTTATATCTGCCGTTTGAAAAATCGAAGGTTTCCGTATCAATTTCCCGCTCGCTTTTCATGAATATTCATCGGGATATCAGAATAGCAAACTAAATAAGGCCCTTAGCATGAAATTTTAAGGTGTTTTCCTGCCGCCCTCGGCGACTAAATAAAAATTCCTTTTTTCCGGGGAAGGTCGGAATATGGCGCTTTTATCATTCCTCTTCTTGCGGGGGTGTCTGGGATTGATTTCCACTTGGGCTGAAATTTTCCTACAGTTATAAAAATAAATTATACATAAGCTCTCTCTATCTAATGCTATAGGAGCCCAGATGAAGATTACTCCATTTTATACTTCTCAAAGGAAATTTTACTCCTCGGCACCGAGTCGAAAGAGGCTTTGAAGATATCGTGAAATGTTTTATCACTATAAAGGGCTCTCAGTTATTACAATTAAGTTTCAATGAAGCGTAAAAATCAAGCACTTATATCCTTCAGAACGTTCAGAACTTAACTTCATTTGAATGCAGTACAATTACTTGCAATATGTGAAATATATTGTTGACCGAAAAGAAACCTAATTAATCAATCCACTTGTACTGCAGCTAGTTTACTTAACTGTCCACCAAGTATTAAATATATTTTATAACTAATTCACAACTGTACAACTCCGTAATACAAATAATAAATGTAAAAGTCTTAATGATTCATGGTTTAAATATTCCTAACATCGGTAGTTATTATTCTTTCCTGATGTGTTATGAAATGATGTTTAATATTTTGCCTAACAATAAAAAATAGTCCTGTTTTAAATTATGTGTTGTCTAACTGACTAATTGTGTATTGTAAATGGTGATATTGATTCATTGAGCAAAAACCACATGTCGCTCGACAATTTTGATGATATATATTTTAGTGTGTTGAGAAATTAGAAATATAAATTTTATGTCTGCGGAAAAATAATTTCAGGAGGTAAGTTCTACCTAAATTTGACTAGTAAAAGTAGATTTAGCCTAACATTAAATTGTTATTAAAAATGTTATGCAAAAGTTATTTTAGAGAAACCAACCCAAAAGGATTTAGAATTACAATGGCTACAGATCCAACCCATCTATTTTCTCACCTACCCAACCCATTTGTGGATATCAACCACACTTTTTACTTTCTCATATGAGTTGATTACATTTGAGAAATATTTTAAATATATTCAAATAAGAGAGACTTATTTAGTTATTTAGTTATATAACTTATTTAGAGAATTTTAATACAATAACTCTTAATCATCACATCACATTCCTTTCATAATTTATATTAATTTATGAATTCTGGTAAAACTACGAAACAATAGTTTGACGTCGCCTGTTGTTACATATATATCAATATTTAAAGACAATTAAATTTTAGAAACTTTAAGCCACATCATTTTAAAAGCGAAGAGCACCTTACTGGGACAATATTGCTTTGATTTATTATCAGATATTTTTAGAATTAAGAAATTCTTGAAGATGAATTAAAATTTTTCCTAAATCTCAAAGTATTAAAAAGAGACGTTTACATTATTTCGCCCCTACACGATGCCGAACAACCTCCGGTTTAATGACCATGTATTTTTCGTCCAGCACTTAGTAAATATACATGTGCTTGATTTATTATCTTAACTCTAGTTAGATTGGGATATTTTGATCTTTTGATCGAGCGTAACTCGAATCCGAAATTATCTCTGTATATAAAATGAATTGCTGTTCGTTTGTCTCGCTTAAACTCGAGAATGGCTGGACCGATTTTGCTAATTTTGATCTTGAAATATTTGTGGAAGTTCAGGAAAGGTTTAAGTAGCGAGAAACACAAATAATTAGTAGCGGAAATACTAAAAAAGGTACGTTTTGTAATTTGAAACTTGTAGTCAAACAAATGAAAATATAGTATCAGTTGGTTGTCAAATAAATAAATATCAAGGCGATTATTAAAATCTATCATCAGTTTGTCAGTGCGCAAGACCTTCATTGATTTTAAAATGCCAAGAAGAAGGCGACCTGACTTAGGACGTCAATCAAATGTGCGACGAGCTACCTCACGTGCAAATCGCACTGACGACCAACGACAGACAGATAATAACATTCGTATTGGTACAACATAATTGCGTTCGACAGTGAATAATTATGAAGTAGATAGGCTTAGAATGGAGCGACTTCGGGCACATCAAATACAACAGCAGCGAGCACGACACAATGAAATAGAGCGATTCCGCAGACGCAGTGTTCCTGTAAACCTGGAACGAGTAGCATTCCACTACGACCAGGAAAGAGATTATTGTGCCGACCAATCCGTAACGATTGGAGAAATGACAATCATTTGTCAATATTGTGAAGCGTTAAAATACAGCGGTGAATCTACTGTATTATGTTGTGCTGGTGGTAAAGTAAAATTACCACAATTGTACCCACCACCAGATCCATTACGCTCATGAGTTTCTGGGGTGGGAAATGACTCTAAACATTTCTTGGCCTACATCCAAAAATATAATAATTGCTTTCAAATGACTTCGTTTGGTGCAACGCATATTTTACAGGAAAATTTCATGCCCACTTTCAAGGTAGTTTTTGATAAAATCTTTATTAAAAATTTAAAAAGATAATATATAATTGCAGATACAGGGATAGTTTGCGGAATCAACTTGGAGTTTTCCTGTTTCGCGCATGGGCAATTATAAGTGGCGTGTTAGCGAGTCTTAAAACCATAATCTTAATATAGTTACGCACCGCAAAAAAGACAAAAATTATGGTACATCAGAAAGCCTTAAATTGATTATGTGTATAACTGTGTTGCATTTACTTTAATGTAGAAGAAAGTTTTGTATCAATTTTTGACCATATTTTCCAAATATATGTGTAGGTGATACGAAGTCCACCGGGGCATGTATAAAATTTTTATTTATTATACTTTTTTTAAACTTTACGTGCCATTGCAACGCATGCCGGGTACGGCTTGTTATTAATAAAATCATGATAGGCTAAGCCATGATAATGATATCCCATTGGTAAAATGACACATTTCAAATGAAATATTTTCATCCATAATTGGATGAAATATATCCATAGCAGAACAATTTTTGATAACGTGGGGAATGTGAGAGTCATATAGAAGAACTAATAAAGTTATTTTATTCATACACACCTGATATCTTTGTGAGATCCAGGTTTGTTAAAATAAATGAATAATTGATCGATTCAAGATGTTAGATAAACGTGTGTTTTCATTTATCGCCAATAGTTCATATTGAAAATGGTCTTAGCAATTCGTCTGATTGTGCAAACGTAATCAAGAAAATCTTAGATGAAAGATGATCTGTTGTGTAGTACATTAAATAATGGAGAAAATGCAGCGTGGTTACATTACCTAGTCATCTAGTGTGTTAATGTGGAGTGAAATATACATATTGTAACGTTTATTTTCTAATTTATTTACACTGTCCAAATTTTACACTACACACTACTTAATTTATCTTAGACTATTACTGAACTAATTTATATAACACACTTAACCATTTCCTAACTAATTAATTTATATCACTCTTAAATGTAATTTATTTCACTGGTCCATTTTTCGCCTGTTTACTATGTCGCGGCTTCACGTCTAGTCTCCTCTCCGACCGCAAGCCCGCTTATATACATCTCAATTGTGCTCGCGATAGTTCCTGAAATAACTTGAACCTTCTTTTTTATGTAGAAAGGTCCAGAGGGTCATAAATCATTTTTCCTTAATAAGATGTTGCCGGGACTTAATAGGCGTAGCGACGTTCCTTTGAGGTAAGCCGCCGAGGTCCGACAAGAGTCAACACATTTCGCGCTGCTGTTTACATTTCACGTTACAATATCATATGGATGCTGTTTACTGATTTACTATTGTAAGAGTATGAAGCGTCATTGTTAGCAGTGTGTTTTGTAATAGAAACGACTCATTCCGCCATATTTTCATTTAGAATTAGGTTTCTCAACACACATCTTATTTTTAACTCTAATTTCTTTGGATTAGTAGTAGCAATTTGATGACAATGGATTACAAATTAACAGAGTTGGATACCTGTCGCTGAGTTGAATATTTGTTTGAAATCCTTGAAATTTTTTTAAAAAATATGAAATGACTATAGTGTTGCAAACAATCTGCAAAAATTTCACTCAAATCACAACCTGCAGATGTAACAACTGGATAATGTTAGAAAGGGACGTGTTTCAACTAGTTTTCTAAGTTATCCAGAAATTTGGAGATTTGTTCAGAATACTTTTCTAGGATTACTCTTGTTGTGGTGTCAAGCAAAGAAAGTTTCAATAAAATCGACTTGACAATAATGGAATTAACGGAAATTTTAAAGCAATCTCTTTAAAACCATCAAGTCGTAAAAGATTTTCATTAGAGAAATTTACCAACATATGATCAATAATTCATGTCATGGAGTAGGTATGTAGTCTGAACATTGGTAACCCACACTCAACATTTAATATCCAATCACACTATACACTCGTAATACTTCTATTCTCAACCTCAACCGAGGAAGGGAGAGATCGACGCAATAAAACAACCCTATTTATTAACATTCAGTGCAAACCTCGACTTCGCGTTCGATCCGTCCGAGTGGCCCTTAAAGAAATTTATCGCTCGTTAACTTCTAGAAACCGACCCGGTTATGGCGCTTGATAAAATCGGTCCCCTTCTCGTCCTGGAGATAAACCTATCCCTATTCTCTCCCAGCGCTTCCTATTTATAATAAAATAAAGAGGAGATTACGCACAACCGCGGATAAAGGAAACAGAGAAAAAGTGACAATTTGTGAATTTTACTGTAAACGTATATACAAGATCCTTCCCAGAACTACTCTAAGTTAATAAAAAAATTCGTTACAACATTTTGAGATAGCTCAAAGAATACTGGAATTAATATACTCGCTAAATTAATATTAACACCTACCATTGTGAAATCAGTTCGTAAATACATATGGTGAACAAATATCAAATAATGATGATTTACTCTCACCCTTCGCCTTGATCATTTTGGTACCAACCAATGATCAAATGATATCACTGGAAGCAATATATTTCCTAACAGATTAATGAGGCTATGTATTCCATAATTGTTGTTAAAATATTTCATAATGCTTCTGGTAAATATCAGTTGAAATCTTAGTCCCTTCACATGATCATTAACAGATACTACAGACTGTAGGATATAATTTATCTGTTACTTTTTAATTTTTGTAATTGATAACGAAACTGATAACGCATTGAAAAACGGACATTTTTAATGGAACAAAATCAATTAAATACAAAACTCAAATCAATTTATCTCAACAAATTTAAAGAAAAAATCTTTGGTAAATATAATGTTTCATGGCACTGTGCTTCGCAATGCGTCGCCTCGTATTAACCAACGTTCCTTCAAGGACACCATTCCATTATAATATCTCGTTAACAAGACGCTAACGAGAACATTAATAAAACTTTCCCCCAGTCGAAAATCTGAAGACGATACGTCATTATGAATCGACTGAATGTAAGACGTAGGTAAACCTCGATTTCGACAAACAGTGTCTTTATAACTTATTCACCTGAGAGTAAAGTGTGCCTTACCTCCAAAGGACCAATTTGAGACGTAACGTATTCACCCCCTCGGTTTGCGCAGACAAACAACGACCGCTTTACCTGTATATAAGGATCCACTTTCGGCGACGACGCTGTTGAATAAATAACAAGACGATATGTTTCTATCCGAATATGTTCAGATAAATTGAATGAACCCGAAGACATATAGGATAGGCATGCCTCCTCCTACGCTTAAAATTATAAATTGCAAAATAATTTACCGAGCCTCGGGTACCAGATGTTCCGGAATTTACATCTCATTTGGATAATAGTGGAAACGTTCCGAGGGATAACTTCGAAGTGCGGCAGGGAAAGAAGTTGTTGTTGGTGAAATATTTATATTTAATGATGTATGCGTTTGATGCGCGAGGAATGGGAATATTTCTCCGACGGGAAGTTTTCAAATTTATTGGGTAGACACTGACGACATTTTGAATACCCAATGTAACTGTCAACCTGTACTTACAAATAAACTGATAAACTTAAGCGGAATAACCAGATGAGACTTCCCTTCATGTCCCTAATAATTAAACCAAAGATCATGAAGGTATTTATTAGTCAGACGTTCCGTTGGCCATTGCGGACATATGTAGTCATGGAAAATGTGTTGCTCTAAGCTGATCAGTCAGAAAGTACATAAACTCTGTAAGATGAAACAAGTAGGAATGAGGCATTTCACGGGCGATACTGGAAAGACGGGAAAAGGGAAAGCCAATATTGAGAATGTCTTAAAACTAGTTAGCATTTTTCTTCCATGGTCACGTAGTACAAAGTAACTATTTAAGTAGTTGGGTTGTAGTCGGAAGGGAATTTAGTACTTCACATAGGGACTTTAAAATTATATATATGGTATTATCAATTGTCTTAGTTAGAACGTATTATAGTTAGATTGAAGTTACTATAATTTTTTTACGAGAAACTATTCTGACATACCAAGTAAAAGTAATGCCAGGTTTACCTGGGAACACTGTCATTGTTATAACTTTTTGAGTCCTCAGAGACAGAGTGTGGAAATAATCAAATTACCATTTACTATCTACCTAGTAATTTACCTTATATGAGAAAGAGACATTATACTCCATTAAACAAAACAAATTTTAAAGAAATGGAAATTAAAATTTAAAAAAAAAAGAAATGAAAAATGATCTAGGTATAAAGAAATATTCACTTAATAAAGCATTAACGGCCGTATTCACCATCGACTTATCAGACTGTTGCACATTTATCAGCCTGTTAAATTTTTGACTGATATTCACCATTCAAATAAATCGCTTAACAGCTTTTTAAGTTAACAGTCCGAACTTTCGCTGATAAACTTTTACCAGGATGTTAAAGGGCATAGAACGGTACAATTAGCAGAGTTTGAGGTTATGTCATGATTCCCGTCCTGTCAGGCGTAGTGTGCAGGTCAGGAGTCACAACCTCAAAATTTTGTAGGTAATAAAATCCATTTAATTAAATTCAATCTTTGGGTAGCATTATATTCGTGTGCCAGTTTTTCCCAACATTCCCTCTTTTGCTTATTGAAAACTGCATTGGTCTTTTTATTTTCTATAATGTGTTTATATTTTTCTACCAACGCAGTAACCTCTTCTTTCTCTACCTGAGAATAATTTGATCGTTTCTTCTTGTCCATGATGGAAAACTAAGAAAAGTTCATAAGGAAGTATCGTTTAAAAAAAAAAGAAACTTACCGGCACTACACCGCTACTACTGTCATTTAAATGAACATTACACATCACAAAACAGGTACATTCACAAAACGAACGGAATTCGGGTGATTACCAACATAAATGTTTAGTAATATTCTGTTAACAGTCTGTTTCCTATCCAGCGAGTTTATTTCGTGGTTAATACCATAAATTCTTATTAGACTGTTAACCGTTATCAGCCCGTTATGTATCAGGCTGTTAAGTTAAGAATGGTGAATACGCCCGTTAGACCAAGCAAGAATATGCATGATATACAGACATGATTCAGTGAAAGAAACTAAATTATTTTGTTTTTTGATGAGAAACAATTTGCATCCTATTAGATATTGTCGCGACCTGTGTTAAGCACAGGGTCGAACACTGAGGGGTAGCTAGGGGTAGAGTAACATGAAAGAAAGTAGGCTTAAGTAAAGAGGGTATATTGAACAAAATCGAATACATTAAAGACGCGACCAGCGGCCAACACGACACCTGTTGAAAATAACACAAAGGAGAAGAAATCAAAAGTAATCAAAACATGGGGCAACGTAGTACAACTTAAAAAACACGATAAAAAACAAATGATCAAAAGGGACTAATAATAATAGTAATAAAAAAGGGGACCTAAATAAAAACAGTATATGAAAATAACGACTTATCTAAGAGGTTCATCTTGGACGTGGCTAGGGGGACGTGTCTCGGAGACCGACCAAGGGCGCGATTTGCAAAACTAATGAACCTGGTTTTGTCGGTCCCCAGCCAATTTATAATTTTTTCCTGATGACCAATCAGCTTTTGTCGTTATTAACATAACGTGGAAAGTTCGTCGATTCCCGGACTCTTTGGCGGATGCTCGATCTCGAATTCGAGACGTTGCATCCGCACGCGATAGCTCGCGGGAATCGCGGGTCGAATTAACGAAGAGTATTATCCGGGAATTGCTGAATCTATAAGTTACTGCAAAGTAGCTAGATTAGTTACTTTGCAGAGTTAAGAAAAGAAAAAAGAAAACACGCGAGTTGACAAAGTTGAGTTGAGTAAGAATAAAAAGTTAAATTATCAGCGGAATTTGGATTAGTTAATTGATTGATAGATAAGCTGATTGATCATTTCTAGACACAATGCAAGTAAATCGTAATACAAGATTTGCCTCGGTTACAATGTATTATACATAGTAAGTTTGAACCATCTATGAATTTGTTTTATGAGTTGATATTCTGATATACATACGATGACAATCTTTCTAGCAGTGTAAGGAAGGTAGAAGCTCAAATACAAAAAACGAATGTGTTGTTTGAAATCGTTTATAGGAACATACTTTCCAGGATAATTCATCGTGTAACGGACCGAATCCCGTTTACAAACGATTAGTGGTTCGAATCGAACTCGCCTAACATTTGCTCCGTTCTATGCTTTGTGCGATGAAACGACTGACGTGACGAGGTCATCCTGCCCTCTGGTCTCGGCCATTTTTAAGCCTCGATTTGTCGAACGTGTTCCTTTTGTCTCTTCGGCGGCGGCGATAGTACAGCGTAAGCGTTTCTCTACCCTCGTAATTTTCGTTTCGACGTTGCCTTGTGTGGGATCTATACGAAGGGAGAGAGTAGGAATCTGTCGTCTGGTTCTCGTTGGGGTTCGTACGTTGAGAGGAAGACGTCCTCTTAGGAGGATTTTCCGTCACAACACGAGCACAATAGTTATGGATGAGGAAGTTTTGCTTCTTCAGTAGTTCTGGTGGTCGAGGTCATATCTCTTAGTTGGGACAAACTTGTTCTCTTGTTTCGTCTGGTTGGGTTTTGTTCCTTTTGCCCAAGCGAAGGTCTAGATATCTTTGTTCGAGTTAGCTTTAGGTTGATTGTTGGGGCATAATCTGGATGTCCCTGGGTAACCTAAAAGCCACGCAACATGATAGTTGCCCAGATAATAGTGGGAATAAGAACCATCTTTCCACTGCGGCAGTGAAATTGCTGTTGTGAAGTATCGCACTTGAGACCGCGAATTAGTTGTAAGATTGGTTGCGACCAGTTGTAAGATCTCGATGGTTCACGTGCTTGTATATTCGTGTGTTGTGATTCCCTGTTTATGTTGCTCTGCAGTATGGAGCGTAAGAATTCTACTGCACCGGGTCCGCGGTTAGGGTAAAAGTCCCTTAAGTGGATGCCCTGCAGTTGGGGGCTGTATTTAGAATTCCACTGTACCGAGTCCGCGGTTGGGGTAAGAGGCCCCTAAGGGTTGTTAAGTGGTTTTGGTTTGTGTGTCGTTTTCCCTGTGATGATCTGGTAGTTTTCGTTTTGGTTAGTTACCATATATGGAAGTCACTTCTTGAGGCGGATTTAAAGTTGGGTTTAAGGTCGTCCGTTACGTCGGTTAAGGTTTTTCCCTGATGTTTCTAACTGCGACTGGGGTTAGTTTGGTCCATGACGTTATGGTTATCGACATTCGTTGAACGTTGTTATTTTATTGTCACTAATCATTCATTGTGAGGTTGGTCGCTTGGAGTTGTCACTTCCATAGCTCTTTTAGTTTCAGTGGTTGTAGGGTTTGACGTTTCGTCTCTTGGACCGTTCACCTCGTGTGTTCGGTCAGTCGTCGGGTACAGGGTCGGAAGGAGCTCGGTCCGGTTCGTGTGCGGGCAGGGTCGCGACCGACAGCTTTTAAGCAAGCAGCGTAGTGGACGGTGTGCGGGGGGGGGGTGTATCCGGGACAGCGGCCACAAACCTTAATGGTTTGGAGCAGTCATTCCCTTAGCGGGATGGGGTTGCTGGTCTGAGGGTCGTGCAGGGTGCGATGGTGCACTACTTCGCATGCCGGGAAACTGCGTTGTGTCGCGTCACGGGACATGTCCGCAGGGATCAGATTGGGAGTACTCTTGCGTCGCACCCTTTGAGGCGAGTCTAGCAGGGGGCTAGATGTCGCATGTTAGTAGTATTAAGTTAGGTGACGTTGGTTCTGATCCAGCGCACCCCAGTTATTGTGGGGAGCTGGCGTAAATTTGTAGAGTCTCCTTATTGTTTTTCCTTGTTGTTTTGATGCCCCACATGGGACTAGGGGAGACCGATTCCCCTAGCTCCCATTCTGACGTGTAATTTTATGGAATTCCTGATAGAGGTTTCGTCAGTTTTACTAGGATTAGTTATTAGAAGGGTCGAGACAGCCTACGATAGTGGCGGGAAAGGGAATTCCCTACCCAGTCTCCCCTTGGTGACACATGTTGGGTTCGGTGAGTGCTCTTGGACAAGCCTTAAGCTTCTCTTATTTGGTTTGGCTTGTTTTGTTTTGTTTTTTTTTTTTCCTTCTTTCGTTGGGGTAAGTGGGGGTGGAATTTGTAACGGTTCGAATCCCGTTTACAAACGATTAGTGGTTCGAATCGAACTCTCCTAACATTTGCTCCGTTCTATGCTTTGTGCGATGAAACGACTGACGTGACGAGGTCATCCTGCCCTCTGGTCTCGGCCATTTTTAAGCCTCGATTTGTAGAACGTGTTCCTTTTGTCTCTTCGGCGGCGGCGATAGTACAGCGTAAGCGTTTCTCTATCCTCGGAATTTTCGTTTCGACGTTGCCTTGTGTGGGATCTATACGAAGGGAGAGAGTAGGAATCTGTCGTCTGGTCCTCGTTGGGGTTCGTACGTTGAGAGGAAGACGTCCCGTTGAAGGATTTTCTACGCGGAGCTGTGCCGCCATTTTGTGTTGTCGAGGTCGGCTAGGAAAACCCTCTTGCAGAGGTAACCCCCACGTTTGAAATAATTCAGTCACCTAACTGGTCGTTTCTCGTTGTCTAGGGTTTTTAGGTCCGACTTTTAAGTCCGGCTTTTAGGACCGGAAGTTGAGTACCAAAGATTCGGAGCGGATTATCAATAATCGGGCCACGTGCTGATCTCCCACCGGCTCCTTCGAAGGTCCTGTGCCAGGTTGACTTGGAGGTTAGACGGGGTTTTCGATTTCCCGTATGAGGAGTAGACCGAACGCCGACCGCACTCCCGACCGGGATACGACAATACATCAGGGGCCTGGAACGTACCCGGACTGTGTCGCTGCAGGGAGTAACCAACCAACCTCGGTCGGTAATTTTGTACCTCTTATTTATCTTAATTCGTCATGACCATTGCCAGATATTTGGTACTGTCCTCATAGCTGAGCGAGGACCGGTTACTTCTTTTTTATTGCTTTCTTTCTGAGGGGAAGGGTATTCCCAATTGTAATTTTAATTTTCGGTCGGCACGACCCCTTAAAACCTGAGAGTCAAGTTATTGAATTTGCAACCGGTTATAAGAGTTTCCCTTTTTTTCGTTTGTTGCTGCAGTTTAGCACATTTTAAGAATAACTGCCTGTCACTTAGGAAGACTCGAGTCTTGAAAACTTAGCAATTATAACTGAACTACTTATCTATTTTGAACTGTTATATATTTTTCCTCTTCCCTCTTGGGAACAAATATTCTGTGATTCTGGTATGGAATAAAGTGTTTATTGTTTTTTTGGAGCTTGAGTTTCTGCCATTTCCCCCTTGATCACCCTAAATTTTGCGAGTACTGTAATTATTTTTTTTTATTTTTATTAGGATTATCTGTTTATGTGGCACTTTGAAGTGGGAATTATCTCAGACGGCTCCTCAGACATCGAGGACCCTCTGGCTTGGGTACATATAAGCCAGTGGCGCCCAAATCGAACATCTTTAATTATTGTCAATTTTTCTGACCCTCCCAAACTCTCCGAGGTAATTGAGAGAGCCGTGCGGCTTGTGTCGCTACCCTACGCCGTCTGAGGTATCAAAAGCTTACACATTAGCTATTTTAAAAGTTAGCGTCACACTACCTATGTTCAGAAGGTTTTCGTAATGACGATTATCCCTCTAAACTTCATTATTCAAACAGGTTTTTCCAGAAGAAAATCACATTTTACTGGAAATATCTCATTTACTGACGAAACTGACTTCAGAAGATATTTCATTTTAAATCACAGTTTAAATGTTTGGCATGAAAAAAAATCATATGCAGTAGGACACGCTGGGACAGAAACCCCTATGCCCCCTTAGGTGTGACAGTGTAATACATATTCTAACGCGAAATGTAAATAACCGGCTTAAGCGGACTCCTTATCGGACGAGGCGGCCCACCTCAAAGGGAAGCCGCTCCGCTAATTGGGTAATAAAAACAGTTCCAGAATAATCTCGAATATTCATTTAAAGAAAGAATGATTTATTACTTACGGGTCGTTTCTAGAACAAACAACTTGGGGAAAAGAAGAATCGAGCACTATCAAGAAGGTTCCGGAATACATAATGGAGGGATATAAAAGCGAACGCTGCAGACGAAGAGGCAGATTAGACGAAAAGCCACGTGAGTAAACAGTGCGATAAACGGACAAGCGAAATTGTATAAATAAATTAGCAGTTAAGAGTGTGATATAAATTAATTAGTTAAGAAGTAGTTTAGATAAATTAAGTGGTGTTAATACCGTGTGTAAATAAATTAGAATAAACGTTACAATGTAGAAGAAATGAAATTACTCTCCGCAAAAACACTTTCATATATTTTAATACGAACAATATTACAATATTAGTTTCCTTAATAGTGGAGATCATGTAAAATTTTTTTTTAATTGTTGCTAGTCATTTCACATTATCCGTGAACTTCTTTAAATTGTATTGTAACAATAAACTTGGGTTGCGTGAACTGTTGGTAATATTCGTTACTAACACCCACTGGTTTGTTTCGACTTCAATTATAATTTTGGCAATTTGCCACATACGAAACATAATTGATTAATACTGGCGAACAGAAACATTCACTACATAAATTCTCAAGCACACTGCTCGAAAACATAAATTGATTTCATTGCCTAAAGTTTTTCCATCGCAAGATTACTATTAATCATGTTAGCTTGTAAAAACCCAATTCATTTTTCGTTTGTTTGACTACACCACGATGTATATCACAATTAATATTCCATTACCAATCTACCTTTCATCTAGTTTCAATGATTACAAGCTAGAAATTCCCTGGCAAGCGGATTTCCATGCGACTCAACGAGGTATTATTCCCGCTTCGGAGGAGACGCTAGTTTCGGCTAGCCCCTGGACGCTGACCGATTCCCGGATAAATGTATTGGATATATTATTGACGTAAATAAATTGGGATTTCCCCTGTTTCACGCTCCGGTGGACGTTAGTTACCGGTTTATTCGAAAAAGGAGACTTTAGAACGTTGTGAAAGGGAAAAAGTAAACACGAAAGAAATGTTCAATACGAGTGGTTGTTTCGAAAATCATGTCATCATGTCCTAAACTTAGTTACGATCTACTGAACCTGAGATACAGGAGAATTTTGGTTTATTCGTTTCTCTGTCCAACAGATGAATCTGAATTGATGTAGTACTTTCTTAACCCATTAGGCGCACAATGGTACCACTTGGTGTCACCAAAAGAGCTGTTACTATTGTAGTGGCCATTTTGTTGAAAGGGAAAGGAACGAAATATCATTTCGCAATGAGAATTTTGACATTTGAGATTAACTAGTTATACAAGTACAATTCCCCCCACACTAAATTCGCTCATTTCCCCTCACACACCGTAAAAGTTTAGCTAAATCTAACAATCCACGTAATGAATAAGTTGATCAAATAAGTGTAAAATACAGGATCCTGTAATTACTTTCATGCGGGATATTTGAAACTTTGCTACTACTACTGGTTTCTACCATCTGTGAATAGATATTCTAAATGAAATTCGAAGGATTCCCCAAAAAATTGGATACCGATAAAATTATTGTTATTCCTCATTTCTCTTATAGAATAAGCCCTAAGAAACAGATTTAGAAAAATTCAATATGTAGTAAAAAAATCATTTATCTAGAATAAAATGGGATGTAATAACAATGTTTACTAGTGATGCGCTAATGGTTAGATATTAACGCCGCCACGGATACCAACAACATTGAAAGCCAACATGTGTTGGTTTTTAGGTGTGGAGTCTTGATTCCACAGATGGTCATTAGGTAAATTGTTACTTATATCAAGACATAAATTCCAGTGGAAATGAGGATTGTGAGATATTGTTTGAAAAGTCAGCAGCACATCTCGTTCTAATGCAGAAAGTGTTAGAAATTCTAAGTTTACCACATAATACAGATGTTGTTTTTTGTTTACAAATTACATCTCATTTAATTACCTGCTCAGTCTACACTATGTGGTTATAGGTAGGTACCTACCCTAAGGAGAGACGGTATCTCTAAACTTTGTCTAACGACGGATAAAAAAACTTTCTCAGGATATATGGAGCTCATTTTATATTGCCACGTACAGGAGCACTTCATATCATGCTGACTAATAAGTCAGGGACGAAACGTGTATTTTCTCATTTCGATCACTATGACTGGATTCTTCAAAAGATAAAAAATTAGAAGAGTTGTAAAACATTTTTAAAAAATTCCCGAATATCAAAAACGGTAAGAGTGCTTTGCCCTAACTTTTGTAGTAAATTTTAAGAAAGTATCCAAAAAGCAAAACATTTCAAGTGCAAAGAGCCCTTTAGAACAAGTTTATCTAAAGGTGTGAATAAACTTTATTACATGTATTGCATACATGGAATTTTTAAAAAGTTACAAAAAAATATTTTAATAGATTTTGAAAACATCTCCAAAAACCGAAAAGTCAGAGTTATAAAGTGCCGTTCAGAGAAAATTTAGTCAAAAATATCATTAAGCATTAATATACACATTCGACAGTACAATTAATGTTAAAAATTTACAAAAAAATCGCTTGGAGCAAATTTTCAGAAAAATGATAAAAACTTAATAGTGTGAAGAGTGAAATACCGCGTACTGTATTTTAGTTGAAATGGATTTATTTAAACAGTTTTTGTAAAAAGACTAGTCGAAGGTCCTGGTGTAGCATAAAGTTATTACTCCAAGTTGGAAAGCTCTATTGTTTTCAGTATCCAAGAAAAATCTACCACAAACATACGTACATATATATATATATATATATATATATATATATATATATATATATATAGCCCAGGCTACATACTGAAAAATTATAGTTTTCACGGCATAATCTTCTACAGATATCTGAAAGTTTTAAATGGTAGGGGGACCTATAGAAAGATCACTGTATTACCATATACAGCTAGAATGTTCCTGTTTTTTTTATAAACAATGGGTTAATGTGTGAAAATCGCTGTTTTCATCATAGAATTTTCGGGTTGCATTGTAGAGAAAAGTGGTCAACAGGAAAGTTGTAGAGAATAAAAAGACGGTTAAGATGGTTTTCTATAAATTAAAATCGATAAATAAACAATTGAGTTATTACCAAAAAAAACATCAATTTTTCATTATTTTATAAATGTTAATAACTTATGCAATAATAGTGATAAGTGAAATGTAATGCACGAATTATGAAGCCTTTTGGGGTCTTTATATGTGTGTAAAATTTCAGCCAGATCGGGTTATTAGTTTACGAGGTATCTTATTTGTTTATCCCAGAGACTTGTTGTTTAAACAATTGAGCTTGCCCAGGCTGCAATCTTACAGATAGTTAATAAGGTGGAGTAGTTTCCTTGAATGCCGAACTATAAGTTAAGTTCGAAAACCAACTCATTTTAAAAAATTGTTGTTAAAAGAGTCATTTTAAAAAGGGACTAATTTTTTGCTTATATTGTCACACGCCTGAGGACCTAGGGTCCAAAGGGAGTATTCGGGTTGGGGGTGTAGCTCGGTGGAGACTAAAAAGAAGGCATGATGACACAGACAATATTTATTCAGACACTAAATATAGGGGAGAGAACATCGTAAACAAAATTAAGGCGAGTGATCAAAAGTAGAAAAGTGAGAAAAGGTTAGAGGGGGGTGGTTGCTTACTGTCGGATGGCGAAGGGCGGCAGGCGCGAGGCTCCTCCAATTAGCGGCATGCCGAAAAGACGGGCTCTCAAGCGGGCAGCGTGACGTGATACTAGGTGACTGACTAACTCCCTGATCGTTATGATCGAGCTGTATAAATACAAGCGGGATGTTTACGAACGTGATGTCGTACCTGTCCGAAAGTCGTATCGTCCTTCGGTTTAAGGTCGCCTCGGTGCTGAATAAGCTTAGACGGCGACCTATTTTCGCTAATTGGGGCCGCATCGCGACAATATAAAAACAAATTGAATATTTTTTTTGTTTATTGTTATACACGTTTTTATAAATTGCATTGAAAAGGTGGGAAGAAACCCTTTCATTAAAAAAAAAGGTTCAACGGCCAATAGAAGCCGAGATAGCAACATTTTTTTTTTATATTTTTATAAAATTAATATTTTTTATCGCCCTAGAAAATCACCGAAAATTCAATATATACAATGATCACATTTTTTTACAATTTAAATGCAAATTTTTTGCAGCAGTCTTTGTTTTTGTACTTTTTGTAGCCTGACCTAATATTGTGATGAAGCTTACGTAGAGCAACATTTTGCAGACGTTCAGGAAAGCATTAAGAATGCAATGTGTAAATATGCCAAAGCCTGAACATGGAAACACAAATGGAAATAACACTCGTTGCTTTTTTAAAAAACCTCTGCCAAGCAAAGACATCACAGGCTTGGATATGTCTTATAACGAAGTTTGAATAAAGGAGTTTATAAACTTTCCTTCCGAAGTATTAGATTTTTTACTACGACTAAATTTAATTATAAACAGGGCGAACAGGTGTTGTAATTACTGTATTATAAAAGATAATTTCTGGGAGGAACAATGTAACGTTAAAGACTAATGGCATAGTTTAATTACTTAGTTAGTGTTAGTTCTTGTCTTTTTTATTAGATATTAGGATAAATGATTATTTGAAATACGTATGTATTTTTAATAAAACACCTTTAAATATTTTTAGATTTTTGTGTATTTTAATATTTAACTATTTTTTGTTATACCTTAACTCTTCCAATATGATTTTACACACTGAAAGCGTTATTACCTTTAAAGTTATAAATGAGTGCTAGAATCAGGTTTAATTAGAATTTTATTGTACAAAATTACACTCCTTTAAGTCAGAAAGGTGAAACAAATAATTTTGTACAGCTAGTTTGTTACGTTTGAAACACTCTGTACGTAGAATTGGTCAAAATTCTGCTCTTCTTTAATAACAAATTGTGGAAAACACTTGGGCTGGCCTTCTCCTTACTGAAACCAAAATATTTAAAAAAGACATATATCAATCAAGAGTATTTCAAAAACGTGTTTCAGAGACACCAGTCTTATAGTGCGGAGACGATCCGTTTAAAAGTTATGGCACTTCAAAATGCGATTTTCCATAGGAAATTATGTCGTCAAAAATTAAAAACTCACCAAAAAAAATCACCTTTCGTCCATAAAATACTGTTGAACATAATGGTCCACTTCTTTTTTTTTTAATTCCTTCTGGTTTCTTTCCAAAAAAAATAATTTCACATTTTAGGTTACATCCGCGAATGGCTATCTTTCACTCTTTGTTGCTTTCTCGTGGTTAACGGGCGGACATCAAATTCATTCCATATCACACGTTTGTGGTCCTCTTTATATCTTTTTCACTATTATTCACGCTCAAACTATTTGCAAAATATGTTAAATGCAAATTTCCGGCGATATGACCAAAATTGTTTTCGTTTTGCCACGAAACACCCTAAAACACTTAACATGTCTATGCATTCATCATGGAATTCAAGGTTTTATTCTGACTACGAGACCGTCCGGGCGATCTCTTTCGTAAGCCATTCTCCTATTAGATTTGCATGTTTGTACCTTTATCTTCTTTGTCATAGTGTTGGAATTATTATTTCACTACTAATAATACAATGCAAGCTTCGTTTTACAAAGAATATCCGATAATATAAACTGTTTACACCTAGGCAACCACACATACTCCCATTACTAACTTTATAATTTGCAATTTTATGACTTATTACAAGTGTTTCATACTCTCCAATAATATCATGTGATCTTTAGTCGCTACCAATATACCGCAATTTTCAAGTAAAGGAATCATTGCATATTGCATTTAGTTTCAGATATGTATTTTGGAATTGTTCCGTACTTCCACTGTTTCTGGGCTTACGACTCAGTCGGGAAGGTTAGGTTGGTTTGGTATGGCTTGAGTAGTTAAAGCATTTGTACGTTTTTGGGCTTACGACTCAGTCGGGAAGGTTAGGTATGTTTGGTATGGCTTGTATACTAATTAAAACATTTGCACGTTTCTGAGCCTACGACTCAGGCGAGACTCCTCCTCTCTCTCTCTCTCTCTCTCTCTCTCTCTCTCTCTCTCTTTCACCCCCCCCCCCCACACCCACGCCTGTAGTCTACCATTCGTCATGTCGGCCGGTTAGCCACTGCCAAAACTGCTCTCGGCGTGGTTTGTCAACACTATTTAAATATGGCGATGGCGCGAAAACGTCTCTGATTCGAATCGTGAATTTGCATATTTTCCGGTATTATTTCGGCGCGAAGTTAATGTCATGGTTTAGTTCAAGCATCGAACTACATTTAGGCCTTAAAGTGAGTAAAAATTACTCACGAAAACACTGAGAAATTCCTCTTTGAAAATAGGTAATTTTGGTGTTTTTTGCCACATATTTTTTTTTTCTCAAAAACTAGACGTCTCCGCAGGTACAAACTAATTTTCCCGGCATCTCCAAAAGCCCCTTTTCATAAGTGTAAATAATTTTTATTTTTCTTTAAATTGGGTTCAGTAAGAACAATTTTTACCAACACTTGTTTTCCTATCAAGTTTCAATAGTATCACACTAACCTTAATTCTTACCATCTTAGATATAATTATTTTGGGCATTAATCGGAGAGCTCACCTCAACAATTTGGGACCGAAAATGTCTGCGACCGAAATGGATTACCACCTGTGAATAAATCTTCTATCACTTGTTAAAACAACTTCGAAATTTTCCATTACATCCCGATCGATGAAAATTTCCTTATAAACATGTTATTACACTGCACAGGCGAGTTATTACCTTCCGAGATTACGTTCGTTGCGATTTTATTACTACGGATCAAGCGTGAGTAATTCGATTTGTGGCAAGGACGGAAAGACGTTTCTACAATGACTGCGACATCGAGTAATCAGTTCATCGTTGGCGGCAAACAAGGTGGAGGATTATTTCGTAATAGTTAGGGCAAGAGTGACCGAAAAAGTACGTTAAAAAATTAAGTAAGTAAAAAATTGGTACGTTTGAATAAACTGTATTGTTACTCTTGGGATGAGTCAGCAATCACATCTTAGACAGAAGAACAGGTAAAAACCTATCTTTAATAAGCACATCAAAAATGGGAAAACTTTTCGATTTTTCAACATAACGCCAATGATACATCAGGCGCTCCATCTCAACTTTCACGCCCAGATGTGGCTTTGTTTACGTTCCCAACGCTAATAACAAATACATCAACTCGAAATAGGAATTAAATGGTTTATCTCGCTTGATCGATTCTTTGTCAATACACTTGATACTCATACCTACTCTGAATATCATTTAACCTTCCGAAAAACAACCAGAAATTTGAATGCCCCTTATCGGCGACGATAGTATTTGGCACGATAACCGTTGAGTATATATAAGGAGCGAAAAAAATTCTTGAGATCAATCAGTGTGCTTGATTTCCCACTCGAGACAAAATGAAGTTATTGATCGTCCTTGCCGCCATTTTGGTAGCTACCTTCGCAGACAACCGGTTCTGCCCGCATCCGGACGAAGCGTAAGAGAGTTTCCTTGCTTGTAAATTCAAACAAAATGGCGTTGAAAGATGATAAAATGACCGAGGTAGCCATTTTGGATAAAATAATAATATTGTTAATGTTTGTAATTCATTTCTTTTATGTTTTGTTCGCATCGTATTATATTTATAGTAATTAACAGGTAGCCACTACATAAAATGAAGTACAATCTTGAAAAATATGATGCCAATCAGATTAATAATGTCACTTCTTCACCATTTCACATACTCTAATTTTCCAATTAAGGACCAATTACCAGTGTCCACCATTATCAATAAAGGGAGCTTAATCCCTTCGCCATTTCATATTCCCACCCACCATTTTATCGAATGTAGAGACTGATCCAAAATTATATTTCTGACACCTCAAACCCTCCTTCTGAGTCTCTGGTCACACTGGTTGGTCCAAACATTTGCTCAATTTAGCAGAACTTCCATAATTGACATTTTAAACGCTTTTTTAGATTCGAGATATTTCCAATATAAATTCATAGAGAAACCTTTTATTTAATACATTTAAACCACGGAGCGCACGAATTGCGGACACTGCGGACAAGTACCGTAGGGGTCCGTTAATCACTGCATGAATTGCGGACAAGGGTCGGTCACGTAATATGAACGGATAAAGGGCCCGCAGTTAAATCTATTATTACAAATATCTATTTGCAAGACATAAATTCATATTTTGAATCTGAAATGACAATAATAAATATAATACTATATATATAAATAATATAATAAATACAAAAATAAAGTTATTATTGTCAAAAAAATAAGAAAACTTTTATTTCGCGTCTGAGAGAAAAGTGTTACTTAGATTTTTTGTTGCACTTATAGAGACGAACAACTTTTGTATAAAACATATCTTTGAGAAATGTTCAGAGAAAAATTTATTTGCAAATAGTTGAAAATTATGACGTTTGTATTTTTTCACACCTCGTATGCATCTTTTTGACACATCGTGTGTTATATTACTATATATCCTACCCATAAATCTACCTTTCAGCCTGGCATGCCATGGGTTTTTTTTATTTTGAAACTTTTTTCTGATTTGAATTTAAACAAGTCTCAGGGTCTGCGTATGTATATCGTCAATGAAATTGTTCTGTCATATGTTCAAAAAATGTCATATGTTCTCGAAGACATTGTTCCTTTTCGATAGTTTTGGAAGATTTATTTTGATTACTCCTTATTTTAATATAAATCTCGCATTGGACATCTAATAAGGCCTCTAAGCATAGAAATATATTCGGGTTTCAAGATATAAATTTTGAGTTAAATTTTGAATGCCAAACTTTCGCAGCCATTGCTTGTTCGTAAAATGGTTTATGGGAAGTTTGTCCAGGTGCGAGGTAGAAAATTTGAGTTCGTTGCAATATATATTTCGAATATATAGTCACAAAAATCTTCTACCCGTTTGTCCTTTAGTAAAATAGATATTAAGTCTTCAGTAAAACAGTCGTCTACATCAGAAGCTTCAAGAAAGGGAAGGGGTTGCGGCGGTTAAGCGGATTAGAACTGCCCTGTCCGCAATTCGTGCGCTACGTGCAATTCGTGGCTAATAAAACCCATCGGTTATCCGCAGTTCATGATCATCCCTGAACCAACTTCGAAATTCCTTACCATTTCATGCATAAATCTGTAAATTAATCGATAACTTCTTTCAAATAAGTTTTGTAAAGTTCCCCGTAATAACATATTCAACAATCTATTTAAATTTATGAGTATTCAGAAATGGATTTATCACACTTTGAATCATATCTTAGGATCATCTCTTCATTTTCGTCATATACTGACAACCAAAATCTTTTACAGTGATCTGCCCATTTGTACCAGTTATAAACATTTTTAATTGTCTACTTACATATTCAAGATATTATCTGTTTTTTTTTGAAATTGGTACTATTTGATAGAAAATATCAAATTTTAAAAGTAAAATTACCTACCATAATTTTAGAAAAATGTGCTGGTAATGGTATACCTACCTATTTACCTCATATTATCGCTCTCAGAAAAGAAAAGATATTGTGATTAATCAAAACATACGTTTTTGACATAAAATTAGAGGGCACTAATTAGGTCCTTATTATGAAGCTGAATAACCTATGTTTATAACTATTTGGGACGATAATAGTCAGATCATCAGATCAGGTCATCTATCAGAAAAGTTGTTAAATTTGGGAAACTACGCTACTAATGGATGATAGAATGAATGATAGAATGAATAAATGAACATAACTGTTAAATATGTCCGTTACGTCAGATAAACGATTCACACCACAGTCCGTCCGTCTGTCGTATAATAAACCCTTCCAAAATTCAAAGAAGACGATGGGCTAATTATAAATCTTACTCCCTTACTGGACAAAGGCACGGTTTAATCCTGACCCTTTATTAGGTATCCTTTTACCTGCGCATTAGTCCTCATTGCTATGGAGTTTGGTGGCCTTTCATTTTACAAACGAAAGAAAATTCTTAAATTGCAATTTCTTAAAAAAAATTCAAGACTTCGAGACTTTTCGAGACGAAATTATGTCTCGTCTCGTCTCGTCTTGAACCAGTACTGGTCTCGTCTCGTGTCCACTGCTATTTTCAGCACAGATACAAATGTTAATATTTGCCACAATAAACGGCTTATTTATGCCAGTTTCCGGAATTGTATCTTGGCTTATATAATATGAACTGTATGTTTTTAGCAAGTTCTATAAAAATTTGGAACAAGTTTGTATTTTGGACCACACATTTACTCAATCACAGTATAGGAGTATTGAGTTTTTAACCATATTTTTCAGTTTATGGTACAATTTTAAAGTCGAATTTGTGAATAATATATTTTACACAACATACAAAGTTCCATGCCATTTTTTTCATATCAACATTTACAATTTGCAGTCCCTGAGTATTTCCGATACCAATTGGGAAATATAATTGTTATTTTAAATATAAGGAAACTATTTCCAGTTACTTACCCTTTTCTCCACAAAGAACATAGTCATTGTCATAGTCATAGAACACACACCAGCACTCAGCAATTTCAACAATCCCAACAAAAATCATTTTTTGAATTTGAACAGCCTTTTTAAATTTTAGGTCATTTTCAGCAATAATTTCAAAAATATCTTCCCGCTTTATTCTTAATACTTAAACAAATCCTGTTATCAGCGTGTTATACCTAAGTCCAGAATTCAAATGTTATATCTACTATTTTACCCCATAATATTCCCACTGTGAACATACAAGTGGGTATCTGTCTTAAAATCATTCGGTGAATCATTCTTCTGGTCAACATGACATTCGGGTTATCTTTAAGAAATCTTCTGCATTTTGAGACATCAATAGACAGTTTTGTATAAAAAATGTCAAGTTCTTTATACAAAACTATCTATTGATGTCTCACTCTTTTGGTCGTTTGTATCACAACTACTAAAAGTTACTTTATTCCCAAACTTTCCTGATTTTTGATCGTTTTAAGCACAAAACGTCAGGTTTTAACCCCCATTTTGACATGTTCTCAGCAAGAGGCTGATCCACTCTGCTCCCGTCGTCATCGAAAACGGCGGAGACGGAATCAGGCAGGAAATCAGAGTTGACATCCCCGAGGAAGTGATCAAGGACCAGGCAGTCTCCTGTATCAGCGTAAGTTGTTCCCCACAGTATTCCATATACAAAGCACAGTTTGGTTACCACATATATGTGTCATTCAGAAAATAATTAGCAAGTAAACATTAGTCCAAACAGCCATGGCAGGTCACATAACATGCTAGCTATCATGTGACACATCTAACGGTACTAAAATAGACTACATGTCCTTTTCAGTATATTTAGATTTGGGCCATAGATTTCAAATTCCAACAGGTTAAAGTAAGCAAAGGGTTGGTAGTCTTTTTTTGTCCTCACTCACCGTGACTCTTCTTAACTCTTCTCTTTGGGATAATTCTGATTAGCCCTTAGCTTTTCCTTTATCACATTGTCTACACATTTATACTGTCCAATTCAATAATATTCCAGATTCCATATTTCGGGGTCAAGTCCCCAATGCCCTCATTTTATACCTACTTATTGATCTAAAATTTAAATCTAAATTGTTTCCTTGTGTTGAGATATCTTTGCCTCTTATTCAGTGATGTGCATTTGAAATGCAATGCATTTCACATAACGACTGTGCAGTTGACTATCCTTCGACTTCCCATACTTTCTCTTGATTATTACATTGGTTGAGATCTCTTCTGCTGCTTATTCATTAGTTGTTTTCCTGCAATACACATCATTAAACTCACTTCTATACTCTATTCAAAACAAATCCCGATGCACGTCATTTTGATGACGTCACCAAACATCCAATACTACCAACTTAATATAGTCCCAGGACATCGCAATTTATGTGTTTCGTATATATTTTAAGTTGAGAATACACATAACCATATATGATGCCAACATAAAATATACACGGAACACATAAATTGTGATGTCCTGTGACTATATTAAGTTGGTAGTATTGGATGATTCTGACGTCATCAAAATGACGTGCATCGGGATTTATTTTATATAGAGTATACTTTTATTACCATCTACCAGCATCCCATACAAAACATCGTGATAAGCTTCTCCTTGCACATACCTCCGAGAACCTTCGGACATCGATTGAGATAACCCTATCTACATTAACAATAAAACTTGTTTCCGTAGATTCTAACTGAGGGCCCCGATACCGCCCCGGCTTTCCTTGGTGCCGGCAGGAATCGCGACAGGGGTATCTCCTTGAACTTGAGCTCCAAGCTGGGCAGACCCGTGGAGGGTATGCTGTACATCTACGCCTCTGGTGAAGGGAACGTAGATCCCGACGAACCCGAAGTCGATCCGGAACCTGTAAAGAACCTCCAGAATATGGTTAAGATCACATACATTTCTCACAAGTCGTAGAGTATTAATGGATTGCTTGTTAAAGTTTAATATCCTTTTTTTTCTAAAATAAAATAGTAATTAATTGATGAGTTGAGATCTCGTTTTAATCATCCATTACCCTTTAAACGTCCTACAAAATTATTATTTCGCGCGTGAAACTTCGGGCAAGGCAAAGTGGAGAAGGTACTGGCTAACTGGGGCTAAATTAAGAGAATAGGAAATTAAACTACGGTCCAATTAAAAGTAAAGATATACTAACTAAAACTTAAGGACTTGACGGATTAGACTAATTAGGACAGTTAGAGCGTAAAGTCTAAAATGTCCCAATTCCCCAAAATTACATCTAAACAATTATTAATAGTATATTATAAATTTCATTTTTTTTATTTATTTTATTTCATTATATATTATATATCATATGTTATAATAATATATTATATTATATTAACAGTATTTTTTTAATGATGTATCAGCATAAATAAATTCTGAATGTGCAATTTTTGTTTAAAACTTCAATAACTCAGTTATGATTTGTTAAAAATTATTTTTGAATATAATTTAGTTTATTCCCAATATTTTTAAATTTATTTATTTATTTTATTTTATAATTTATATTAATATTTAATTATATATTATATATTATGAAAATATATTATATTATATTAAAATAACATTATTTTTTTAATGATATATGAGCATAAATAAATTCTGAATTTGCTATTTTTGCTTAAAACTACCTTTACGTAGTAGTGATTTGTTAATAGTATATTAAAGTATGAGTGGATATTGAGCTGCCGGAGTGCTCGAAATAGAGCAAGTGTTTGAAAGAGCAGTTATCCACGAATACTTTACGCTATTTTTTTTATTGGTACCATTTTTTATACCAAAACCAAGTGCATACCCAATATGATTAATTTGAACGACACTCGTGACACTTCGTGACGGCCCGTCGCCCGTCGTGCGACCAATAGGCTCGTCCCGCTACGGCCAAAGAAGCTCTGTTATTGGTTGAGATGGTCGTTGTTGATACGTTTCCATGGCGACTTTAAAACACGCGCGTGCGATAAAGCCCGATTTACGCACTCCAAAGCATGTTTTAAGTAGGCAAAATAGCGTACTAATAAAAAAAATATTTTTGAATATAATTTAGTTTATTCTCGATATTTCCAAATGTTGAAAGACCTTTCCAGTACTTAGCAGAGAACATGTTATATGTTCTATGTTATATGTTATAACATATATGTTATATGGTTAACGATTTAATTGCGAAACCAACTCCTTTGGACTATTGAATATTGAAATAAATTTCTTTTTTACCAACATTTGATTTATCAAACGATTTTATTAAATCCAGCTTTTTATTTTCTCATATGAAGACATCACTTATGAGAACTATTGAAATCGTGAAGATTTCTCCTATTTAGTTATTAGCATTTCTAGATGTAGTAAGGCTCCATAAGTCCAATAAAAATATTTTTGAAAAAATGTCTGTGTGGATGTATGTTTATACGTATGAATATCTGTGGAACCATTTCCTTCGAAATTAAAAACGACAAACTGTTCCAACACTGAATTTAGATTTTCTCTATATTAACACCCCACAATAAGCTTTTCATTGAAATTGACCAGGATGAAGGGGTAGTTCACTTTTGTAATTTTTCGGTTTTGAAAATTTTCTCCAAATTTCATAAAAGAACATTTTTATTATTTTAATGTTTATTCTGCTCTCGAATTTATATTATCTGGCTTTAAAATATTTTTGGGTGTTTTTCCAAAAAGTAACTTTATACGTGTCACTTTACGGATCTTGAAAATTTTCCCAAAATCGACAATATTTTCTTCTAAACTTTAAACCTTTACTGTACTATCGAATATACGTAATGAGTTTTAAACATTTTTGTCTAAATCATTCCTGAAGACAATATACCTTATTCTACTACCAAATATTTATAGTAAAATATGAGAAAGTGGTCTAATGGAACCATCGCCATTTTTAATATTTGTAGAGAAGCATTAAAAAACATTTTCAACATCAAATTATTTTGCAAATTTTATATTTATAGAAAGTTGAATATCTCGGTTACAAAGACTTCTATGAAACTGAATTTACTTTTGGTATATGGAAATTCAAAATTATGAAGTGCTCTTCATACAGACACCAGAAATTGTTTATATCACAAAGTATATCGTTGTCGGCAGCAATTTAAATGTTAGAATCTAATAGAAGACTAAGGTATTAGATTTTTGTTTCCTCAGAATTATATTTGACAAACATTATTGTTAGTATTATTTATTGTATTGTAACGTTTTTACTATCGACTAAGACTAAAACACTACGCGATTATCCTAATTAATTTATTTCTAACACTACACTTATAAACTTAACTTAACAATCACCTAATTCATATTCGTATACAGAGATGTTTATTTATTTTAACGCGCCCGATCTCTCGCTCGAATGTTTACACACACCGGTTCAACTACTACTCTCTCGGGTCCGACATTCCCTTTTTATGGCAGGTAGAAGGCTCTAGTCGTTTGCCGGAATAGTCCCGAAGCTTCTGGAGATCATTCTGGAATTCGCGGAACTTGTTATCGCATCGAACTCTCTCGATTGTTCCCGTCGTCCTTCCCAGAATTGCAATAAGGCGAACTTGTGTAGCTCCCGGCGTGTTTATGTCGCGGCCGGCGAGCCGTTTCGTTACACTGCCCCCGCCTTAAAGATGTTTCGTCCCGAAACGTGTCCCTGACAGGCCCATGTAGAAATCTGCAGTTGGTCCCCTGTCTGCAACGAGAGATTTGGTGAAAATAACATGCCACGGTCTTCTTGTGGGGACTCCTCTCAGGATTCCAACAACACACCAAAATGTCTACCCCAGTGAAGCGAAATAACACCTCCAGCATATTCCTGACCACCCTCCAGTCAAAGGCGTCCAATCCGCAAGCCAGTTTCGGGATTGCTAACTTAGTTAGATCTTCGCTAAGTAGGGTATCCCTGAGGTCATGTAGTGCGTCCCACAGGTCCAAATAGGTGGGCTTGTGAAAGGACCTCCTCTTGGTAATCAGGTAGAAGAGCGGCCGTTGTGATCCATCTTCCTTAATCCTCAGCGATCGCCCGACCGCCGGTCCCTGCTGATGTAGTTCGTCCAGTTTGCCGAACCTCGTCCGAAACTCCGCGGCAATTCCCCGGGACATCCGCAGGTCCTGGGCCACGCAATGAGCCAGCGGATATTCAGCCGGTGTTCCGAAGAGATCCCGTTGTTCTTCCCTGGTCACACCGAATCGGGCCTTTCCGGTCCCACCTTATGCAGCCATAAACTCTTCAAAGGAGGGCTCATCTTCTTGGGGCCGTAGTTGGCGCACCTGTTGATCTTGGTCGTGGTCTCCCTCGAAAGGCGCTAATCGGTTGTAATGCACGACCCTGGGCTTCCCATTCGGAACTTTGCTGATTCGGTAGATGACGTCATTTATTTTTGTCTTCACTGTATATGGCCCTTCCCAAGCTTTCTGAAGCTTCGGTGATAACCCTCGTCTCCTTTGTGGGTTGTACAGCCACACTAGGTCTCCTTCTTCATATATGCCGCTGTCCGCCCGAACGTCATAGTGATCCTTCATGCGGTCGCTGGCGACTTGGAGATTCGTCCGCACCATCTCGTGAACCTGGTCCATCTTTCGGCGCAGCTCGGTGACGTAGTCTTCCCCAGCCAGATCTTCTCCCGGTTTGCAACCGAAGCTCAGATCGCAGGGAAGCCTCATCTCCCGCCCGAACAGTACCCTTGCTGGTGTCTGGCCGGTGGACTCATTGATGGCAGAACGGTAGGCCATCAGGAAAAAGGGGAGATGTTGATCCCAGTCTCGTTGGTGTTGAGACACTACCTTCGAGAGGTACTTGCCCATGGTGCGGTTCATCCTCTCCACCATTCCGTCAGACTGAGGGTGCAGCGCCGTTGTTCTAGTTTTGCGAATTCCCAATTTTTCGCAAACTCCCTGGAACAGCTCGCTCTCGAAGTTACGCCCCTGGTCGGAATGCAATTCCAACGGTACTCCAAAGCGGCTAACTAGCTCCTTCACCAGGACATCTGCGACAGTTGTTGCTGCTTGGTTGGGAATCGCGTAGGCCTCTACCCATTTCGTGAAGTAGTCCATTGCCACCAGGATGTACTTGTTGCCGCAATCGGTTTCAGGGAATGGCCCAGTAATGTCTAGGGCGATCCTCTCGAAAGGACTTCCCACATTGTATTGTCTCATCGGGGCTTTCGGCTTGCGGTGCGGTCCATTGCTGGCGGAGCAAACTGTACACTTCCTGCACCATTCACGAACAGCCTCCGAGCAGCCCACCCAATAGAAACGCTCGCGCACTTTCTGCAGGGTCTTCTTTACTCCCAGGTGGCCTCCTGAGGTTCCGTCATGGAGGTAACGTAGCACCTCCGCCACCTTAATCTTGGGCACGATGAGTTGGAATCGTCTTTCTGCGCCATTATCGGATTCCAGCACCCTCTTGAGCAGTCCATCCTGTATCACCAGGTAGTCCCACTGTGCCCAGTACGATTTCAGGGTCCTAGAGGATGGGGCCACTTCCTGCCATTCCGGCCGACGACCTCCTTCTTTCCACTCCAGGATCCGTTGAAGTTCAGGGTCGCCTTCCTGCGCTCGCCGCAGCCCGTCTGGTGACCAGTCCTCGTCGGTGACCGTCGTGCGGCAAGTAGACGCCTCCTTTACCTCTGCACGACTGCAGTGGGAACATCCCTCCGGACACGGTCTTCTTGAAAGAGCATCAGCATTACGGTGGCTGGTTCCTGCTCTATGTTCGATGTCGAAGTCGTATTCCTGAAGACGCTCAATCCACCGAGCTACCTGGCCTTCCGGGTTCTTGAATCGCAGGAGCCATCTGATCGCCGCATGATCCGTTCTCAACAAGAACTTCCTTCCGTATAGGTACTTGTAGAATTGTTCTACTGACTTCACGGCGGCTAACAGCTCCCTCCTGGTGACACAGTAGTTCCTCTCAGGCTTCGACAGGACTTTACTGAAGTAGCCAACGACCCGCTCTTGCCCATCTTGCAGATGTGACAAAACCCCTCCGATCCCGTCGTTGCTTGCATCTGTATCCAAGATGAAACGTCCTTCTTGGGTCGGAAATCCGAGAACCGGGGCCGTCGTCAGGCGTCTTTTCAGGGCGTCGAAGGCTGCTTGGCATTCTTTATCCCAAAGGAAGGCTCGTTTTTCCTCGGTTAGTCGTGTCAGCGGCTTTGCGATGTCAGAAAACATTCTGACGTAACGGCGATAGTAAGTGCAAAGCCCCAGGAAACTTCGTAACTGATGCTTGTCCTTCGGTGTTGGCCATTCTTGGACTGCTCGCACTTTTTCAGGATCCACCTCGACGCCGTTACTGCTGACCACGTGACCCAGATAGTGTACTCTAGTTCTTAAGAGATGGCACTTTTTTGGGTTGAGCGTCAGGTTAGCCATTTGGAGTCTCTTGAAGACTTCCTCCAGGTTTGACAGGTGTTCGTCAAACGTCCTCCCTACGACGATTATGTCATCCAAGTACACGAGGCACGTTTTCCAGGAGAGCCCTCTGAGTATGTTCTCCATGAGCCTCTCGAAAGTAGCAGGCGCATTACACAACCCGAATGGCATTACGGTGAATTGCCACAGTCCAGATCCTACTGTGAAAGCCGTTTTCTCCTTGTCTGCAGGGTCCATTTCCACCTGCCAGTAGCCACTCTTCAGGTCCAGGGTGGAAAACAGCTTCGATCCAGCCAGAGTATCCAGGGTGTCGTCTATCCGGGGAAGAGGGTAGCTGTCTTTCTTCGTCACGTTGTTCAGTAGACGATAATCTACACAGAACCTGGTGTCTCCATCCTTCTTCTTTACCAGGACTACAGGAGATGCCCAAGGACTGTTAGATGGCTCGATGACTCCCTCTTTCTCCATGTCGCGGATGATCTTCTCCGCTACCTCCCGCTTCGCCTGCGGCAACCTCCTTGCTGACTGGCGAATTGGTCTCGCGTTTCCCGTATCGATCTTGTGTCTAACAATACTCGTTCTCCCAGATGGTCCCTTGTCAGACACGAAAATCGATCGGTATCTACGGAGTAGCTCAATAAGCTTCTTCTTCTCGGATCCAGCAAGAGAATCGCAAGCATCCACTAGAGCTTCCTCCACTTTCGCGGCTTGGCCGCCAGCGCTTCCCGTCACCTGGTGGATCAGTGACGTCACTGGTGAGCAGGTTCCCACTTTGGTACCCTTGCGGATGGTCACTGGGTAGTCATTGATGTTGATGAGCCGGACTGGAATTTCATCACCCAGCGTCACAAAGGTCTTCCCTACGAGAACGCCTCGGCCCACCTCCACGTCGTGGTTCCAAGGTTCCACTACGGCAGGATTCCCTTTTCCGGTGACGCCTTGAAGTCGGGTCACCACTATTGATTCGCTCCTACTCGGCAGGGTCGCGTCTTCCGTCAGCCTTATCTGGTGGACCGTCTCGCCCTTGGTGTGCAGGAAAATTTCCTCTGGGCCGACTTGCATCACTTGTCGTTTCAAATTGAGTGCGAAACCGTGGGTCTTCATGATGTCCATTCCCAGGATGGCGTCCTCTTCTATGTCGGCGATCAGGACTCGGTGTGGCGAGAATCGTGCAGTGCCGATCTTGATCTCGACGTCGACTTCTCCGTGGACGGCGGCAGCTTCGCCCGTGGCCGTTCGCAACCTCCACCTGGACTCCATCACTCTCTTCCCTCGCGTGTTCAGCAGGCCTGGCTTCAGGATCGTCTTGGATGCCCCGGTGTCGATCAGTAGGGTGTGCTTCCTGCCGTTAATTTCGCCATCCACGTACAGGCTGCCACCTTCACCTCTCAGGGTAGCTATCTTGATGACGGGATCTTGGGACGGGCAACGGGTCGGAGCTGCTCCCTGGGAGTCGACCCGTTTGGATTTGTCGACCCTGGGGCGCTTGCGGTCCCTTCGGAGACGGCCATCCTCTCCACACGGACAGCACTTCGCTGGTTCCTTTTTCTTCCCCTTCAGCAGTCCCTTCAGAGCGTTGACAACCTGCTTCAGGGCGTCCTCCTTCCGTTCGGCCTCCACGCATGCGTCGTCCCCGACCACCGTCTTGACCCGGCCGCAGCTCCTCGACGCCTCCGTCGCCGCCTCGTATTCCAGGGCCATCGAGAGGGCTTCGAATGTGCTCTTGGGACGTGACAGCCGTACCGCCCGCTGCATCTCCACATCCCTCAAGCCGTCGATGAAGGCCGAGACCGCGAGACTCTCCGTCATGGACTCCACCGCTTCCGGGTAGGCGAATCTGACTAGCTTCGCGATGTCGGCTTCGAACTCCTGAAGGCTCTCTCCCTGCTTCTGTCGTCGGGTCTTCATTTGGCATTGGTAGACCTGCCTCAGGTGTGCGTGCCCGTACCGCCTCTCCAGCCTCTGGACGAGTAGCTCGAAGTTGTCCAGCTCCCCCTCAGGAACAGTCTGCAGCACGTCGAGGGCGCTTCCCCGGAGAGCGACCGTCAGAGCCACTGCCTTGTCCCTTTGCGCCCAGTTGTTGGCTTTCGCCGCTGCCTCGAACTGCCGGAGATAGTTCTCCCAGGGAATTTCCCCGTCGAAGGTTGGCGGCTTCACTCGATGACTCGCAGCAGGGACTGCCTCGATCCTGGTTACCTCCACCGAGTCGTTAAACGGATTACTTGAACTGGACATGTTTTGCCGAGTGGGCTGGAAATGCATGGATTCTAATCGGGTCCCCAATTCTCGCAGTTGGTTCTCCAGTTCCAGTCGTTGGATTTTCTCGGCTTGAAGTGCGCTGTCAAGGTTTCCAATTCGGCTATCCAGCTCACCGTGGAGTTCGTCCAACTCGCCGTGGAGTTTTCCCAGTTTGTTATCCAACTCGTCATGGAGTTTTCCCATTTCGTCGTGGAGTTCTTTTCTGTTGTTATCCAACTCACCGTGGAGTTTTCCCATTTCGTTGTGGAGTTTTCCCATTTCCTTTGTTTGGTTATCCAACTCGCCGTGGAGTTTTTCCATTTTGTTGTCCAACTCACCGTGGAGTTCTTTCATTTTGTTGTCAAGGAGGTGCTCACCTTCTTCCTCGAAACCGAAAGTTTCAGGGTCGTCTCCATTATTGATTAAATAGACCTCCAGACGTTTCTGCAGCACTGTTTTCGACCCTGTCGTTTCGAGTTCTCTATCTTCCAGCTCACGTTTGAGGTCCGTCACTTTTAAATCGCGTAATTTCTTCATTGTTTTTAATTTATTTCACTAATTAATCCCACTTCTGACACCACTGTAACGTTTTTACTATCGACTAAGACTAAAACACTACGCGATTATCCTAATTAATTTATTTCTAACACTACACTTATAAACTTAACTTAACAATCACCTAATTCATATTCGTATACAGAGATGTTTATTTATTTTAACGCGCCCGATCTCTCGCTCGAATGTTTACACACACCGGTTCAACTACTACTCTCTCGGGTCCGACATTCCCTTTTTATGGCAGGTAGAAGGCTCTAGTCGTTTGCCGGAATAGTCCCGAAGCTTCTGGAGATCATTCTAGAATTCGCGGAAGTTGTTATCGCATCGAACTCTCTCGATTGTTCCCGTCGTCCTTCCCAGAATTGCAATAAGGCGAACTTGTGTAGCTCCCGGCGTGTTTATGTCGCGGCCGGCGAGCCGTTTCGTTACAGTATTTAATATTAGTAATATTAAAGTTCAATCGAATTGCGATTATTAGTAAATTAGTACTACAAATAACAGTCTGAATTGGATGCTTTCCAAAATGCAGTGTTAAATTACTTTCAAATTTGAATAACCTAAATTATATTTATATCGCATTGGTTCAAGATGATGTGTGAATTAAAATTCTGTAGTATTTTGATTCCTGTACTAATGGTAATGATAATTAAATGTCGGTTATTATCGTTGCAGAAGGTCTTCAGATACGAAAAGTTCAGCTTTATTTAAATTTTAAAACATGGTGTGCTTCTGCCAGTACGAAGACAACCTTAGAATCCCATGAAGTTAAAAATGTGTTTAGGCATTCATGAAGTTGAAAAGTACAACTGTTCGCAATTTCAGCACAAATTGAGCCATTTAACTCAATTTATGATTCAGATAGTCTTTGAGGTCAAAAATGTTTATTAAGGAGAAAATGGCTCACTAGACCTATTGAGCCAAGAGGTACAACATTCTCAAAAACTGTAATAGGTTGAGTGATGAACAACATTTGAAAATTCGTCAAATTGAACTCCCAAGGAAAGTTTTCCACCCACGATAAAGGGACTATTCATTAAACAGAATGTTGAACTACGTCAATACAAGGGCAATAGTTTCCAAAATCGTAGGAAATGGCTGAGGTGTACAGTATTCAATAACCAAAAATGTTCAAAAATGTGTGAAATAAAAGCAAAGTTGAAATGAACCTAAAAGTTTCCAAATTTTATTTATACTTAATGTAGAAACAATATCAATTGTTCCAACTGTTAGTTATTTATAAAATTTGTTGAAATGTTTAGTATAGTTAGCTTTCAAATAGTCCAGGCAACGAAGACCAAAAAACACAAAATAGCGGAAATAATTCATGTAGAAGCCAAAATTGGTAAAATTGTAGGGGAAAGTGTCTTTAACAACATACTAAAAGTACTGAGGGGTTTGGGGATGAAGCTAAGGGTGGGGGATGTCTCGGAAAGTCATTTTTTTCAATTTTTCGTTAATAACTCAAAAACCACTGCTTCTATCAAAAAAGGTGTGAATACTAAATTAAGCTACATAAAATTCTCTATAAGAAAGGTTCTCTACTATTTTTTGATAGGATCAAAGCTTAAGGAAATATGAAGAGGGTAAGTAGAAAATCTAAAAAAAAAGGTTTTTTAAATATACGTTTTTTTTTATTGAATGTTGGGGCTTCCCTCCCCTCCCTATTTCGGTACTTAATGCCAGGTTGGTGGCCAGTGCTCGTGCTCATCCCTTTATTCAGTTTACAATCAACCTCCTTGTTTATCGTGAGTCTTCAAAATATCTGCTTTTAATACATTAAATATTTGCACGCGTTTAATATAAGATATGTGGCTGAGAAGTGTTTAATTTGTGAGAGTGAAGTTAAAAGTGATTTGTGCAACGTTGGAAACAAAAAAGGAATAATTGAATTAGTGAAGGAAAGTGTGTTAAAGAAAGATGGGAAAGAGAAAGGTTTCAGGGGTGTTGTTCATAATTCTTGCAGAAGAGAATACGTCAGAAGTGACTTAGTAAAAAGGTTTTTGCGAGACACTCTCTCAGATGAACCTTTAACATCACGTGATGCTTCGTCTTTGCGTTCAGTACAAATAAAATTTGATTTTAAAACAAACTGTTTTTTCTGCACGGAAACGCATGACGAAGAGAAGGAGATTGAAAAACCGTATGCTAAGCGTCGAATTGTTTTTTATGTTCGTAAGTTGTGTTTCACAATGCTATTTTGAATCGTGGGCAGGAAAGTAAGAATGAGTGGGAAAACGATGTAGTGAGATGTATCTGCACTGTTGGGTGCCTACACGCAGTAGATGCAATATATCGCGAAGATTGTTACAAAAGATTCATGCTAACCTATGTCCGTTTAAAAAAGAAAAGCTGGACATCCACAAGATGAAGGGATTTCAGAAGCAATGGAAGCAATATATGATTATATTGAAAGGACTGATAATTGCCAATACTCTATGGACGAATTGTTGTGTAACGAAGCCTATTTTTCCGTGGCTAGAAACCTTGTCTCCATCTGTTACCTTTTGCAGAAATTCCGTAAATTCAAATAAATAACAATTGTCTTTCCGCCGTAACACCTGCAAAATCCGAGACCAAGTTTAAACACAAGACCACCAGTTGTCTCTCTAATCTACGAGCCGCAAACTACCCAAAATTATTTACTCGGGAGCTCTAAATACGAGAGAAAAATATCGAAAATTATCAAACGTGCTCCGCGTCTTCTTTCGACAACCGCAGGTGCTCTGATAAGCACTCCGCACACGTGTTCCGATCCCGCCGTTGCCGTGCCGTACCGATCCCGCCGTTCGCAGCGTTGTCGTTCCGAACCGACCGACCGGGGAACCAGGAACCGACCGTTCAAGGTAAAGTACCTGTTAGGGAATTTCGACCGCCCCCTTCCCTACCGTCCCGTTGGGTCAAGCTATTGGATTGACTCTTCCCAGGGTGATACTCGGGAAGATCAATTTAGGCTGTTTGGGTAGGTGCTCCCCAGGGTGATACTCGGGGTGGCCTCCCTGAATACGACCCCACCCGCTTCCCTGCCGTTCCCGTTGGATTAGGCCAACGAACTGACTCTTCCTAGGGTGATACTCGGGAGGATCAATTCGGGTTGTTTGGGTAGGTGCTCCCCAGGGTGATACTCGGGGTGGCCTCCTTGAACACAATCCAACAAATTCCCGGTTGTCTCGATTACCCGCAGGGGCCGCAGGGCCCCGTTCGCCCTACTATTGAATCGGCGCCTGGAGTACCGATTATGCCTGGTTTCCCTGATGTAATTCGCCACCGCTGCTTTTCTAATTATTTCCAAAATTAATATTTCGAATTAAACTCCGCCGCATTGCATAACCGTTCCTTACTAAATATAGTTAAACACCGCTTGCTAGATTTTCACCTATAATGCTTGCCCCGCTCTCCCCGCTTCGTAACACTTGCTTAACCGTTGCACGTAACTAGCTCTTCTATTGCGAATAGGCATGTCATCTACTAGATTAGCTAGACCGCTATGCACTACCCCCCCCCCTTTTATAACCGCACCGTGCATTGTTGCCTGACCGCTTCGTAAGACCGACACCACCCACGTATTTCCGATGTACATAGTTGCCGGATCTATCCGCTTTTCGTAGAATTAGCGAAAATTGTACATAGATGCCGCTTTTCTGTAGAAACCGATTTTTAGTTAATGCACCGTTGCCGATGCTTCCATTTCTCTAACATGTTGTCTATATTTACTTTTTGCCGTTTTCTATAATAAACTAGTTTTATTTGTTTTCCGAATTGTGTGTTTTATTTTCACGGACTTCCTGGCATTCTCCTGAGTATAAACTACCCCGTGGCTTTAGGGAGTAAACCCTTAAAAAATCTGGCGCCCGAGCAAAACCGAAAAACCGACTTTAAAACTCCGAAACTCCGCAAATAGCGCCAATTCAACAAGTGACGTAACCTCCCAACAGAGAGTCTTCGTGACGCCGACGACACTACTGCCATATCGAGGCAAACCACGTCGCAGTTGGAACAGGTTATTGCAGGGGAACCACCACATGTAAAGACCACTAAGGAGAGAATGGGGGAAAAATATGGGGACCAAATTTTTTTCAGTACTATTCGCACCAGACAAACTGTCGGTTCCATTCGTAGTTTTAGTGATAAAATCTTGAGCGACTCATGGTACACTTCAAGGTGAAAAGATGAACAAAGAGACCGTGAGAGGATTGTACAAAAAGCTGCTGAGATTATCTTGGAAGACATTGAATTCATGGCTTAAGACAACAGTGCCTACCCCCCTTCATCTAGCTTCTGCAGTGAGGCTGAACAATTAATATCTAATTTTCTATTTACTACCTCCATATTTCCTTAAGCTTTGATCCTATCAAAAAAGTGTAGAGAACATTTATTGTAGAGAATTTTATGTAGATTAATTTAGTATATATACATTTTTTGATAGAGCAGTAGTTTTTGAGTTATTAACGAAAAATTGAAAAAAGGAACTTTCGAGACCCCTCCCCACCCTTAGCTTCACTCCCACCATTTAGTACTTTTAGTATGTTGTTAAGGACACCATCCTCTACAACTGTACCAATTTTGGCTTCTACATGAATTATTTCCGCTATTTTTCCTTCGTTGCCTGGACTAAAAGTCAATTAGAAGTTTTTATATTTTTTCATAATTCATTGTAAGACTCATAAAAATCAAATAGCTAAACGTTAATAAGTTAATATCAAATTATATTTTTTATAATTTTTATTCATTTATTGTTAAATAATAGTACAGCTTGATAAACTGTAGCAAATAAATAGTCGTTATTTTTAAGACAATTTAAGCTTCTGGGTATTTAGGTTTCTAATAAATTAAAGTGAATCAGCTTAAGTTAGATAGGTATAATAAAAATAAAACAAAGTTGGAGCCACATGGTCTGTGAGTTGGCTACGAACATAATCAAAATGTTAATTGGGTCAAAAGGTAAAACTGTGAAAACTATTTTTTCTTTCATCTATCAAATGTCTTTTTCTGTGAGGAAGGTACTACCCTGATTTTTAAAATGATTCTTGTTACAAAATTGGAATAATTTAGTTTACTAATTTTGATAGCCTCAATTCATCGCATAAGAAAGCAGTTCTATCCAATTTGGGGAACTCAAAATTATTACAAGTACAAATGACAATGATTTTAGGAACAAAAACATTCAAACTCTAACAAATTTTAAGAAGCACAATTTTCAAATGCCTTGTGGACACATGCAAGTCAATAGTTCCTTTAAATTTTATCAAACTATTACCTAAAAGGTCTCCACAACTTCAATTCTGAAAAGTGAGAGTACAAAATTACTTAAAAAATGTTTGAAGTGTTTTAAAAAAGAAGTAAAAAAAGGAGAATTAAATTAATTAGACGATGTAAAACAACTGTTTACTGTGACTTCACTTTATAATACTTTAACGCGAAATGTAAACAGCAGCGCTCAACGTGTTTACTCTTATCGGACCTCGGCGGTCACTTCAAGGCGCTCCGTTAAGTGGGCAATAAAAAAACCGTCCCCAAGTTCCGGCAACATCTTATTAAGGAAAGAAGGATTTGTTACCTTCTGGGCGTATCTAGATAAACATTATTGGGGAAAAGAAGGATCGAGTTCTTTCAGGAATCATCGCGAATACAGTTGAGATAGGTATATAAGCGGGCTTGCGGTCGGAGAGGGAGATTAGACGTGAAGCCGCGAGTGCATAAAGAGTGCGAAAAACGGAAGCGAAATGTACTAATAAATTAAGAAGGTAAGTGTGTTATATAAATTAGTTAGTTCAGAAATAGTTTAGATTAATTAAGTAGTGTGTAGTGTGTAATTAAGAACAGTGTAAATAAATTAAATAAACGTTATAATACTTAATAAAGTGAAGTTAAAGTAAGCAGTTGTTTCACTTCGTCTAATTATGGAACTTCACCAAGTAACGGTGAAAACAGTCAATATGTTTAGAGAATTATATTAATAGTTTAATATTTGTGACGATGGATTATATCCATTAATTGATTCAAATTGTATATTTTCTTAATGTTCTGTAGGTAGACAAGGAGAACACATAAACCCCAGGAGATTTCCTAGGTTAAACGCTAATATCGATAATTTTACGATTTGGACATCAGTGACAATTTGTTTAATATTTTGTGCTCCGGCAATTTTACTACAAGCGTTCCTAAAATTGAAAGCGGCGGTTGACAAAACCTACGTTCTCCTCCCGAACGGTACCTAAACATCGTAAGTAACAAATGAGTGTTAAAACTGTTCTGTTATTTGTTCCACAAATCCACCATCCATAAAACAACCCTCACCACCGTAATACTTAATACTTAACGTTGTAATTAAACAGGTTGACTGTGTTTTTTAAAGTGGCGCGTTAAATGGATTTTGCGTTTATGAAAGGAAACGCAAGAAACGTTTTGCGAAGAGCGCTGGATGGCGTCATTATGGCCGTTCCCGGTTATTCCGCCTCGCTAATGACCGTTCTAATTTCATTCCTTTCACTTAATGGCATAAATATTGCGCCGGGTCGCAGATAATTCACCGGGGGAGGCTAAAGGAACCTATAATATAAAATCCGGACCGGAATAAACACGAAAAAGGCGTGTAAACGCGTAAGGGACCGTCATTAGAGGAAGGAAGGAGTTACAATGGCGGGCGGGAGGAAGTATTCAACGTTCCGCGTTAAATGAACGGAAATTTTCGGATGTTTCTTTTTGTGCCTGAAATACTGACTCAGCTTATCGCCTTCCATCAAATTGGACGTTATGCAGCTTAAGTTTTCCGGGGAACTTTTATTAGACGGCCCTTCCCTTCCAGATTTAATTCCCGTGTTACTTCACATTCCTTATGGCTGCGGGAGGATCGTCAGCTCATTTAATTTAAAACAGTGTCAAATAGTGTAATTACTGAAAAACTTTTGGTAACGGAATCAATGAATTTATATAAAACTAAGGTAAAAAAACGTAGTGGATATATGCAAGTAGATGTGAGTTAATGAAAAAAACCCTGATTTACTTCTATTGGAAGCTTTCGGCTTGTATATTTCAACCATTTTCAACCAAAACTACACAGGAGAACGATGTTGGTTATACCCTAAATAGTAGAATTTAGATTATTAGAAATTAGAGAATTTTTACTTGTTCTTTTGACAATACTACAGCCGAATATGTTTATTTGACAAAAAATTTACATAACAATCAGCGATAAGATTGTAGGTTATGTGAATAAAAATTAACGTTTAAAAATGAAACTCGAAATACAGAACAATACTTTAATTAAACAACTAAAGGTGATGCTCAAAATGCCCCCCATTTTGGTCCAGACATACATTAACACTCCTTTTTAGGCTATCGAAGATATTCAAGATCATATTGGGAGTAATGTTTGACACTTCCTGAACTATTGCCTCCTGCAGCTCTTCTTCAGTATGCAATATGTTCCTAAAGACATTGTCCTTCAAGAGCCCAAATACCGAAAAATCTAATGGAGTGAGGTGTGGTGACCTGCTTGGCCAAATGCCTTCCTAAAACAGGAAGTAGTCGAGGTTAGCATAAAACAAGAAGTAGTCGAGGTTAGCATAAAACAATTTCTTTATGTCAATATTTTGGTGTTTCGTTCCACTTAAGTCATTTAACCCGCAAATTCTACTTTTACTGAGGAATGTGACACATTGCACATATGGTCTCCATTCAATAATATTATATCTAGTCGCATACTCATTACTGTTAATATTTTTTCCAGCTTAATGTATACCTAGTCATTTTCCAACTCAAACACTGTAAGTACAACGTGATCAAAAATGACTGTTTGAGTTGGCAATACTGAATTTCATTTTTAAATTGTACAACTTGAGTAACATCTGGTTGGTGACACTGACAGCGTGATTAACAGATGTCATTTGCTATTTCAAATTCAAATTTCTGGTATTCTGTTCAAATTTATTTATTTTAAATGGTTTTCACAATACAGCAAGATATTTTCATTGGTCTGGCGTACTTTCGAAGCGGGATTTATTTCAGGAAATGTTTCCGGAGACTTTGGTCACTTTTGCTGTCTTTTAGCAACATTTCATGCGAGTAGTTGAACGTTATTTAAACACAGGGAGCGTAAGCAAACAAAAAATCAACTTGTAGATCTTCTACTCTAAACGAGGAAGTTGTCGAGGATATCAGAACTCGAATGCAAAGAAGTTCTCGCAAATCCTTAAGAAAGCTCCCCCTTCAAACTGGTTTGGTCCTTACGCCTCCTGTTCAACCAATTTTCATCCTTACCCATAATACTTCCAGTTTTCCATATTGTTCTAATTTACGGTTTTACAGGTTTATCATATGGAAGTTGCTCCACTGTGCTTAACAAGAAATTAAAGTACCACCCTTACAAAATTTCCATCGTCCAGTCATTTACCCCTCCTGATCACCCGCAGAGAGTGTTATTTTGCAATTAGTTCAATGACATATTAAATAATAATGATATCCTCGACAATACTACCTTCTGTTCCGACGAATTCTGGTTTCATCTCAACTGCTATGTGAATAAACAAAATTACAGAATTTGGTCAGGTGATAATCCTTACGCTATCAGAGAGACACTTTGGCACCCGGTTAAAGTTGTTGTTTGGTTGGCAGTCCCAAGGACTCGGATGTATGGGCCAATATTTTATAATATTACCGTCAATTCGGAGAGATATATCCAACACCTTTTGAGGCCTTTTATAAACCAATTAACTGACGAAGAGCATCAAATTGGATATTACAACAGGACTCTGCAAGGGCACATGCGGCTCGTACTACTATGGGATATTCAAGAGAGAATTTTGGCGACAGAGTAATTGTCACCCCTAAATCTATTAAGAAATATAAGAACCTTTTTACCAGAATCAAAGATGTAACGGACAAAAATGGCAAAAGCAACGTCATATATAAGATCAATTGTATGGATTGTGAGAAATCCTATATTGGGATGACATCTAGGAACTTCAAGTACCTTCTTATTTAACATAAGAGTGATATAAAGAACAGACATTCAGCTTGTGCCCTTTCAGAACATACTCACAAGACTGGACGTCTACCCAATGTTGCAGATGTCACAATTTTGGACACAGAACGTAATTGGTACAAGAGATCATTTTTAGAAATTGCTCATATTTTTTGGAATGACAATTTACTCAATAAATTCACGAACTCTGACAATCTCAGCATTATATTGTAACGCGCTTTGCTGCGGTTACTTGTGAGATTTGGCGCTGGGACGGATCTCGGGAGTTCGGAAAAGGGTTTTAAGAGTCGGTTTTACCGTTTTGCTCGGGCGCCAGATTTTTAAGGGTTATCTCCCTCGTGATTAAGCCTGAGTAATTTACAAACTCAAGAGATTACCAGGGTTGTCTGTAGAAATGAAACACACGCTCAAAAATAGAAAATCCAAAATTATTTTATTCCCAATCGGCCGTGAAAACAATTCGTACGACTAACACCTGGTAGGTCGTCGAACGGAGACCGGCTCAAACTTATTTACAATTATTTATGTATCTCGAAAAGGAAACAAGCAAATACGAAAATATTAATATTATCACAGTAGGAGAAATAAAATTTATTCTAAATGAAATCGGAGAGATTCAAAGCTATTTAACTAAGCGAAAATGCGGAAAGTAAAATACATTGCAAACGGTTGAGCACTGAAAAATGAAAAACCCTCTTAATGCGAAAAATACAAAAACGGAAAATTATCCTAACAATTTCACATTGAAAGAGAAATAGCTAAATACGGAGACGATAGGAAAACGTGCTGTGGCTAATATTCGGTAGTGCGGCTTTTACGTATCGAGAGAGGGAGAGAGAGAGAGAGAGCGTGAGAGAGAGAATACGGTAGACGGGAATCAACTTTTCCTCAACGCGACAACGGAAATATTAATTCAGGGTGGTTGGGAAAACGGACGTTTTCACAACCGCCGGTTTAACATGTAGTAAACGTTCATCCACAGATAGCTTATATCTAGCGGTCGGTACGCTCACAACGAAAAATCACAGATAACGTATAGCCTACTATCTAGCGGTCGGGGACGCTCTCACAATAGACGAATAACTACGAATAGCTCGGGCGGCTTAAGACTATCGGTCGGGGACAATGCGCAATTTACGTACACTCACAAATAACAAATAATTCGGCGGCTTATAACTAACGGCGGTGACGTTTACAATAGACAGATAGACGGATCGACTTGCTATAAACAAGTCTTGGTTCTCACCTTGGTTTAGCCAAGAAATTTTATGTGAAGACAGAAGTTGAAACCTTAATATATAATGGTTGTAATCTGTTTGCTCATAACACTATTAACGTGGTAACGGTTTCATGAGGGAGGAGATTATATAAGCCCAAAATCTAAGTGTTCATGTGTTACTGTGAGATGGCATGCAGTAACTGTTTGTAACACAAAACTCTTCTATTTTCTTCACGATCAATTCCTAACTGATTTGTGGCGCTCAGTCAGGTATTGATCGTGATAAAGTTCAAATTACGCGCTATTTGAAAAATTGATATTGCATAAAACAGGAAGTAGTCGAGGTTAGCATAAAACAATCTCTCTATGTCAATATTTTGGTGTTTCGTTCCATTTAAGTGATTTAACCTGCAAATTATACTTGTACTGAGGAATGCGGAACATTGCACACATGGTCTTCATTCAGTAATATTATACCTAGTCGCATCCTCATTACTGTTAATAATTTTTCCTGCTTAATGTATACCTAGTCTTTTTCCAATTCAAACTCTGTAAGTACAAAGACTTATTTAGAAAATATATAACCAACATCGTTCTCTTGTGTAGTTTTGTTTGAAAATGGTTCAAATATAGAAACCGAAAGCTTCCAATAGAAGTAAAACAGAGTTTTCTCATTAGCCCACATCTAGTTGCACATATCCACTACGTTTTTTTACCTTAGTTGTCAAACTTAGACAACTACGACTAATAGAAGTTTGTTATATATATATATATATATATATATATATAGTATTCTCTGTGGACTGATTATATAATATAAATAAAATGACTTCTCCTCACATTTCACATGTCGAGCAATACTCCTTCTTGTCATTTACCATGTTATGGCAATAAATCTATTGTAAAACATGGAACGAAAGTTTGTGTTAAATTTACTTGTGTAAACATATACTTACCCGACAGTATAGATAATGCCTTTAGCGTTCGTCCTACAAGTAGCTTTTTATTTTATTTCTGCAAAGTAACTCCAAAGTTTTATTCCCATACATTCCGTACGTGATACATTCCCATTCAAACAGATTATTAGCCGTATGTGCCATGATTTATCTTTACTTTCAAACAACGAACTCAATTAAATTCTCCCGTGAGGAAGCGTCATGAATATCATCGATAATTAAGCTGTAATAGGTACAATCCACATCCAAATAATTTGTCTAATTATTTAGTAAATTACAATTTGTTAGAACTTAAATTTTACTGTGAGCTTACCCTGTCACACAATTACAGGTTTAAAGTGCACCTCTCTATGGTGAACGATAATTACTAACTAGAAACGAAAATTTATTCGTGGCTAAATAAGTGTCGGAGACGGATTAAATTTTAAATTAGATTAGATTTTATTGCGGAAAAATGCTACTCACTTGACATTCCTATGGCGTTGAAGCAATCCATCAGCGAGGAATGTGATTGTGGAGTGTGCTAAAAGTTTTACGATAAAATACTATTTGCCTGTGCATTGAAACATATATTTGGAAGGTGTTAGTTAGAAATTAACATGTATTTTTCGAAACAAGGTTTGGAAAGTTTACAAGCAATCGTTGAAAATGTAGCTAACATAAAACATCGTTTTACTAGTTAAAAGTTTTGTAATATTTACTCACAAAATTAAATATTTCTGAGGATGTTTGAAGTGGGAATTATTTTATAGAAATTTAAGGTATTTAAACAATTTTTTTAAATAATTTTTAAATTTCGATGTTATTAGAAAGATGTCCAATTTAACATCCCTATAATAAAATGTTTCACATTTCGACTCACTTTCTGAATACCACTTAATTCTCCCCATTATTCGATTATTTAGAAATTTTCAAAAATTATTTTTAAATTTTAACTGTTTACCCTGCTATCGTATATTTATAACAAATTACGAGAAAATAGTCTAATCGTCACATCCCTATTTTGTTCGACATGTTCGTGTCCGCTCTCTACCCTTTAAAACCGGGTTTTGCTTAGAACCCAATCTGAACATTTTCCTGGCTTTCCCGTATTTAAAGAAATAATTGTTTCTCTCGTATTTCTGAATAATAACATTAGAATTTGGTTTTCGCTTTCCCTCAGTTAGAATATTCTTATTTCTCATTTTATAAATCCGGATTTTCTCACACTTTAACCTCAGCAGAGAAATTGTTTGTTAATTTCTGTTTGCAATAGTGTTAAAGTATTATAAATATATCTGTACTGTTTTAAAATAACTTCTCGCACTTGATTAAGACAAGCACTTTTCCACTTTGTTTAAATGAATATTTCAGGGACTTTACATCAGTAAAATTTTATAGAGAACCCCCTTTTTCTGTCAGTCACCAACATTAAAAATGTTTCTTCTAAAAGGTAAGTTATTCTTTAAAATAAATTCAGTCACTCAATTAGCATTGAATTTAACTGTACACAAATTAGTCCTTTTACTCTGTTTAGCTCTGCGATATAAACCGTTTTCAAACTTTTACCCAAATAATTTAACTTTCATTCCAGACCTGTAAACTGGTTCTTTACTCTCCTTGCTACCTTTCGCTAGGTACCGAAGTAAATATTGCTTTTATTGTACTTTGTTGCAGCATCTGCCAAAAAAAGACTAATCTAAGTATTTTCCAACTTTTATGTTGTATCTTAACGGACAACTCATTTTCCAGGCATTTTCCTAAGTTAAAACTACCTTCGGCTTTAAGGAGTAAACCGTTCAAAACTAGACCTCGAGCGATCCGAACCTAAAGACTGTAAAACCGATATCCCATCGTCAAATTCAACAAGTCCTAACTACAGACGATTATAAAATACGTTACAACCTTATCATCTACATTTAAAAGTTTTAAAATATCATTGACTTAGTTTCAAGCCGCTTTCCCGGAATTTACTTCATGCAAGCCAAAAAATATTCAATATTACACAACAACACCACAACGGCCAAAACAAATTATGAGGACAGTTTAAAATCCGACAGGCAGCAATGAAATACTTAATTTCAATTTTTGTCTGAAGGACATGTCATATGTTTTTGTCACATATTGTTGGGCGACATGAAAGCAAGAACTGGCAGGAAAGATGATGACACTGTTGTGGGTAATTACGGGGAAGATGTAATAAATGATAACGGGGAAAGAATGATCGAGATGTGTGAACAACTTCACCTAAGAATACTAAATGGATTCTACGAACACCGTGACATCCATAAGTACACTTGGACTCAACCCACACGTCGGCTCAAATCTATAATTGACTATGTAGTATGCAGACACAATACAAATCTAGAAGTTCAAGATGTAAAAGTGCATAGAGGAGCTGAATGCGGGTCTGACCACTTCCTGGTTCGTGCAAAAATATATTTGCCCTACTACAATACATTGAAAAGAGGCGACCGACAACATCAAGAATACGCTGTGGACCTAAATGTCCCAAGGTATAACTTACAAAGCTTCAACAGTGAATTAACCGTTTTCCTCTATAAGTGGCGCCTGTGTGCAAAACTAAAAGAAGTGTACTATTCATCTGCTGTAGATATGTATAATGAAATAACTAGGATCATTCACGAAGCAGCGTCGAAAGCCATCGGAGAATTAGACAATCACAAAAAAGAAAACTACCCCCAATGGTGGAGTCCAGAAGTAGAATCAGCTGTTAGCCAGAAAAAAAGGCTACACCAAACATGGCTCAACACAAAAGACCCAGATGATAGAAAACGATATGTGACAGCAAATAGAGAGGTCAAAAAACTTGTAACAAAAGAAAATAACGAAGCGTGGAATCGAACATGTGGACACTTAGACAACTACATAAGGTTGACTAAGTCAAGGGAAGCGTGGAAAGTGTTGAAAAGCCTCAGGACTAATAGTAAAGAAAAAGTAACTCCAAACAACATACAATTAGACAAATGGGTACGATACTATGAGGATCTACTAACGGAAAACAGACCAAATTTCTTACCTAACACAACAGAAGACTCTGAGCCCACCCAACTGGAAGACAGTCTGCTGCACGAAGAGGACGAATTAACACCGACTGAAGTAAAAAAAGCTGTTTCTGAGTTCAAAAACGGGAAGGCTCCTGGCCCTGGAGGTATACTGGCTGAGCTACTGAAGTATGCACCAGATATTTTGTACGAACTCTTAGCATATGTATTTAATTAATTTATCCGTGGAGAAGACCCACCAGAAGAATGGAACATCGCTTATATCACTAATATTTATAAGAAGGGCGACAGACGATCGTGCTCAAATTATCGCGGAATCAGTATTATCAACTCCATTTAAAAAGTGTATGGGAAAATCCTAAAGGAGAAAATAGAAAGCCATTTTAAGGACAACGAAGAACAATGCTGGTATAGAGCCGGTAGGTCATGTGTGGCTAACATCTTTACATTCAAACAGACAGTAAAAAAAGACTTGCGCATAACATGGAAACCCACGCAGTCTTTATAGATCTAACTAAAGCCTACGATAACGTTCCCCTGAGCAGACTGTGTGAAACCATGGAGAGACAGGGCATAAAATCGAACTATATTAAAGCAGTCCAGAAGCTATATAAAAATATGACCGCCAAAGTAAAAATGGGTAGTAAAATATCACGAGAATTCCGCGTTACGAAAGGTCTTAAACAAGGCTGTTGCATAGCCCCAACACTGTTTAAAATATTCGTGAAAGGAGCTTTAGAAAGCTGGAGTAAGAAGTGCTCAAATCTCGGAGTACCGATAGGACATAAGAGACTGTTCAGCTTACATTTCGCAGACGACCAAGTTTTGTTGGCGGAAGACGAGATGGACATCCACTATATGGTTAGAAAGCTATATGAAGAATACAAGGAGTGGGGTCTGCCAATCAACAGCACAAAGACAGAATATTGAATAGTGGGAGGAACAGGATCTGATCTTATCTTGGGAATCGGCACAATCAGAAACACACGAATATTTAAATATCTGGGGGTAAAATTGACGGACACAGGAGGAAGCAATGCGGAAATAATCAGCAGAGTCGGACAAGGTAGGACAGCTATCCGTCAGCTACACAGCACCCTATGGAACGAGAAAATATCAAAAGCAAATAAGATTAGGATTTACAAAACCATAGTGGAAAGTATAGCTACCTATGGAGCTGAGCTTTGGGAAATCTCGAATCGTAATAGCTCACGCATAAACGCCATGGAAATGGAATTCTGGAGAATATGCTGCCGGAAAACAAGATTAGACAAAGTTAGAAACACTGATATCAGAGAGGAAATGGGCATAGACATAAGTACATTGGAAACTATTGAAATAAAAAAACTGAAATGGTATGGGCACGTCAATCGGATGTCCAACGATAGATGGCCAAAAAGAATATAAAAAGAATATTAGAGTGGTCTCCGCCCAATAGAAGGAAAAGAGGTAGACCAAAACGCGCCTGGGAAACAGAAGTGAAAGAAGCCATGGACAGAAAAGGGTTAAAAGAAGGCGAATGGCGCGACAAAAAGGCTTGGAAATTAGGATGCGAGAAACGGCCACCAGAGCTGTAAATAACTCGTCTATATATATATATATATATATATATATATATATATATATATACGTAAACTTGTTATTCGCGGCTGAACTAAGTTAACCATAAAAGTTAAATTTAGCGGGAAGCAGCCTTAATTGGGGGCATTAAGAAGACGAATCTCTTTACACTTTGATAGCTTTCGCCAATTTATTGTCGGCTTTATCAATCTTACTACAAAAGGTACAAAAGGTACAAAAACCGCATCAATTGTATAACGCATCCTTCTTTGAGGGAGGGTAATTTAAAAAAGTTATACAACCTTTTATTGGACAACTCTTACCCCTCACCAATGTTAAAGAAGCTCATCTTTTCAAATCCAGACTTACACAGACCCAATAATCCAAGCATGACTCCTTTTGGGAGAGGAAACTCAAATAATAACGGGGACCCAAATATTTCTTTGCACATTGAACCAAAAAAGTACAGGTCACTACCTTTTATAAGGGATGTCACCCCCAAGATCATTAATGTACTTAAACAAGAACGTGACATTGTAATAGCCACTAGATCATTAAAAAATGTAGGTAATCTGTTTAGCAACGTTAAGGACCCTACAAACGTCTTAGATAAAACTAATGTAGTCTATAAAATCGAATGCAATAATTGTGATAAGGCATATATTGGAATGACGTCCAGAAACCTCAAAGCGAGAGTGACCTCACATAAAAGCGACATTTCTAGACGTAAAGATGCTTGCGCACTTTCCTCTCATGTAGACGTAACTGGACACCAACCCAATTTCAATGACATCAAAGTCTTAACTACAGAAACTAATACGTTTAAAAGGTCATTCCTAGAGATGGCTTACATTCACAATGGGGAAAACTTAATGAACAAGAAAACAGATGTTCAAAATTTAAACATCATTTAATCTAATGTACTATACCTCGACTACATCTACCACCATAGGAGAAACCCAAACCAAGACGAACTGGGGAAGGTTTCTGTTGACAGTTAGTGGCAGTAACTGGTAACAGAAAATCTTCCCTAGCTTTTTAGGGTTCAATTCACTAACATGTCGTTTGGCAACCGATGTGGTCTGATTGGTTGTGGAGTAAGAGTCTCTCTTCTTCTTTTTTTTTTTCTCCGTGTTTGAAACAAATGAAAATTACATCCATTCTGTCATATTGTCACTTGGCACGAAATACTTCACATTAATGAAAAAAGACCTTTCTGTTATGTTGTTTTGGCTGGTTTTATAATTTTCTCGCACACTGTGAGTATTTTTATTCTTTAGTTTTTAAATAATGTTTAACCACCTTTTGTACCTTTTGTAGTAAGATTGATAAAGCCGACAATAAATTGGCGAAAGCTATCAAAGTGTAAAGAGATTCGTCTTCTTAATGCCCCCAATTAAGGCTGCTTCCCGCTAAATTTAACTTTTATATATATATATATATATATATATATATATATATATATATATATGTCTGAAGGGGCGTAATAATGCTCATAAGGTATCTAATTTGAGCAGCAATATCAGAAGTAAAACAAGTGAAACTTATCCATTTCTTTAATGTTAAGTAGCCAGTTATCATTACTTACTAGACTGGCACAGAACAGAAAATGTTTGTTGTAACGTTTACGTTTACCTACCATTATCTTCCTGTAATCTATATATTTTATGCTTCATGCTGGCATCTATTTTCCCTCTAATAATCATAAAGACAGCGTCAGCATCAAACTGCATGCTTTTTACATGATTGGATCCCAATGCATTTTAACTCCTTTTTATCATTTTATTCTCGTCTTTAAAGGACTCAATAATGTTACAGATCTTCAAAAGATGCTTGGATGCCATTCTCAATCAAAATTCTGACTTCAAATGGTTTTATTCAACTAAAAAGTACACAAAATAAATCACACGTGTAAACAAGAACATAACCTCAAAATAGTAAAATGGGCGAACAATAATGATTAGACTTACCATTTATCAAAAATACTTTGTTAAAACGTTGAACCGTCCTAAGATTTCACAAAATATTGAACTGGCCACTCTTATTCACGTCAAAACTGATAATAAACTTGAAAATAAAATCTTCTTATGGGCAAATTACACGCATTATCGATTTGTTTGGAAAGTTTTCTTAGCACCGCCCACTTGTGACGTCAGACATAGGTGTTCCATTGGTTGTGTGGTTACGGCCTCTCTGTCTCTTTCACTCGGACGCTGTGTCGCTGTAGTGGAAGAGAGATAAATGCGTAACGTTACAATATTTTCTGGAAACACCGATTGATAAGGCGTACATCACGTCAAAAATTGCAGTGCACATAGCAACATAATAACTTAATGCAAAACAAAGCAAGGCAATTTGCAATAAATTTACACACAATTTAAACAAACTTTAAACAAGCTAAACAAAATTGAGAGAGTCGGAAGATTGTAAATGATGGACCAAAATCACTAATTGCACATAGTCATAATGACACGATTCTTCCGACATGAATAGACGACGAGGAAGAAGAAGGAACAAATTTATCGCCTGTGCCTAAACAACGCACAATCACGCTTTTTCACCTTAAAAAAAAACTACCGGCGACTTACTACGGAATCAAAATGAAGAATATATATAAAAGAGTGCAAAATTGGGGCATCTGCAATTCAGTTCCAATTTGAGGTTTAAAGTAGATGGAAAAGTATTTTCAAAAAATCAAAAATGACTGGTTATAATTGCATTGCTGAATAATTCAAAAATACTCTCTGGAAGAAAAACCGTTGTTCAAGAAATATATAACGTTAAGAATAAAAAAAACTTCACAGAGATTTATAACTAACTAACTAATTTTTAAATAATTAAAAATTCGCACTGCAATTTGAGTATAAGGGGGAGAAATTCAAAATGAATTGTAACAAAATACCTCTTACGATGTTTTAATATTATAAAACATTACTTGTCATGTAATACTTAGAAGTGCAACAGCTAGTAGCAGTACAAATCCCAAAATCCCCAAAAATTGTAATCATTACAAGTACAGAATATATTAAAGACCCATTGCTACCCCCGAACGTACTTTTAATTTCCACACGAGTTTCCCGACGCTCACCTAATTTCCTCCCTTTTTCCCTCCAGGTGAATTAGTGATGCGAACCCCCGATGGGTTTCCGTTTACATGTTGAGGGATAATAAAGTGGCTTTAATTTATACAATTAAATTTATCACACATAGTTGCAACTCGGTTAATAATAGAACGTTAGATAGACGAAAATTTATGTCCCTGCCAGTTAATTGAAACAGATTTATCTTGAAACGTTGAATTCCGGACGTTCAGGGGACGGGAGTACCCGCGGGGGTGGGAAAGGGAGAGAGGAAGGGAAGAGGGGGAGGCTTTTTGTTTCGGGAAAGTTGAACCCGTTACAATTGGAAGCCTGAAGACGAAAGGCGGGATATTTAATTACGTTTGAACAAGTGAATAACTCCAGATGTTCAGAGGGATTTAAAAAATATAATGATTTAAATTAATCTCCCGAGTAAACTTTCAAATCTGTCCAACGAGGATAATAAGTATTGTAGATGGATATACCGCAGTTGTTTTCATTGATACTGATTATAAAGCTTATAGAGTTTTGAATAAAATTATTTATGTATTTCAAAGAAGCCTAAAGTTCTTTCAAGTACATATTCAATTAAAGTTTGATACTTTCTAAGGGCTATGTCGTATTTGCATTGAGATTTTATCCTAACAAAAATCAGAATAAGTCAAATCTGATTAAAAAATATTCTAACATTATAGAGGTTTATTTAAGAATAGGTTTAACCAATCTCAATGATTACAATGCATACAACATATTAATTCATTTACGTTGCTACGTGGCCTCAATATATGCCTACATGTTGTACAACATATTGTAGTAATAATTTGTAGTTCCATATTTGTTACACACACATTATTATTAGTATTTCATCATTTGTTAATTCTGGCGAATGCGCCAGTAGTTCCGGATTATATTCCGCAGATTTATTAATTGTTAATTCGTTATGATACCCAGGGCATAATTTATTTTGATAAATTCAGTTATAATAAACATTAGCAAAGTTTTCACGAATTGCTTTGTTTCATGAATTTTAGACCTTAATAGTGACTCTCATCTTTTCAGATTTTTCTTACGATACGTCATCACCCAGAATTCAAAAATTTTCGATCAAAAATGAAAAATGTGAAACCATGATGCCAAAAGATGACAGAATTTCTTCCCATCCTTTTAACTATTCCAAATATAAACTACTGAAAAATTATGTTTTATGGTAAATCTGAAACTAATTATGTCAGCGAATTTTAATTTTTTAATAAATCTAACAAGAGATATTTTGCATTCCCCTACAAGTTTCGTCTGGTAATTCGAATGTTTTTATTGAATTTCAAATAATTAACCACTTGTGCCGTTTACAAAAAATTATTCATGTCCCGATTTTCAAAATCTCTTTGGGAAATGGAAAAAGCGCTTTTCTGGTTCGAATATTAAACACTTTTCTTCACATTTATTTTTCAAGACACAAAGTTTGGAAAATTGTGTTTTCCGTACACTTAATGCAAATCAGGCATATTGTTTAATTAAAAATCGTTAAGGAAAGTGGTAGTTTTCTTATTAACAACACTTTTCTTCATAGAAACTCTTTTTTTCATTTGATTCATTTTGAATGAACGACTTTTCAAAAATTAATTAGGTACTTGTTCAAATTAAACATTTACACTCTCTGGAAAAATGTTACTTTTCTTAACTAGTAAAACAATATACTATTTTTTTAATTGTTCTTACCCGAAAATTAGTTCAGTTAACAGATCCAAATTTAATTAAAAATTTGGTTGTCTGTAAAGTCGGTTTACGGACGATAATTATTACCGCAATTGTTATTGTAATAGTAATAAGCAATGCTATGCACAGTAAATATTCAGATAACTTTGTAGATAGTAGCGTGCTGACTGCTGTCGCCGTCGTCGCCGACGACGGAGTGGAAACAGTGCAATCAGAACGCGTGTAGCGCGTACCCCTTCGTCCCATTTCATCGCTCTCGCGAAGCGAGCCGATCGCCTAATCGAGCTTTCACTCGGACGCTGTCGTGTAAAAGAGGGGGAGAGTAATAATGCGTCGCAAGGCAACCGCCATGCCTATCTCTGCCTATTGTTGTCGCTCTCACTCTAGCTCGCACGCATGGGTCTGGGCGTAACGTTACAATGTTTTGTGAACCGGCAGGTAGCCGGCATATCGATTTATAAGACGTATATCACGTCAAAAAGATTTTTTTTTGACTTACCCTTTGAACTATTTTGCCAAACTCGAAAGTTTCATTTTTGATCCTCCCAAAGAAGAATGTTAACTCTATACAATTCTTCCCAAAATGACTCAAAATTTTAATTTTTCAAATCACAGTCGTAAAGGAGAAAAGTAGGTCTTTAATTTCAAAAATGGAATGGAATCAATTACTGGAACGCTTTTCTTTTTCTTTTTCAGCCATCTTCTATCCATTGAATATAGGCTTCTGTCATGTTTGACCATACACTTCTATTTTCTGCTCTCTGGTACCAGTTCAGCCCAGCGAATTTTTTCAGATCATCTCTGTTGTTGTCTGCCAATACTTCTTCGTTCTCCCCAAGGTCTCTATCTAGTGATGTGTCCACTCCAATTCTCTCTGTGTCTTGCAACATGTCCTCCCCATTGCCACTTTAAGGAAATGTTTCTCTGTATGATGTCGGTTACTTTTGTCCTTTCTCGTATCCACTGGTTTGTTTTATGGTCTCTCAGTGATATTCACAGTATTCTTCCCTCTATGGCCCTCTAATATATTCTTAGTTTGTTAATAATCCTTTTAGTCAGGACCCAGGTCTCGGATCCGTATGTAGTGACTGGGAGGATGCATTCGTTGTAGAATGCCAATGAGGACTTTCATGTTGAAAGCGTATTTGAATTTACCATAGGCAGCCCATCCCAATCTGACTCTCCTATCGATCTCAAATTCTTGGTTTTGTTTGCTTAGTGTCACTGATTGTCCAAGATATATGTATGGTTGTGTTTTGTTTATAATTTGTCCATGAAACTTAATGGTTTGGTCTGCATCAGGAACGTTTGTCATGAATTGTGTTTTTGCATTTTTCATAGTAGTCCGATTGTGGCAGCTTCTACATGTAGTTCTTCCAACATCTTAGTTAGTTCTTGCTTATCTCTTCCAAACAGGACGACATCATCAGCAAACATTAAATTGCTCAGGTATTCATTATGGATGTTTATTCCCTTTTCCCTCCAATTGACTTTCTTGAAGACATCCTCCAAAACTAGAGTAAACAATTTTGGAGAAATTACATCTCCCTGTCTGACGCCTCTTTTGAATTCTACTTTATTCGTCTGTGCGTGAATCTTGATAGCCATTGTAGAAGTTTTGTATATATTTTCTATTAGGTTGATGTATCTTTGATCCACTCTGTCATTTCTCATAGATTTTATTATTGCCCTGGTTTCTATAGTGCCGAAGGCCTTTCTGAAGTCTACGAAGGCCATCCATATAGGTATATTATATTCTGATGTCTTCTCTATAAGTTGTTTTACTGTATGGAGGTGTTCGGTAGTGCAGTAGTCACTTCTAAATCTAGCCTGTTCTCTTGGTTGGTATATTTCAAGTTTTCGCTCTAACCTGTTTAAAATTATTGTGATAAACAATTTGTACACCTGAGACAGCAGACTGATTGGTCTGTAGTTTTCAAGGTCCGAAGGATCTCCTTTCTTATAGATAAGAACAGCCACTGCATTCCCACAGTCATGAGGAATGCATTCTTGCGACAAGCAGGTATTAGATAGTTTTACTAGTTCTTCTTTAGTTTTTCTATCGCTTTCCTTCAGCATTTCCGGTAGTATGCTATCTTCTCCTGCCGACCGTCCATTTTTCATTTGCAATAGAGCCTTTTCCAGTTCTTCGATGTCTATTTCTGGCATTTCCTCTGAATTAACATTGATAATTTAACATTGGTAGGGAAACTCAATATTTTTCTTGTTTGTTAATTCATAGAAGTTAAAAACGAGAGCAAACTTCTTGCGATTTTTCAAATTATGGTCCTAATTATTGAAAAGGAAGTTCTGTGAGACAAAAATGAGGAATTTTGGGTGTATAACGCGTTTAATTTTCGAAGTGGTCTTGTTCTTCTCCTTCTTTTTATTTAGCCTTCGCTCATCCAACTTTGGACGTAGGCTTCTCCTATGCCATCCTTCTCTGCACCGTGCTGCTCGTTTCCAATGTATAACCGCTGTTCTGTTTAGGTCATCGCTCCATCTCATTTGTGGTCGTCCTCGGGTACTGTGTCCTAGGTACGATCTCTAGTACTGGATTTAATTATTCCATCTGTCACTTTGGTGTCTAACGACGTGGCCTGCAAAGCTCAATTGCAGCCTGGCGACTTTTACATAACATCTTTAACCATAGATTTATTACGAATACATGTATTCCTCTTCCTGTCGCTTAGTTATTTATACAACATAGATCTTTACGTAGCCCTCTGTGCCATTGTTACCCTATCCATGTTCATCCTTGTGAGTGACTAGGTATGACATCCGTATGTAAGTACTGGAAGAACACATTGGATAAATACTTTGCTTCTAATGTGTCATGGTACTTCACAGCTCTTGAATATCCATGCTAACTTTACATACCTTGCCCATGCTAATCTTATGCGTCTCGTTATTTCATCATACTAGTTCTCGCTGTTCGATTTCAAGACCTGCCCCAGGTATAGGTATTCACTTACCTGTTCAATTGTATTTCCATACACTTGCAGGTTTCTGACCACTTCTGTGTTTGACATTACTTGTGTCTTCCGCATATTCTTCTTCAGGCCAATTTTAATTGAGGCTGCTTCTAACTGGCTAATCATGATTTGTACTTCTTCATATGTGATGGTAACAGGACTACATCGTCAGCAAATCTAAGGGGCTATGACTCTTCTCCATGGATATTTCTTCCTATGTTTGCCCAATCCAGTGTTCTGAATACGTCCTCCATAGCTAGTGTAAGCAGCTTGGGTGATATTAGGTCTCCTTGTCGGACTCCTTCTATTGGGATGGGTTTCATTTGCACGTCTTGTTCTAACTATATTTTCATTGTGGCATATTCGTGTAATGTTGTATATAAGTTGTCTATATCTAAAATCCATCCTGCTATTGTTCAAGGCCTGTTCTATTAGCTCAACAACATCAAACGCCTTTTGATAATGTATAAAGGCGAGGAATACAGGAAGGTGGTATTCATTTGGTTTTTCTATTAATATTCTCTTTGTGAGCAAGTGATCTGAAGTACTGTACCCCTTTCGAAAACCATCTTGTTGTACTGGTTGATATCTATCAATTTTATCTGTTAGTCTGTTATTAATGATTCTAATAAAATGCTTACAGATCTGAGATAGTAGGGAGATGGGAGGATAGTTCTTTATATCTTCTCGGTTACATTTCTTAAAAAGCAGTACTACTATACTATCACTAAACAATACGAACAGACGAAAGAAGAAAATATCAAAATAAAAACGCTGAGATATACAAGAGGATAACAAATACACGGAAGTCGAAGAACTACAGAAAAAGAGTGACACGTTTAATATGTTTAAAAAGGTGAAGGAAATAATAGGAACATACAGACCGACAGCAAATATTCTAGTTCACAGACAGGGTAACATTATCGTCAACGAGCATGATAGTTAAAAAGATGGAGAAAATACATTGGAGAGCTCTTTAAAGGCGAAAGAACAGAAATATTATCGGAAAATATGACGTCTGGACCAAAAATAATATTAAAGGAGCTCGAACGAGCTATAAAACTGTTTAAAAATAGGAAGACAACCCAAACAGACGAAATACCCCAATGAAATACTCAATCTTCTCGAAAATAATGGTAAACATTATCTCCTAAGCCTTTTCAACGAAATCTAAGAATCAGGAATTTTACCCACAGACTGGCTACTATCAACATTTGTAATGATACCAAAAAAGAAGAACGCAAAGAAGTGCGACCACAGCATTATCAGTCTGATGAGCCACGTGTTAATACTCTTCCTGCGAATACTGCATAGTAGAATGTACAAAAAAATAGAGGAACAATTAAGTGAAACACAATTTGGATTTCGCAATAACCTTGGAACCAGAGAAACAATGTTTAGCCTTCAGGTCTTAGTTCAAAGATGCAGAGACGTGCAGCGCCCAGTCTTCTTGTGTTTTATGACTTCGAGAAGGCCTTTGATGGGGTCAAGCACGACTAAATGAATAGAATTCTGCAGCAGGTGGGAATTGATGATAATGACCTGCGAATCATTGCGAAATCATCAAAGTGCAACCATTCGACTTGGACAGAACATATCAGAAGAAGTGGAAATACGACGTGGAGGAAGGCAAGGTTGCATCTTGTCTCCTTTATTATTTAATATCTACTCGGAGTATATCTTCAGAGAAGCCTTGGACGAAGTGGAGGATGGTATAAAAATAAATGGAATAAACATCAATAACTTGAGATATGCGGAAGACACTGTGCTAATTGCTGCTAGTCAAGAGGAACTGCAAATACCCGTAAACAGAGTGACCGAATTATGTAACAAGTATAGGCTAAAACTCAAAACTTCAAACACCAAAATTATGTTTGTCAGCAAAACAACAATACCATCAATGCAAATCAGAGCATACTGGATACAGCTAGAAAAGTATAACAACATCACATATCTGGGCGTCAATGTTAATGACAACTGGAACATGAACAAAGAAATAAAGATCCGTATCGAAACAGATAGAAACGTCTTCTTTAAATTAAAAGGAATTCTATGCAACAAAGGAATCACTTTAAAACTAAAAATTAGACTAACACGTTGCTACATATTCTCCACATTACTCTAGGGAGCAGAGAGTTGGACGCTGACCGACACATTATTGAAGAAGGTGGAGGCTTTTGAAATGTGGGTCTACAGAAGGATTCTCCAAATAAGCTGGATGGACCGAATAAGTAATGAGGTGGTCCTACAACGAACCAAGAGAAGCACAGAAATAATTAAAACAATAAAAAGCCGAAAATTCGAATATTTCGGCTAAGTGATGAGGCACCCAGGAAAGTATCACCTCCTTCATTTGGTGATGCAGGGTAAGATTACCGGAAAGAGAGGTCCAGGACGAAGAAAAACATCTTGGCTCCGAAACCATCGAGTTTGGTATCGCAAAACATCCGCCGAACTTTTTCGAGCTGCTATAAACAAAGTTATTATAGCCAATATGATCGCCAACGTTCGATAATCGGATATGGCACCAGAAGAAGAAGATCTGAGGTCTGTCCAGTTTAAAGCTGTACGGTATACAGCCTATCCACAGCTCTTAAAATTCACTTCAGTACAGTATGAAGGTTGCAAAATTATGTTGGCATTTATAAATATTAAATAAGATATTAGTTTCCACATTGGTACAGTAGTATAACCTGAGGAGTCGCATCTTTTGACAAAACAAAAATCAATGTAGTCATCAAAATAGGTGGTGTTAAGTACACAATGAACGTTGACAATGGGTTACCGCTACGAATGGGGTGTAAATAAAGTCGAAATCTTTCGATTTATAGATATGCTATTTTTATTAGAATCTTAATACAATACGAATCACTTATAAGAACTTAAACCCTGGTGATCTCGATGGGGAGGTTCTTCAGGGATTTGGACTGCACGACTGGGGCGGAGTACAGTTCTTGGTTGGAGTACACGAAGAAGCTGGCGTCCACCTGTTCCCTCTCCTTGGAGTGCATGATGACGGACAGACCGCCCTCCCTGTTCTTGCCGGCGCCGAGGAAGGCCGGTGCTTCATTGGCGGAGTTCGAGATGAGCTGGAAGCAAAAGAAATTATTAGGAAAACCTCAGGGCCGACCACGGAGACGTGTGTCTTACGGCGATGCAGGTGATGACTTTGTCCCTGATCATCAGCTCGGGCACCTCGATCCTAATATTGTGCCTACCGTCTTCGGGGCGCTCGACGACGACCCTCTGTGCGTGCAAGAGGAGCGTGCTATAAATAGAAAGTTAGCGTTTTTCTTTAAGTAAAAAGTAAGTAAGTCGTTGGTCACTTACGCCTCATCTGGGTGGGGGCAGGCGGAGTTGTCGGCCAGGGTGCCGACCAGGACGGCGGCGAGGACAATCAGGATTTTGACCATTTCGACTTGACGTTTACTCGTGCTGAGTTCCAGTAAGTATAATTTTTTTCCCGATTCGTGTCTTATATATACGCCCACAATGAGTACCTAGTGTTATCGATAAGTTTATATGATAACGTGAGAGGTGCGAAAAATTTTAAGCACCTCTCAAGGTTGGTGTTCTTTAATATTCGAGTGTTTTTAGATTAAATATTTTTAAGTGACAGGAGATCCATCAACTGATATTTTGAGCGCTCGGTTTTATAATACTCCTCATCAGCCAATTACATTTCAATAAATTTTATGGAGCAGTAGGTCGCGTCTTCGAAGAAATAATTTTAGGAGAGAAACATGCAATTTTTAAACATATAATACTGCTATATTTACCACAATGAGAATGTTTAGTGAGCCATTTCACGGTAGGTCGTGGCATATCCGTTTATAGGCTATTGACTTTGTCAAAAATAACAGGGGTAAAAGGAACTAACGGGTGCAAGGTATTTTATTTTTTCATACGGTCAATTGACCTCTAAAGAAATAAAATCCAAAAGTGCAATTAAATTTAGGTATGCGTTTTTGAGAACGGGGTAGGTTTGTCCACTTTTCGATTTTTCTGCTATAGCGCAAAAACTATACATTTTTCGAAGATATGTGCCGTGAAATTTCGTGTAGAGAATAAAATTTCCTATAAAAATATTTTTTTAAGTAAAAAAAAATTTATTTAATGAAATAAATTCAAAAACAAAGTTAAAAAAATGGAAAAATTTCCAAAAAATATATATTAAAATTTTTGGCCATAACTTTTTTCTGAGTTAATTAAGGTATAGGGATTGCTCCATAAAAAATAAAGCTTATGAAATTCTCTTTAAAATGATGGCGTGTAAGACTTTATATGTTGAATATTGACTGAGATATAAACGTTTGAATTCAGCCATGTTTTCTCTATTTTTTACTTTTCTTTTAAAAAGGGTATCGTTTCATATTTTTACCTGAAAAATTTTTTTTTATGCAATAATGATTTTATGAACATAAGTTTATCAATAATATTAGATATTATTCTACTAGAACATATTCTACATATTTAATTTAAATGTTTGGAGGTTTAAAATTGCAATAATAAAGTACAAATATTAAGGTTTTACTTATAATAATTGTCGGTCTATATTATTGCAAAATATAATTTTTATTTTACGAAATGATTGCATTTATTTTGTAAGTTTCTGTAAGTATATAATATATAAAATAAATTAATTTTTAGATACACAATTTTTACAAACATACAATTTTTAAATTTTGCAATATCACTCAATAATTCATGTTTTCCATCGTCTCTTTCAATACTAGCAGCAATTACACTTTCGATACTCTTTTTTCCTAAAGTTCTCATTGTATCACTTTTCAAATCCTTGTTACAATCAAAAAAACACTTTTCCATTTTCGAATTTACTCCAAAACTCAACTGTGCTACGCCAATTCTAGAAGTATAGTGACCCAACCTCAGAAATGTGAAGGAAAAATATAATGTAACGAAACAGCCCGCCATAAAGGTAAACACACGTCGAAATGGGTCGCTTCTGGAAACTTCCTAACAAGGTAGATTCTGCCAACTGATGGATTTAAACGGCATTGCATGTAAAACTATAGTTTTAAAATTATTACTTTAAAGATGAATTAAATATTTATTTCTACGTGTACGTAAACTGACTTTAAATATAAATAAATAAGATCATTTTTTATTTTCAATTATTCGCACATAAGATATGTATTGAATAAAATTCATTTTTTTCGGGTAAAAGTATGAAACAATACCCTTTTTAACGGAAAAGTAAAAAATAGAGAAAAAATTGGTGAATTCAAACGTTTTTATCTCAGTCAATATTCAACATATGAAGTCTTTCAAGCCACCATTTTATAGAGAATTTCATTAGCTTTCTTTTTATGAAGCAATGCCTATGACTAAATTTACTCAGAAAAAAGTTATAGCCAAAAATAAAATATTTTTATATTATTTATTTCACATATTTGTTTTTTATTTTTCCTTTTTTTTACTTTGTTTTTTGAATTTATTTCATTAAAAAAAAATTTATGGACTTGAATTTGTAGATTTTTATTCAACACGCACTTTTAAAAACGAATCAATACTGAATGTATTTCACAGATTTGAAAAAAAAATTAAAGCCAGTAAGAAAGCTAAACTCATGTTATTTTTAACCTTCCTTGGGCATTTCTATATATGCCAAAAATAAATTCATAAATTCAAAAAATATTATGTTCTTAACCTGATTTTCTGTTTGTTGGGACAAATTTTACTTAAAGTTTCTGTAGGTAGATTATAGAATCTGGTTATATATGCTGCAGATTCATGGAACCAATCTTCAAAATATATGAAAAGTATGATACAATATTAATATTCAACAAGTGGTTATTTCGTTCTTCATTCTTTAATCGGAAATGGGGGTTTGAAGAGCCCTTGGTTTGTTTTTTAGAAATTTTCATCATTGAAAATACTTACAATTTGGTAAAGTATTTGTAATATAGTAAATACCTTCTCTTTTGACGATTCCATATTGCTTTTAGTTTTTGTTGAAAGTTGTCACTCCTGACTACCTGGTTTTGTTTTCACGTCCCGAGTCCTTCAGCAGACAGATACGTTGACAACACCGCAACCCTCATTTAGCAATCTCAACAAATCCCTTACCTACCTGCGACAACCGAGTGTGCATTTATACGTAAAATATTCAGGGAAACGACAACACGTCACCAAATATGAACTAAAAGTACTATCCATTTACGCCGACAGTCTATAACCGTATTTGTCTTTGTCCTTATATTGAAGTATTGTACCAATGGAAATTTGGTATCTTTCTAGGTATTTAACTTATATAAAAAAACATGGCATACCCGGCTCAAAGGTAGATTTATGGGTGGGATATAGAGAACTGTAAGAGAAACGATGTGTCAAAAAAAATGTATACGTGGTGTGAAAAAAAAACGTCAAAATTTTTAAATATCTACAAATAACTTTTTTCTGTACATTTCTCAAAGATATGTTTTATACAATAGATGATCGCCTCTATAAGGGCAACAAAAAACCTAAGTAAGATTTTTCTCTCAGACGCGAAATAAAAGTTTTTTGATTTTTTTTTAAAATAACAAGCCGCCATTTTAAAACCACTGGACCGATTTGGCCCATTAACGAACTCGGCCTAGATTTTTAGCCATCTGATTTTTGCGCCAAATTTCGTTGTGATTGTTAAAAAATGCGACCTGTAGCTTGCCGACAAATTTCGTTATATCCGCTATTATATAAACTTTTGAAAAATGATTAAGTATGATCTCTAGATACCAAAAAACTAAAAACCGCGTTTTAATTCCTGTTTTTTTCGACTTTAACGAATGCAATACTAGATAAATCTACCAAAATACTAGGTTCACATTTTGATAGGCTATATATATATATATATATATGTATATATATGGTACGTTCCACGCCGAATTTGGATTTTTTTTTAGATTTGGCCCAAAATCAACTAAAACGGTCCTTTTGGGCCCCCGAAACTCCCCCTAAATTTTTAGGGCCCCAAGTGGAATAGAACTTAAGTTATGGACAATTGAAAATTGAAATTTTCAGGTTCGGCTCCAAAATCAAAAATTTTCAACCATCCATTACTTTTAAAAATACCAATTTTTATGAAAAAAGTTTTAAACAAAAGTTGTTTGCAATGCTTTAAACTTTTGGAAACTGCTAAAAAAAAGTTCATCAGACACGGTTCACTATTGACGAGTCTTGGCGCCATTAGTCCTCAGGCCGCCAAAAAAAAACATTATCTGCTCCCCTGACCAAAAAAATCAGGAGCGTATCTGGATTCGATACAAAACTTTTAAGCCCAAACAGAAGTTAGCCAGACCAAAGGGCTCCGAGAAAAAAATGGTAAATTCCGGCAAAAATCCCTTGATATCAAAAAAATTTCATTGAGCCCCAGAAATCCACTGTTTGCCAGTCAATATCAAACCATGAGCGACATTTTTTCTAGAAGTTGCTGAGGATCAACATCACTAAGGTTGGCATGCTATTTTCACATAAGTAGAGCATTTTCCAAGTCCCAGGCGGCTCAAAAACTCAAAATTCCTCAAAATACTTGAATTTTGAGCCCAGACGACTTCGCTTGACGCATATTTTTTATCCAAGAAGCGACTCTCATCCAAATTGTTGCTCTTGTTGATGTTTTTGAAGGTCCACAACGGTTGACGACAACGCTGAAGCAACCTTCCACAAGAATTGTTCTGGAAATTTGAATTTTTAACACAAATCTTCAAATTTGGGACCAGCCCTTAGGTCTGGCGAAGTTCTGTGTGGGCTCAAAAGTTTTGTATCGGATCCACCTACATTCCTGATTTTTTTGGTCAGGAACGTTGTTTATGTTTTTTTTTTGGCGGCCTGACGAATAATGGCGCCTAGACCCGTCAACAGTGAACCGTGCTGGATGAATTTTTTTAGCAGTTTCCAAAAGCTCAAAGCCCTGCAAACAACTTTTGTTTAAAACTTTTTTCATAAAAATGGGTATTTTTACAAGATATGGTTGGTTGAAAATTTTTGGTTTTGAAGCTGAACCTGAAAACCATTTTTTTTTCTCGGGGCCCTTAGGTCTGGCTAACTTTTGTTCGGGCTGAAAAGTTTTGTATCGAATCCAGCTACGCTCCTGATTTTTTTGGTCAGGAAAGCTGATAATGGTTTTTTTTGCGGCCTGACGACTAATGGCGCCAAGACTCGTCAATAGTGAACCATGTCGGATGAACTTTTTTTAGCAGTTTCCAAAAGTTTAGAGCATTGCAAACAACTTTTGTTTAAAACTTTTTTCTTAAAAATGGGTATTTCTACAAGTTATGGATGGTTGAAAATTTTTGGTTTAGGATCCGAACCTGAAAATTTCAATTTTCAATTGTCCATAACTTGAGTTCTATTCCACTTGGGGCCCTAAAAATTTAGGGGGAGTTTCGGGGGCCCAAAAGGACCGTTTTAGTTGATTTTGGGCCAAATCTAAAAAAAATCTAAATTCGGTGTGGAACGTACCATATATATATATATATATATATATATATATATATATATATATATATATATATATAACATATATAACATGGAAGTTTAAGATGGTAAAATGATCCATTAAATGTAATATTGTTTTGCTCATGAAATAAATGATTAACCCATATATATGACCACTTTTAGTAAGATATATTGTAACGGGTGTTTTTTTTTTAATTTCACCTCATAGCAGTCTGTGGATTGTGTTTATGAATGCACCTTACTAAAAAATTTCAATATTGAAGTAAGTTGCCATAACCTCACTTTTTTAATAAAAATTGAAACTGCTCCAATCAGTTACTAGCGTCTTGAAAGAGAGAGCTTAGCTCTATTATTATTATTATTATTATTATTAGGCGTTAGAATAGTGAGACTAACGTATATAAAAATCTAAATGCGAAAACCTCGGTGAAAACAAACATGGAACAATAGTCTTCGAAGTGCTTGGAACGTTTTGACTTTTGATAACGACATTTTTTAGTAAGGTGCATTCAAAAACACTATCCACAGCCTACTATATAGTGAAATTTAAAAAAAGACTCTCGATACAATATTTTTAGAATTTTTGTTTTTATAATCGTCCCAACAATGGTTTAAAGTTTTCAGCAGTACTAAAATTGCACATTCCAAAAACTCTCCACGTTATGAATACATTTCATGAAGCAATAAAAGAGTAACATAGAGTACCAAGGGACCACTCGATAGTCTTAAAATGATGTCTTCAAACTGGATCAAAGATGCCCAAAACCGAGAAAAATGGTTTAGGTTAAGAGAGGCTTATGTCCAGCAGTGGACGAGACAAGCTGGTATTATTTTACTCTTGATTACTCATGGTTATGGAAATAATTAAGATTCATCAGCTTCCAAAATAGGATCTACTAAAAAACTAATTAATGTTATTTTAAGAAAATCTTCATACATAAATACATAAATGGAGACACCTACAGTTATTATGATGAAAATGAGAAATTTTCGTCTAATACAAAAATAAATGTTTTTATTTTGGTTGTAGGTATCGCAACCGCATTGTGACTTTCTCTGCCATCTTTTACAAATTGTTGGTTCCTCCGTAGAAGACACGTTAACGAAATAGCTTTAAATTAAAATATTTCCAAAAGTTAAGAAATTTTATCTGAAATAATATAAAAGTGGGACGTAATCTTAACATATTTGTTCAGATTTTGTAAGAAAAGTTACACCTTCTCAAAATATCAATAAAGTCATCCAGCAACTTATTAAGTATCTGTTAAGTTTTCTCCAAATTTCAGCACACTCTTAAAAAATTAAGTAATTTTCAATGCACTTCAAATAAATCCATGTACTTCTTGCTATATTTAGAAAAATCTCATGACTTTATTTAAATTCTCTTACTTTTCAACTTTTCTTTTATATTTAGCAAGACTATTCTGATAAATTTATCCTGCTAATCTTAAGTCCTTTCTAAATTTATATCCATTACATTAAAATGAATCATAGAACCACCCAAAATTCTCTGGAACGCTTGATCTTGGGATATTACATACATACATACACTCAACTTTAGACCAGTGTCGTTAAGTATTTAAATACATGTATTTTAGATTGCATTTAAACTACTCTTAAAGTATTTAAATACATTATGAAATACATTAATTTGGTTTGTATTTCAAGTGTATTTAAAATAAATTTTTTGCACATGTATTTTAAATACTGTATTTAACTCTTAAATACATTAGGGATATTGATTATTCAAATTAAAAGAATTTTGAATTTTAGGATTTTAACCCTTAAGGCCTCAGGATACGATGCTTTAGCAAAAGTAGAAAGAGAAGTGAGTACGATTAATTAATTAAATTTCAATATATTGCCAATAAATTAAAATATGAAATTTTGTTCCTTACGGTACTTAACTACTGTTAAATGTTAAAAGGTTAAAAGAGTTCTCAAGCTAAAATAACTAAATTCTAAGCATTTAGGACTGCCAAAAGAGGAAATCGGGTAAGTGTTGTACTAAATATTACCAAAGGCCAAAAATCATAGGAGAATTCGAATTTTTTAGAGATTATTTTTCAAATACCCATGCTTAGGTGTAATAATTTTTTTTAAGTATGATTAAGTGCAATTAGAAAGGCGTTATACATATATTGGTAAAATTTTAAAAAGTATTTAACTGCTTTTTAAATACATTGTAAAAGTATTTGTATTTGTATTTAAATACACTGCAAAATAAATATTTGCAAACACATTAAAATACAGTTTTTTTTTTATTTGTATTTGTATTTAAATACATTTTTCAAAGTATTTTTGACAACACTGCTTAAGACCACTTCCACTTTCACCTAATATTGTTAAAATTTTTCCACCGATTAACATCGGATTAATAAATTTTTAATAATCCCTTAGGAACTGTAGCCAGCTTATGTCGCATTAAGATACATCTCCCTCGATTTAAGAACAACACGTGCACGAATTTAATTATTCGTTAAAATATTACTCTAATACCCTTAATTCTCATATCGAATCCTGAGTGACACATTTCTATTTTCGACTTGTTATTTGGCGAAATTAACATGAATGAAATCTCGAAAGTAATTACGACCGACAGGAGGTGTGAAATATGTCATGATGGCTCTTCACATTCTACGCATATCTACGTTATTTTGAGTGGTGGATATCCATCTGATATTTGGGAATGAATTAATATTAATCTGTAAGTGATCGAATAAATTGTTTTACATTAATGATCGATGATAATTCAATCAGATAATTTTAATTGATCTGATTAGTTTGGTAAGATCGAACGGATAATGTGTAAGGTGGTAGGAACTTTAAGTCGCGTCCCTCCCCAAAATGCAATCCTAACTCAAATAATTGGAGTCAAAGCGTCCTTGATGCTCCTTTTTTCAAAATTCCCTTGTTTTCTACCACACCACTTAGAGGTACGTAAACAAACCACTCTGTCAAACTGAATTTTCGAATACCGATCAATCGATCGATTTCCTTTCGAAAAGATATTCCTGCGTCATTCAAAGATGAAAAGATGTGTTGATAAGAGGGTAGATTAGGATCTGTCATTGAAAGGGTATTCATGTTCCAGATGTTTAAAAAAACTGTTATTTTTTGAGCGCGATTAGATCATGTCCTCCAAAGTTGGTATTCGAGCAGAATTTTTGGAAAACAAAATTCCACAGGAGTGAGTAAACAGAATAAACCACTTCTGGCTGTCGTTTATAACAATTTCTCTTAAACATAAATGCTTTTGAGAAGTATTGAAACTTTCTAATTTTGGAGATTTGTTTCATTTAATGTCGAAGAAACACTCTCATAATTAAGAATTAGTTATAAAACTAGATGACAATCATACGATGTGAACCGTTGGAACTTCTAACAATTTAAATATGCCTAGTTCAGTATGTGTTTTGTGAATTTAAAATTTTTTTGATTTTTTCGATAATTCAATTCGTGTTAAATAAAACGGAGAAACATGTATTTGAATATTTCTATTTAGTTATTTAATAACAATAATATTATCTGACGTACTTCTCGAATTACCTACTTGTGTAAATCCTTTTTCCTGTTATTAGATTAAATTGATCACGTCAGCTTGACAATCCACGTACATCTTAAGTAGTTTTGAATACAATATTTTTTTTATCTTAATTTACATTAAAACACATTTATTCACAATCACCTCATAACTGGACTTTGATTTATTCTGATGAACTGTATTAACCAATATTTTATCTACGTGTGGAATAAAATTAATTTATTTCACTAGAAGAATAATAGTTATTTGTGGTACTAGTGTGTTATGTTGAAAATAAGTCACGCGAGAAGATTTATACCACGAGGCCGTCAGGCCGAGTGGTATAAATTCTCAAGTGATTTAGGAAACATAACACGCGAGTGGCATATAATGTTTTATCCAACAAGTGGAAGAAATCGTTTTTATGAAATAATAATTAATAATCTTTGTGATCAAATTAAGGCTACTTGCGTCTCAGTACCTTATAAATATCAGAATGACTTGATAGTGACTTTTTAACATTTTGGATAAAGTAGGTTGTTTGTTTGGTTGCCAATGGCAACGTTTAAATATAAATACTTTAAATATAATCGTGATTTATAATCCATAACTCACTAGTGAGTTATGGATTATAACACACTAGTATGTTATTTGATAGTTTACTTGTCTAAAATGACAGTCATAACTGTCATGTGTTGGATAAAGTTACTTTATTCCAATGTTACAAAAATGATACAATATACTAATATACTGATACAATTAAATCTAACAACACCTTAGCAACCAGCGTGCATAGCATTCTGAATTTTACCGAGGTTTAAAAAAGACGTCCCGGAGCAGAAATTTGATGTGATGTTTCAATAATTTTAATAATGTGGGCTTGGGTAAAACGTTATATTACGTTCGTGTTTTAGTCGCGTTTTATTCACTTAAGAATATTAAACGCTGCCTAAAATACAAATAACAATATTTATTGTATTTGTGTATGTATGTGTATGTAAAAATACAATAAATAACTATTTACTACTGATCATTTGATTATGAACTGAAGCTTGTACCCACGCTTAGTTAAATACTCATGCTCATGATATAACTGTTGGATAAAACGTTATGACAGGAATGATTTTGTAAGTTCTGATCATGATTGTACAAAATAGGTCAGATTCAAATGCTTCTGCGAATCAATTAAATGTGTGCTCTTCCCCAATTGTGGTATGGAAAGTCATCAAGACATACTCCAACGCAGCAAAAGGTCTATTCAGCAGATCACCCTTGATGTGGGAGATAGAGAAGAGATGCAGGCGTCTCTGCAGTCATCGGTCATTCCATGTCCCTGGCCCATGGTTCCTTTCTCTTCTAACACAATCTCCCCCTTTACTATAGAAGAACTGCAGTTCATATTAGAGAAAGATCGTAACTCGGCATCGGATATTGCCCAAATTTCTTATGTTGAGATCAAAAATCTTCTTGGGAATGGAAGGAGTGGTTACTGACTTTCTTAATTGTCTTCTTAAGAATCTCAATTTATTTCCCTCAGACTGGCTAAATCACGAGGTATGCTCTGTTCCAAAATCTGGTAGAGACCGGAGACCAATTACCATATTGTCGTGCATGGGGAAAATCTTGGAAGTACTCATGAAACTAAGGCTGGAATGGTACATTGAACAAAATCATATTTTACATCTTCCTGGGAATGGACGGCGTGGTTACTGAGTTTCTTTAATTCTTTTCTTAAGAATCTCCATTTATTTCTCTCACACTGCCTGAATCAGGAGGGATGCCGTGTTCCAAAATCTGGTAGAGACCTAAAACTTTGATCAAGTTGGAGACCAATTACCATATCTTCGTGCATGGGGACAGTCTTGGAAGTACTCATAAAACTCCGGCTGGAATACATTGAACACAATCATATTTTAAGCCCTCTACAATTTGGATTTCGAAGAGGTAGAGGAATGAGAGACAATATCACCATTTTGTAATTCTTAACAGGAGAGGAATTGACAAAAAAAGTAAAGCTCTAGCGGTGTTCTCAGATTTGTCATTGGCGTATGATAACGTCTTACTATGTCAACTGTGAAAAGATTGGCATAAGTTAGCTTAAGGCTTTAGGCTTAAGGTTTAGCAGCGCTTATCATGAAGTTTTGCAGATACAGAAAAGTCAGTGTCATTGATCCAGGCACTCTACAGCTTCTAGGTACAGTCGAAGTAGACGAAGGAGTTCCTCAGGGGGTTCCTTTAAGTCCTCCCCTCTTCAATACATACTGCAATGGCGTTTGCAAGTTCTATCAGAATGTGATTTGTAGGGAATACGCCGACAATTATATGTAATCAATAGGAGCTCAGATGTCGTTGGAAGTTTAGGTAGCAAATTAAAAAGTGATTGTGCAAACAGTGCAAGAATTTTATTAAAAATAAAGAATTTCTTGTGAATACCTTGTGAAATTCTAAATTTTAATTTTTGGACTCAATATAAGCAAAATTATTTGCTGTGATATTTTCAAAAAAATAATTAAATTTCTAAATTATGGTAGCAATGAACTGGGGTCTTGAACAAACAGCGCAAGAATTTCATGAGGAAGACATCATTTCAAGACAAGAACAAATGAAATTTGTTTTTAGTTCTTTTTCTTAAATGAACACTATATTTCCAAAAATGTTTGAGTTAACAAATCAAAACCTGGCTACAAATTTCCAAACGCACCTTTCTAATATATTCTAATATTTTAGGCTAAATGAGATTTTCATGGTTTTTTTAAATTATAAAATGTAAATTTATGCCCTGGAAACTAGTGAAAGGTCCCGGACATATCAGAAATTGGAGAAATCGCTTCTTTTCGTTTTTCCTCTGGAGCCGTGTTATTGATACTTGTGATGATATTAATACCATCACCCTCGTCATAGGACCATCGAATTATACGAGAACAAATACATACATTGTAACTCATATCTGATGCATATAAATTTGCCGTGAACAGTAAAATCTAATAAGAGAACTTCATGCAGATTAACCGTGAATGCGATAATTATTTTTCCTGTTTTATTAGTTTCTATAGTTGTATTCATTTTTGTTATATAATTCGGTAGTCGCCTATTATTGTATTAGTTTTTAAATATTAATTTATGTGTTATTGACACATTCAAATGAGCTCCTATGGTCACCAAAATTAATTGTGTATATCTCTTCACATGATATGAATTTAACTTGAATTTAAACTTGAATGTGCCATATCTAACAAATAAAGTGAATGCAGATAGCTATGTGGCGAATTGTAAGTTTGTTTATCAAACTTTCATATATTTATTTTATAAACTTTTATAAAACATAAAAATATAAAGTGTTGTATATATTTATTATTTATTTATAAAAAAGGACTTATAGTTATTTTATTTGATATACAGATTTTGATTTGATTTTTTAAAATATTTATCATTTTTCTACTTATTCATATCATTCATCAATATTAATTAGTACCAATTTGTCGTTCATTTGTTGTTTTTTAAATCATATTACTTTAGTTATTATGAAACATAAGACATATGAATGTGCTTCTCAGATCAAAGCTATATATATTAAATGTATTGAGCATTTGTAGATTATTTTAAAAAGAATATTGCCCTATACCCTTAAAGTTATAATCGTAACTTATCTAAACGCAATTTCGCCATGAGAATTTCAATATATCAGCTGAACAGATATGGAAAGATTTTTTTCAATGGATTACCTTGGGGGTAAACTAATAATACATATTTGATGTGGCAATATCAGATATTAGGATCGATATATCGTTTAAATGTAATTGTTTTAAAAAACAAAGATATCGAGATAAATTTCTAATGAATTTAGGTGGGACAAATATGTTATTTAATAGTAGATTTTAAGCGATATATTTAAGCCAACTTCATTCTGTCTATAGAAGAATATAACTCTACAAATCTTCCAATATCTAACGAATTAAAAGGTTGCTTAAAATGTCAAACTACCTTATAAATTTTGAAAGAATTTTAAAAATACTCGTACAAAATAACTTAATATAAATAAGGAAAATTTAAAGAATATATTAATTAAAGTAAGCGTACAACAAATAATAAATATAAAATAACTTTCTCATAAATAGGGAACGAATATTTAAATGAATGTTGAAAAATAAGTGAAAACTACAAAGCTATGATAAAACAAAGCAGGAATAAGCCCTAAGTATTAATCAAACACTCTAATCAATAATGGATTACGAAACCAATAAGGACTCGCAACATTACGACAGCATATAAGATGAGGAAATAAAATGTCTTTAAAACATCGAAAATATTCTGATAAATAATGAGACATCAATCAAAATAGACATCACTATCACTGAAAAATTTCGTCCTTCTTCTAATGCCTCTAATAAATGATGAATGAAATGAAAATCCTATGAATATTCATAGAATTTTCTATATAACAACCCAATAACTAATAACTAATAAATAACTAATAGCTAATAACTGCAATAATGTTTTTTGTGCTATAACTCACAAAGTATTTGGTTGATGCCTTTCAATAATCAACGTGGGGTTTTCGAAATTTTCTGATTACTTAATTGATCTGCGTTAAACCTCTTCCATGCCGCTTCACTTATTTTCCGTAAAATGTGCGTCTCCAAATGACCTTGATATACCTGAACTCCTCGTCACCCTTCTCTAAATTTTTAACTATCGCTAATAATAGTTTAAACACAATAGAAGCTCACACTACTTGCACCTGAAAGTATAAATGATAAAACTTCCGATGTAAAACATGATTTAAATGTTGGATAGAACGATATGGCAGGAATGATTTTGTAAGTTCTGTTCATGATTGTACAAAATAGGTCAGATTCAAATGCTTCTGCGAATCAATTAAATGTGTGCTCTTCCCCAATTGTGGTATGGAAAGTCATCAAGACATACTCCAACGCAGCAAAAGGTCTATTCAGCAGATCACCCTTGAAGTTGGAGATAGAGAAGAAATGCAGGCGTCTCTGCAGTCATCGTTCATTCCAAGTCCCTGGCTCATGGTATATTTCTTTTATAACACAATCTCCCCCTTTACTATAGAAGAACTGCAGTTCATATTAGAGAAAGATCGTAACTCGGCATCGGATATTGCCCAAATTTCTTATGTTGAGATCAAAAATCTTCTTGGGAATGAAAGGAGTGGTTACTGACTTTCTTAATTGTCTTCTTAAGAATCTGAATTTATTTCCCTCAGACTGGCTAAATCACGAGGTATGCCCTGTTCCAAAATCTGGCAGAGACCGGAGACCAATTACCATATTGTCGTGCATGGGGAAAATCTTGGAAGTACTCATAAAACTACGGCTGGAATGGTACATTGAACAAAATCATATTTTACATCTTCCTGAGAATGGACGGCGTGGTTACTGAGTTTCTTTAATTCTTTTCTTAAGAATCTCCATTTATTTCTCTCACACTGCCTGAATCAGGAGGGATGCCGTGTTCCAAAATCTGGTAGAGACCTAAAACTTTGATCAAGTTGGAGACCAATTACCATATCTTCGTGCATGAGGACAGTCTTGGAACTACTCATAAAACTCCGGCTGGAATGGTACATTGAACACAATCATATTTTAAGCCCTCTACAATTTGGATTTCGAAGAGGTAGAGGAATGAGAGACAATATCACCATTTTGTAATTCTTAACAGGAGAGGAATTGACAAAAAAAGTAAAGCTCTAGCGGTGTTCTCAGATTTGTCATTGGCGTATGATAACGTCTTACTATGTCAACTGTGAAAAGATTGGCATAAGTTAGCTTAAGGCTTTAGGCTTAAGGTTTAGCAGCGCTTATCATGAAGTTTTGCAGATACAGAAAAGTCAGTGTCATTGATCCAGGCACTCTACAGCTTCTAGGTACAGTCGAAGTAGACGAAGGAGTTCCTCAGGGGGTTCCTTTAAGTCCTCCCCTCTTCAATATATACTGCAATGGCGTTTGCAAGTTCTATCAGAATGTGATTTGTAGGGAATATGCCGACAATTATATATGTAATCAATAGGAGCTCAGATGTCGGTGGAAGTTTAGGTAGCAGATTAAAAAGTGCTTGTGCAAACAGTGCAAGAATTTTATTAAAAGTAAGGAATTTCTTGTGAATACCTTGTGAAATTCTAAATTTAAATTTTTGGACTCAATATAAGCAAAATTATTTGCTGTGATATTTTCAAAAAAATAATTAAATTTCTAAATTATGGTAGCAATGGACTGGGGTCTTGAACAAACAGCGCAAGAATTTCATGAGGAAGACATCATTTCAAGACAAGAACTAATGAAATTTGTTTTTAGTTCTTTTTCATAAATGAACACTATATTTCCAAAAATGTTTGAGTTAACAAATCAAAACTAAATGGCTAAATTTTCACCCTTCTCTAAATTTTTAACTATCGCTAATAATAGTTCAAACACAATAGAAGCTCACACTACTTGCACCTGAAAGTATAAATGATCACACTTCTGATGTAAAATATCTGGTTTGTATCTTGGACTTATGTACTGTAAGTTTATTCGGGTTGGTTAAGTAGCGTAACAGACCTATTAAAACGATTTAAATTCTATAGCTTTCTTTTTGTTTCATAGAGCTTTCCTTCTGGGGTGACTCACAACAATCACTAAAAACTGCCTCCATATACACAGCAGAAAATATATTTAAATGTCAATTAAAGCGTCTGAAAAGGCGCTCTTTTTATGGAAAAAAGAAGGAGAAAGTTTAAAAGAAGAGAAATAAAAGTGTCTGATAAAGGAACACGATATGAAATCAGAACCAATAAGACATGTCATAATCACGGAAAAATAATGGGATACGGAGAATAATCATTTTAAATATGAGTCAAACTGCCTGATATATAATAAGGAGTGAATTCCACTCTATGGATTTTGATCTAATCTTCAAAGAATTAGTAAAATTCCCAACTCTAAAATCATCTTGGGTCAATACAAAACAGAATAGTCAGCTTTGTGATGAATAATGAAGATATCTTTGAAATGTATAGGATGTTAAAAACTGACTGCCTCATACTTTAGAGAGGATAACTCAAAACATACAGAAAAGTGTTAGTCAACTTGTGTCCGAAAACTCTTGGTTTTTGATATAGAAAGCGCTAAAATTTTTAAAAGGTACCACTTGTATATTATTTACCAACATACGCAAGCGAAATTTAAGTCACTACCCACTGTCTGGTGCTGACTGAAATTATGGTTCCGAAATTGAACCCATTTTAGAATAAATATGACGTTTGGGGGTTCCTAAAGGTAAAAATTAATGGCTAAATATTATATACATGATTTTTTTGAGATTTAGACTAAGAATGAAAAGACATAAAGCTTGTACTCTAGTTCCATTTCGATGAAAGCAACAGTTTTCCTGAAAATTAGGCTTCAAAATCCTAGTGCGCTACTGAACACTTTATTGTGTCCAATAAAGTAACACGAATTCCAATGGGAATGCTATAGTCCGAAATTGGTAGAAAAGTCTAAAAGAACTTTAGAAAATGCTTGATATTTGAGATATAGTGTGTTATACTTTAAAAAAAAATAATAAATTTTTCTTAATATCTACCAAAATAATTTAAATTGATGAACGAAATTTGGGTCAATTACTTATTAGGCAATTATGTACAACTAAGTAAAATTACCATGACTTGTTCCAAGATAGATAATTTAGGGGATCATAAGGAGTAAAGGGTAACTCAATTTTATATAAGTTAATTACTTAAAAATACCCTGGACAGACCACATCAGTAATGAAGAAGTTCTGAGAAGAATAGGTAAGGACAGAGACTTAGTTGTCGACATAAAGAAGAGAAAAACCGCGTACTTGGGACATGTAATCAGGAGCGATAGAATGAAGCTGCTGAAAATAATAATGGAAGGCAAAAATTAAGGCAGGCGAGGTATAGGAAGACGCCAACATTCGTGGTTGAAAAACATAAGAGACTGGACCGGACTAGACTCACATTCCTTATTCCGACCTGCTCAAAACCGGACCCATTTCGCCGAGATCGTTGCCAACCTTCACTATGGTGAAGACGGAACCGAAAGAAGAAGAAGTTACTGTTTAAAGACTAATAAAAAAATTAAGTTTTTAACAAAAAACATACACTCTTGTGCCATTTCGAAAAGATCGTCAGATTTCCAGGAAAGCATTGTTAAAAAATTTTGAACTACTTTTTAACCTCAAAACACCAAATGTCCCTTATCTTCAAATCCTTCTATTGACGGATATATTTGCATTAAAATTTTCATGCCTATTTCGGTCATATCATCCCGTCTTAAAGTTAGTGTTTTTTTTTTGTTGAGTCTAGAAACATTTTTAAAATTACATTAATTTTCTCTATAAATATTGTTTTTATTTAATTGGCACAAAAGAGGAAGATTTACTCAATAAATTATTGAATATTGAAATGATTATTAAATGAAGCAAGAGCTTAATTTTTTCATAATTTTTAACCAGATACTTACAAAAAATTTAAGGTATTTTTACTCAGCAACCTCTAAAAATTTCGTTTTGCCACAATTTTATTTTCGATAATGAAGTTTTAATCAGCGCATGAATTAACTTGATATTTCTTCAATTTTAACGCCTTGTATCTCAAAAACTAAACATTTTTATAATCTTGTTTATTTCAGGCTTTCAGGCTCATTTTGCTTGCTCATTGTGCTTTCCTTCCGGTTAAATTATGTATTACTTGCATTGACCCTGTATCTTGTTTGATCATGTATGATCCTGTATGTTTTAAAAAAAACATTTTTTTTTGTATTTTAAAAAATCTAAATCATTAAGTATTCACAATTGTTACCTTATTTCATTCTTTGTCCATCATGTTTCTTCCAATAACTTTTTGCCTCCCCATTACCCTGTACTTACTTAATTCCCAAATTTTCCATAGTTACTATTTTCATTTCCTGTAATATTTCCTTTACTTTCCATTAATTCACTTTACACTTTAGCTGCCAGTTTATAATTGCACATTATGATTCTTATCTATATATCTCGACGCTCCCATGTTTTTACATCTTATAATATCGATACGACAGTCCCTTATTTGTTTCATTTTGGACTATTAACCGTTTTAACACTTTTTCGTCAATTACATGTAGATATTCTACTTCGATAATGACGTATAACTTCAGGTAACGAATAGAGGAGACGGTTCCTTCATCGTCAAGACTTACCTCTATATTCCTACCCCTCACTGTTCTCGCTTTGATATTTGTCGTCTGAATTCGTGTTCAAACAGAACGAGTCTTAAAATTTTCCCATGTTTCAACAACAACGTACTTAACCCTCCTTAAAATATTACTTAAAAGTATTGTGAAGTTAACAATTATAATATAGGAATTACATTAATTACTAGTGTTAGTATTAAATATTAATACTGAGTACGTCAAGTAACCCCATTAAAGTTAAAAGAAGATGGACGATATTGAAACAGCTCGTATTGAATTATTTATGAAAGTTGCTACTTGGTTCGTTTTGCTGGGCCTAAGCGTCGTTATCCCTCCTCAACCTAATCAAAATACCGAAATCGTACTTGAAACGACCTGTTACCTGAACGATATTTAAAAATGTGAGCTTTATCCACTTAAGATAGATCGAGAGTGATAGGTAATTAGATAACGCGCCTTAAGATCCTCTCGTCGAGTATAAATACCGAGCCGAGCTACGTATGTAAGCATTCGAAAAAAATCGAAACACATACAACATGAAAGCCTTCTGCCTCCTCTCCTTCTTCGCCCTCATTGCCTGCTCCCTTGCCAACAGGGCGTACTGTCCCCATCCAGATGATGCGTAAGTAACGGAAAGATAACGGGTTATCAAAATTATGTTCCTCACAGGAACAGTTTCTGTTAAGGGAAAATCAGTTTTGTTTTTGTTTGTTATCCCCTTCTATTTCTTTCAGTGTAAAAGAATACATCAACCAGTTCCTCGCCGTAGACGCCATCAACTCTTATGCCGTCGCCCTCGAAATGGACATGGCCGACTACGACATTACCAAAGAAGTCATCTCTTGCGTTTCGGTAAGCCAAAGCAAGGTTGCAAAATGACAATAACTTGCCAAATATTTATAAACAATACCAATCCAGACGAAACCAGTTCAAATATTCTCACTCCTTAACAACCACCAGAGGAAGACATGTCCTCTTCCATTCTGAAAAGTATCCCAATGGATGGGCCAGTATTGATTCTATTTCCATTTCCAGATCGTCCCCCAGGAAGATGGTTATGGTCCAGTGGGAGTCGCCATTGGCCAGAACAGGTTGGGCGGTTGGTCCATCAAGCTGATCTCTGCCTTGTCTGAGGGAATCAGAACAACCATCAACGTGTACGGACCCGATCTAAACCAAGAGGAAGAGGTTGAACCCGAACCAGAGATCAAACTCGCCAAGACCAAATTCCACAGTTTGTTGAAACAGCAGTAGGGGGGTCTACCGTTATTTTTTTTGTATTTACAAGTTAGTTTAAAAATAAATGCAGTTTAAAATTTATCCGTGATAAAATATGGTACGTTTAATTAAGTGTTTATTGGATTTCATAATATATCAAACATGCCATAGAGCAAAAATTTACGCTTATTTTTTCTTATGAATGACAGTTTAAAAACTATTACATTTATGGATATGATCGAGTCATTAACAATATGTTGAAAGTTATATCTCTTGGCTTATTACAACTGATGTAAGTTAGGTGTAAAGCACTGCCAGTTTTAAATGAAATCTTGACTGGTTAGTAAGTACAATGTCATTGAAAAAGATGTCGAGCATAGCTCGTTTGTTGTATAGAGAAGGACTAATACTTTACTTTAAGAATCCTATTTTATGCATTTGATCCCAATGTATTTCAAGTGTCAGTCAAAATATTTTTCAGAGTTTAAAGTAAATGGGCATTTGTTTGCTTGCTTATCCCTTAGGAAATCTGATACCATTTTTAGAAAGTTTCTGGATTAGTACAACCATGAATTTTACTTCTCGACTCACCTCGTAGATGTACGTTTATTTTATAGAAGAATCACGTGCGTCATCTGGCTGCCAAAACAACTATAAAATATTCAAACGTACGTCATCTTGCGGCTAAGACAGAATTGTAAACAGTTAAGCTATTTGACAGAATCCATCAAAAAATCTTTGCTTAAGTACAATCATAAGCAAAAAGAATTAAGCTACTACTGACTAGAGAAAAGACCAAAAATGGGTTAGCGAGCGAAGCAGCGACTAGTCAGGACTTTGAAGTTAAATCATCTGTTTTATCATCAACGTCATCATCATCTTCATCAAACCTTGTAAACCAATTTTATTTAACGCTTTGTCTCGCCTTAACCCAATAGTTTGTCCTATCAGTCCTTATTTTAGTAACTTTTAAATTAATTTTCTAACAGTGGCTCCAGTGTAAAAAACACCTAATCACTTTTCCCAAATTTGCATCAAGATATTTTAATTTCCCTAAAACCAAATATCAATTTACCTCCCAAATTCTCCAACGGGCAACAACATAACGATATGCATACCCAAATGTGTATAACATTCATCGATCGATAATCCGACATTAATTTAACGGAAGCGTTCCTCGGGAAGCTCTCCGACCCGAGATAGCAACAAAATGTGCGTTATCATGATATTATCGAACGGGGGATTTGATGGCGGGGAATAATGCCTAATTGACTGGTTTTAACATTAATCAAGGTGAATAACGAAACGTTCCCACGGAACACAATGCAACAAAGGAGCGTATAAATTTCAAACGTTTGCGGTTTTTCAACGATCCCACTACGGATCCTACGCAAAATTTATTAACACTCTTGGGCTAATGATAATTTCAAGACTAAGTTCTAAAATACGTTATGATTGAATCCTGCGTGACCCCTTGCTGAAACATTAGTTATCATTTCGTATATAGTAGGTATTACTATTTACGAAATTAGTAGTAATCAGTTACTCGTTTATTATTATTATTACTATTAATTACTCTTATGCTATTTACTGCTAATTAGTTTTACTTTTAATAATACTACTAATATACCAATTATATTACTACTAATTACTAATTACAACTATTACTCCTAATTCATACTCATTTTTATAATTGGTCACTAATACTAATTAATACTAATAATTATACTAATGATAATACTAATAATACTAATACTAATTTATATAATTATATGATTTACTACTAATTAATACTAATTACAATTACTACTATTACTTCTAATCGATTTTAGTAGATTATCTTAAATAGACTATTGATGCATGTTTTACTAAAGGATTTAGATCCGGAATGGTGTAACGGTCATATATTTCAGTCCGTTAACTTTAATATATTAAATTCCTTGAGTAGGTATCTATATTTTAATACTTACAAATTTAACTCAGCTACTAGCGAACAAACGACTAGCGTAATCTGATCTTTTGGGCCTGCCCGAGTGAGGCCAGGTTGTAAATACCATTTGGTATTCTTTTATACTTAATTATAGCAATATCTTCAGTAAGACTTGACCTAATGAATTTATATTTTCACACCATTAAGATTCGGCGGGTGCCTTTGGATTATCCCCAATTTGAATTAGTAAAATTTAGTAGTAATCATGCTATCAAGCGAAAAAGAAATCACACTATTTAATGAAACATAAAGATCGAAATGTCGTTATTTCCGGATAGCGCCAATTAAAGCGATTCTCAGGAACGTGGATTCCGAAAATCGCAGGTTGGACGGCCATGAAAGCCGTGATCTGATTGGAAAAATGAGATATGGCTTTATCCACCATTAAACGAATTATGTCCCTAACATAGAAATAGGAATTTTAATATTGGTACCACTGAAGACGTACGGACAAGTAGACGAGATGGATGTTGAAAAAGTGAACAGCGATGCGCCGTCAGGAGATTGAGAAACGCATGTGAAAATAGAAATTTAGTAGGTATTTCAGTATTTCAGTATTAATTCAGTACGAATTTAGTAATTCAGTAATTCAGTAGGAAATTCAGAATTGTATCAGATATGATATCTTTGTGAGATTTTGATTTAAATAGAGTTGGTAAGGTACCACAAGACAAGTTGGTCCGTGGTTGATTGCTTCAAGAGTTTATCCAAAATGTAGTATGAACCTCTTTGTAGTGAGTAAGTAACTCTTATGCCCGTTCGCACCAGTTACACTTAACCCTAAGTAACACTTTAATTCAAAAAATGGTTTGCACATGGTGACATTGCACCACTAAGCTCACCTTAGTATGAGGTTTAACTAAGCCAAGAATATTCTCGGTTTAACTCTGACTTAACTCTGTTGCGAATAGAGGTTTTGACGGTTTTGTGCTGTTTATCTTGAGAAGCAAAGAAATGTTGCAAATATTTAAAAATGATGAAGCTATTTTTGAATTAAATGCAGTTAATTTGATAGAATTTTAAATACCACGTACAATCTACATTAGAGAAGAATATTTTTATTCATTGGATGATGTTACCTATTATAAAAGGTTTCGAATCTAGAAAGCAACCACACTTTTGTTGTTGGAAGAAATTGAGGAACATTTAGAATAGCCTTGTGATTTATAAGTATCTTATAGAATACGTAAAATAAATATTTCTCGATTGTGTAGGACCAGATTCAGGAGGAGTTCTTTTCTTGGATAGTGTAATTGGCACTTCTCATTCTTTTATTCTCGCTCAGTTTTGAGGTTTCAGTAACTAACACTAACAACAACAAGTAACAAACATAACCACAAAACCACGACCTGACTAGTTGTCACTTGACAATTTAATCACGAAACATAATAATTCCAAGTGCTACCAACCTTCCACCGTACCTTAACTAAGTATTTTTTAAGTGCAACTAGTGCAAGTCACAGAATTTTAAACTGGGTTTAAACATTAAGTATCACTTGGCTATGTACTGATTTAAGTAGAATTGGTGCATTGGTGCAATTAGTTTTAGAAAAAAGAATGGCCAGGAATATGGAAACACATATTATATTTATTGACCTGGAAAAGGCCTACGACTCGGTTCCTCTAAATATGTTATTTAAGGTACTGAGGAAAAGCGGTATTAATGAAACCTATGTAAGAGCTATTCACAACATATAAAAAAACACGGAATGCGTGGTGAAATCAGGTTCACAGATAACTAACAAAATAAAAATTACAAAAGGGTTGAAACAGGGTTGTAGCTTGTCACCAACTCTATTTAAGATATTGTAACGAAACGGCTCGCCGGCCGCGACATAAACACGCCGGGAGCTACACAAGTTCGCCTTATTCTGGGAAGGACGACGGGAACAATCGAGAGAGTTCGATGCGATAACTGGTTCCTGGAAAATCGAACGTTCTGGTAATTATCCCGAAAGTACGAGAAGCTTCTACCAGCCATAAAAAGGGAATGTCGGACCCGAAGCGGGCCAGTTGAACCGGTGTGTGTAAACATTCGAGCGAGAGGTCGGGCGCGTTAAAATAAATAAACATCCGTGTACGAATATGAATTAGGTGATTGTTAAGTTAAGTTTATAGGTATAGTGTAAGAAATAAATTAATTAGGATAATCGCGTAGTGTTTTAGTTTTAGTAGACAGTAAAAACGTTACAGTGGTGTCAGAAGTGGGATTAATTAGTGAAATAAATTAGAAACAATGAAGAAATTACGCGATTTAAAAGTGACGGACCTCAAACGCGAGTTGGAAGATAGAGAACTCGAAACGACAGGGTCGAAAACAGTGCTGCAGAAACGTTTGGAGGAATATTTAATCAACAATGGAGAGGACCCTGAAACTTTCGGTTTCGAGGAAGAAGGTGAGCGCATCATGAAAGAACTCCACGGCGAATTAGAAGACAAAATGGAAAAACTCCACGGTGAGCTGGATACCAACATAAGAGAACTCCACGGTGAAATGGGAAAACTGCACGGCGAGTTGGATAACAACATAAAAGAACTCCACAGCGAAATGGGAAAACTCCACGGCGAGTTGGACGAGCTCCACGGTGAGCTGGATAGCCGAATTGGAAACCTTGACAACGCACTTCAAGCCGAGAAAATCCAACGACTGGAACTGGAGAACCAACTGCGAGAATTGGGGACCCGATTAGAATCCATGCATTTCCAGCCCAGTGGGCAAAACATGTCCAGTTCACGTAACCCGTTCAACGACTCGGAGGAGGTAACCAGGATTGAGGAGGTAACCAGGATCGAGGCAGTTCCTACTGCGAGTCATCGAGTGAAGCCGCCCACCTTCGACGGGGAAATACCCTGGGAGAACTACCTCCGGCAGTTCGAGGCAGCGGCGAAAGCCAACAACTGGGCGCCAAGGGACAAGGCAGTGGCTCTGACGGTCGCCCTCCGAGAAAACGCCCTCGACGTGCTGCAGACTGTTCCAGAGGGGGAGCTGGACAACTTCGAACTACTCGTCCAGAGGCTGCAGAGGCGGTACGGGCACGCACAACTGAGGCAGGTCTACCAATGCCAAATGAAGACCCGACGACAGAAGCAGGGAGAGAGCCTTCAGGAGTTCGAAGCCGACATCGCGAAGCTAGTCAGATTCGCCTACCCGGAAGCGGCGGAGTCCATGACGGAGCGTCTCGCGGTCTCGGCCTTCATCGACGGCATGAGGGATGTGGAGATGCAGCGGGCGGTACGACTGTCGCGTCCCAAGAGCACATTGGAAGCCCTCTCGATGGCCCTGGAATACGAGGCTGCGACGGAGGCGTCGAGGATCTGTGGCAGCGTCGGGACGGTGGTCGGAGACGACGCATGCGTAGAAGCCGAACGGAAGGAGGACAAGCTGGAGCAGGTTGTCAACGCCCTCAAGGGACTGCTGGAAGGAGGCAGAAAGGAACCAGTGAAGTGCTGTACGTGTGGAGAGGTTGGCCGTTTCCGAAGGAACCGCAAGCGCCCCAGGGTCGAGAAATCCAAACGTGTCGACATCGAACATAGAGCAGGAACCAGCCACCGTAATGCTAACGCACTTCCAAGAAGACCGTGTCCGGAGGGATGTTCCCATTGTAGTCGTGCAGAAGTAAAGGAGGCTTCTACTTGCCGCACGACGGTCACCGACGAGGACTGGTCACCAGACGGGCTGCGGCGAGCGCAGGAAGGCGACCCTGAACTCCAACGGATCCTGAGGTGGAAAGAAGAGGGACGTCGGCCAGAATGGCAGGAAGTGGCCCCATCCTCTAGGACCCTGAAATCGTACTGGGCACAGTGGGACTCCCTGGTGATACAGGATGGACTGCTCAAGAGGGTGCTCGAATCCGATAATGGCGCAGAAAGGCGATTCCAACTCATCGTACCCAAGATCAAGGTGGCGGAAGTGCTACGTCACCTCCATGACGGAAGATCTGGAGGCCACCTGGGAGTAAAGAAGACCCTGCAGAAAGTGCGCGAGCGTTTCTATTGGGTGGGCTGCTCTGAGGCTGTTCGTGAATGGTGCAGGAAGTGTACAGTTTGCTCAGCCAGCAATGGACCGCACCGCAAGCCGAAAGCCCCGATGAGACAGTACAATGTGGGAAGTCCTTTCGAGAGGATCGCCCTAGACATTACTGGGCCATTCCCTGAAACCGATTGCGGCAACAAGTACATCCTGGTGGCGATGGACTACTTCACGAAATGGGTAGAGGCCTACGCGATTCCCAACCAAGCAGCAACAACTGTCGCCGATGTCCTGGTGAAGGAGTTAGTAAGCCGCTTCGGAGTACCGTTGGAATTGCATTCCGACCAGGGGCGTAACTTCGAGAGTGAGCTGTTCCAGGGAGTTTGCGAAAAATTGGGAATTCGCAAAACTAGAACGACGGCGCTGCACCCTCAGTCTGACGGAATGGTGGAGAGGATGAACCGCACCATGGGCAAGTACCTCTCGAAGGTAGTGTCTCAACACCAACGAGACTGGGATCAACATCTCCCCTTTTTCCTGATGGCCTACCGTTCTGCCATCAACGAGTCCACCGGCCAAACACCAGCAAGGGTACTGTTCGGGCGAGAGATGAGGCTTCCCTGTGATCTGAGCTTCGGTTGCAAACCGGGAGAAGATCTGGCTGGGGAAGACTACGTCACCGAGCTGCGCAGAAAGATGGACCAGGTTCACGAGATGGTACGGACGAATCTCCAAGTCGCCAGCGACCGCATGAAGGATCACTATGACGTTCGGGCGGACAGCGGCATATATGAAGAAGGAGACCTGGTGTGGCTGTACAACCCACAAAGGAGACGAGGGTTATCACCGAAGCTTCAGAAAGCTTGGGAAGGGCCATATACAGTGAAGACAAAAATAAATGACGTCATCTACCGGATCAGCAAAGTCCCGAATGGGAAGCCCAGGGTCGTGCATTACAACCGATTAGCGCCTTTCGATGGAGACCACGACCAAGACCAACAGGTGCGCCAACTACGGCCCCAAGAGGAGGAGCCCTCCTTTGAAGAGTTTATGGCTGCGTATGGTGGAACCGGGAAGGCGAGATTCGGTGTGACCAGGGAAGAACGGGATCTCTTCGAAACACCGGCTGAGTATGCGCTGGCTCATTGCGTGGCCCAGGACCTGCGGATGTCCCGGGGAATTGCCGCGGAGTTTCGGACGAGGTTCGGCAAACTGGACGACCTCCATCAGCAGGGACCGGCGGTCGGGCGAGCGCTGAGGATTAAGGAAGATGGATCACAACGGCCGCTCTTCTACCTGGTTACCAAGAGGAGGTCCTTTCACAAGCCCACCTATTTGGACCTGTGGGACGCACTACATGACCTCAGGGATACCCTACTTAGCGAAGATCTAACTAAGTTAGCTATCCGGAAACTGGCTTGCGGATTGGACGCCTTGGACTGGAGGGTCGTCAGGAATATGCTGGAGGTCTTATTTCGCTTCACCGGGGTAGACATTTTGGTGTGTTGTTGGAATCCTGAAAGGAGTCCCCACAAGAAGACCGTGGCATGTTATTTCCACCAAACCTCGCGTTGCAGACAGGGGACCAACTGCAGATTTCTGCATGGGCCTGTCAGGGACACGTTTCGGGACGAAACATCTTTAAGGCGGGGGCAGTGTAACGAAACGGCTCGCCGGCCGCGACATAAACACGCCGGGAGCTACACAAGTTCGCCTTATTCTGGGAAGGACGACGGGAACAATCGAGAGAGTTCGATGCGATAACTGGTTCCTGGAAAATCGAACGTTCTGGTAATTATCCCGAAAGTACGAGAAGCTTCTACCTGCCATAAAAAGGGAATGTCGGACCCGAAGCGGGCCAGTTGAACCGGTGTGTGTAAACATTCGAGCGAGAGGTCGGGCGCGTTAAAATAAATAAACATCCGTGTACGAATATGAATTAGGTGATTGTTAAGTTAAGTTTATAGGTATAGTGTAAGAAATAAATTAATTAGGATAATCGCGTAGTGTTTTAGTTTTAGTAGACAGTAAAAACGTTACAATATATTTGCAAGAAACCCTCAACGAATGGCGAAGAAAATGCTCAGGCATGGGGATAGAGATTGGGGAATCAAACTTGTATACAATGCTCTTTGCCGACGACCAACTAATAGTAGCTAACGATGAAGACGATATCAGTTACATGATGTGGAAATTATAGGAAGAATTAAAAAAATATGGTCTACAAGTGAATGTTAGTAAAACAGAATACCTTTGTGTAGGAAAACAAGGCACGGATTTAAAAATCGAAGACGACACAATAAAAAGTGTTGAAAAATATAAATACTTAGGAAGTCTAATTACACAAGACGGTAAAGATGACCAAGATATTGAAAACAGAATAAGGCAAGGGAAGACAGTCATACAACAACTGAATGGTATATTGTGGTCAACAAAAATTAGACTGGAAACTAAGAAACTACTTTATAATAGCATAGTAGAACCGATAACAACATATGGTGCAGAAACATGGAAATTAACACAAAAGAAGAAACAAAAATTGGAAGCTATTGAAATGGACTTTTTCAGAAGATCTTGTCGAATATCAAGAATAGAACGTATCCCAAATGAGAGAATTAAAGAACGCGCACAAATGAAAAGCACAATTGTAGAACGAATTGAACAACGACAATTGATCTGGTATGGACACGTTATGAGGATGGGACCAGATAGATTACCACGCATTGCGGCAGATTATAATCCAACAAATAGAAGGAAAAGAGGACGACCAGCACATACATGGGAAAAAGGCATAGAGCAAGCTATGATGAAAAGAGACCTCAAAGAAAATGATTGGCATGATAGGAGGTTATGGCGAATGAGTTGCGGGAAGCGGCAGTAGCTGTAGGACCCCCGCTTATATATATATATATATATATATATATATATATATATATATATATATATATATATATGGTGCAAACGGGTATTAAAGTAATAAACCTACAACGTGTATCAAAATGATTGTCATCTAGTTGGCGTTGGAATTTATGTGCATGTAATTTTTGATGTGCCGCGCTCTATTGATTTAAACCTATCTATTTCTAACAACAAGTGTCCTGTGTTCTGTGCGACCTGTGCAAGTGTCAATCACAGCTCTCAGCGATCAGTAGATCCAATATTTATTAATTGTTATTAAGCAATTGAAATGTATGCTGTTCAAGAACACACCTTTATTATTGAAGCCTATTTTCGAAGTGGACGCTTAGTAAACGGAGAATGGCAATATTACATTTCTGAATGCAAAGCACAGTTCCGATTGAAGTTTCCCACTAAAATTGTTGAAGACTCCGCCATGCTACACCATCTCCGCCGAATTGTGGAAAGATTCCAGACAACGGGAAGCGTATTTAAAGGGAAATCTACTGGAAGGCCGCAGACTAACTAACTAAAATGTTGTCGAACATGTGGAAGAGATTGTTGAAGAAAATCCACATTCGTCATTACGTCGTTTATTGTCTTAAAGAGACGTGTCCTTTAGCACTGTTAGAAGGATTCTGAAAAAACGTTTGCACATGCATCCTTATATAGTCTCCATAGTGCAACAAATCTTACCGAGAGATTACACAGTCGGATACAATATTGCAAGTTTTTTCAGGAAAACCTCAACAACGATGATGTTCTTGATCTAAGTTTGTTCACAGATGAAGCCTGGTTCCATTTGAGCGGTTATGTCAATAAACAAAATTACCGGACATGGTCTGTTGTTATTCCACAAAATCTCATTGAAGTTCCCTTACATCCACTGAAAATAGGGATATGGTTGGCCATATCACGTCGTAGAATAATATAGCCAATATTCTTCCACCATACCATCAGCGGTCAATGTTACAGAGAACACTTATTTATGCCATTTGTAGAAGAGTTACATCCTGATGAATATTCAAGGTGGCTTCTTCCAACAGGATGGAGCCACAGCTCACACCACTCAAGAAAATTTGAGGTTTCTTGTAGAGTTCATCCCTGGTCGAGTTGTGAGCAGAGGAATTTGGCCTGACAGATCACCGGATCTCACACCGCTGGACTTTTCCATTTTTGACTTCCTTAAAAACGAGGTCTACAAAGAACGGATTAATAATCTGGATGAACTGATGGACCGCATTACCCCTTAATATGCAATGAAATAACGGGAGATACATTGCAGCACATTTTTAATAATATGAAACGTCGTGTGGTTCTATGCATACAGCAAAACGGTGGCCCCCTCAAACAATTATTGTGAAACTGGCAATCAGTACCTGGTAATTAACGGCCCTTTTCAGGGCCAAAACAAATACTACAAATAGACAAATACTTGCAATTCGTTTTCTTTTGACAGAAAAGAACCAGAAGTTAAAAGAGATTAAGTAGGTTATTTTGTGGTTACGTATAGCTAGCAGAAACTCATATTTTTGCAAGGCGGGTTTTTTTATTTTACATTGGAATTCCACAGCCGACTAGATGACAATCATTTTGAAACACGTTGTATAATAGTATATAACAAATACATTAGATATAAATCGTAGTGTCTAACAAGTTAACCGAGATTTTCAATGTGCACCTATATTTTAGGGTATATAATGATAAATCATAAAACCACTATAAAATATTGCTCAAAGTGTACTTGAAAACAATTTGAATGGACTTAATTCAACCAAAATGACACTAACTATGCTTTAATATACTAACTATGCCAGAGTAACAAAGACATCAAAGTTTGAAGTTTGAAGAAGAGTTAGAAAGAAGTGATCACTTTACTAGATTTGAACAGCACAAAATATCTAAGATGTTTGTCAATTTGAATTGCATTCAATGGCATGTCAGCAAACTTAAATTTTACTAAGAAAAGCAATTTTGCACCATATCGAGAGCGAAGTGGTCGATATACACTTACTTAGTGGTAGAACTTAAGCAGCCTGCGATGGTAACCTCAAATAGGGGGATTCATTGGAAACTGTGAACGAATAAGATGCGGAACTTATCTAGATCAAAGTGTCACGTATTGAGCCAAGTCATCTTGAGCATTGCATCTAAGTGTGAGACTAAAATAAAGTAAGAAATAAATTGGAGTAGTATAATAATCCACACTGTAAATAAATTATAGCTTGTAAAGGACATTTGACATATACTTCATTAATAATTTAAAGATAACCAAATTTCTACTTTGTAAATCAAATGGAAACAGTGGTGAAATCAACCTAAGAAATCAAGTTAACAACTTTCTATGTATGAACTTAAATATTAAACTAACAAATACAGGTAACATATGATACAAACGCTGCTGTCCTCTATCGTTTCACACTCTCATTACAGATAACACCGCCCATACTTTTTATACATATCTACTTTAACGAGCATTGATAAGACGGTTATTTCTGGATAGAGCATGTAGATGACGGAACTTATGTAAAATTAGAAACTTAAGCACTATTAACTACGAAGTTGAGGTAATTCTGACTGTTAAACTTATAAGTGATGTCACATTCACAGATTCACAGTCTGTTTTAAATTAATACTGCTAGATTTATTGCAAAACCCAGTCTACATAATTTATTGTACGGTACTGTGAAAATAAATATAATGCGACTTATCTCATAATATCTTGCAATATTCAAACTTTACATTTAGACTTGGTATTGTAGCCAGATCTGTCAATACGCTGTACCTATAGTAATGTCAGTTGTCATAAATGGTTAGTTTATTTCATCATTTTTCGATTTATGAAAATTTTCTCAAAGCTACATATAAAATATATTAGAATGAATCTTAATTTTATGTTAAAGGGCTAAATTTTCTCTAAATGCTAGTTTCAAACTTATGAAGTTTTTTGTTTTTAAAAATACTCAAAATCCATTCCAATATGTTTTTCGCGGCTTTGAACGTTTATTCTACTACACAATATGTAAAATAAAGTATAATAGTTAAATCTTTGGATAAATCATCTATGAAGAGCACTTTACTCTTGTTTTTTTCAGTAATTAGAAATTTTCTCCAAATCTATTCCGATGTGCATTTACATATTTTAAATATTTATTTTGCTATTCAATGTAGGTAATGAAATTTAGTATCATGTTTTGATAAATTTCCTCTAAAGGGTAGTATATACTTTTGTTTTTCGGTTCTATTCAAAATGCTTTCGAAATCCATTCAGACTACTGAGAAAAATTGAGAATGAACATGAGAATGAGTGAACAAAATGAGAAAAATTGTTATCTATTCCCAGACAGCACAAAGGTGTCTTTAAGACGTCCTATAGACGTCCCATTATAGCTGTGCAAGACGTCTGTAAGACGTCCGTGAATGTCTCTTAGACGTCTTTTACACGTAATTTGTTACAAAAAAGACGTCTTTATGATGTCGTACAAGCTGTATATAAGACGTCTTACAATCTGTCTATAAGACGTCTATAAGATGTCTTACAAGCTCTATATAAGACGTCTTTAAGATGTCTTGCAACCTCTATATAAGACGTTTTTAAGATATCTTGCCAGCTGTATATAAGACGTCATTAAGACATCTTTAGAAAAAAAAAATAGGACGCATTGTTAGCCTAGGCCAAAATGAAAACACCTCAATTTTTAACCAGATATATTTTATTACAACACAATAAAATAATGCATATTATTGTAGATTGTATATATTACATAAATAATAATATTAAATTGAACAGAACTGAACGATACATAAGTAATACATAAGTACATACAATATAAGATATACATAAGTAATAAATGCATATAATAATATAAATTTACATTCCAAAATTATATTTACGGACACACTGTATATAATACATTTAACCCTAACTGTAATACATAACTACTATTACGACTAAGTAAATTATTTTTCATCACTGTGTCATCACTGTCATTTGAAATAAATAAACACTTCTTGTTTTGAAAAAGTTAAATTAAGCTACATTATTTTGTACAAACTGATTTGTTCTGTTGATGTATTTACATTTCATACTATTTAATATCTTTATGTTTTGAGAACACAGACACATGTATTTTCTTAAATTAACGATTCTATGGAGTAACGAGTAACACTTGTACCAATGTAGTCACCATTTTGCAATAAACCAAAAAGTCGCAGTTTCAGTTCAATTATTTAAAATAAACCAACAGGTTATGGGCACAGTTACGCATTGAGTTAAAGTGAATAATTGGACGAAATAAGAACAGTGTGTTGGAGCGATATTTTTGACGAAAACTCCGAGGACCGATTTTGAGGTTAGAACCACGTGCACACGCAATGGATTCAACCAGGACAATCAACGTTGGCCTCCTAGAAGGAAAAGCAAATTGGAACACATGGAGATACAAAATAAGTATTTGCCTACGAGGGATCCCCAGAGCGTTAGACGTAATTGAAGGCAGGTTAGAGAAGCCAGACTCACTTCCTGAGGACGCAACCTCTGAGGCAAGAGAGGCGTATCAGACTCAGCTTGATGTTTTTAATAAGGCGGATAGCCACACACTGATTGTGTTAACCACTAACATGTCAGAAAAGACGTTACAAAAAATCATGCGTCTCACATCAGCCCGAGAAGTGTGGGTAGAACTTCATACACTATTTGACTGCGTCTCTTAAGATAAAGTGTACAACTTATGCCTGCAATTCTTCAGCTGCAAAAAGGCAAATGTGGATGACATCGCAACACATGTCTCAAAACTAAAGAACCTGTGGAGCGAATTAAAGCAGGAAATGTCCAAAGATGACGGAATGAAGTACGATCTGCCAGATGTATTTATGATCTGTAAAATACTAGGTACACTGCCAGAAGAATATTTTTCGTTCAAGTCTAGCTGGATGTTGATGTCAAAAACCGAAAGGACAGTCCTGAAGACCTGAAGATAATGGAGCAACGAGACATGTTTCTATGAATAGGAGTATCTTCAGAACATTTGAACCATTTTCTACGGAACACTCAGTGACCACAGCGAACGGTGTGAAGGTTGCAGCCATTGGAAAAGGTGATATCGACATCGAAGCAGCGGTCAACGGCAAGTGGCACAAGCTCACGTTGGCTGATGTATGGTGCGTTCCTGGGATCCAGAGAAATCTATTCTCAGTCCTTGCAGCCCAAGACAGAAACAAAGACAGCAGGTTCAACTCGTCTCCAGAGGTGTGCAATTTCATCATCAACGGCGAAACAAGATTAATTGGAATTCGTGAGCAGTTTGGTGGACTCTACAAGCTGAGAGTAAGGAACGTGAACAACAGTGCATTCAAGGAAGTAAATGCAACAGAAAAGGACAATCTTCTCCAACTTTATCATGAACGATTCGGGCATCAGAACAAGCGACACGTGAGATCCCTCCTAAACAAAGAGCTGGGAGTTCACGTTGAGGTGGACAGCGAACTCTGTGAAGGCTGCGTTTATGGCAAGGCTCATCGTCTGCCTTTCGGAACGAGGTCTGGAACTGTTGTTTATTTTAATTATTTGAAGACTTGTTAATACACACAATGGACAATGCTTTGATGCTTACACAAAGGAATTAACTAACTAACGCCTAAGCCTAAAGCCGCTAACACGAGTAACGCGTTGTTAATTTTGTTACTTAGGTTAGGTTCACAGAACATCTTTTTTGAAAGAACGGTCACAGAACATTTGACCGCCAATTTTAAACCAACACTTTGTTTTTCTTTAACACTTTCCCTTGTTAATTTAAAATTAAATTTCTTTACAAAAGTCCAATTTGATTGCACAGTTTCTTCAATCGTGGCTTGGGTAAGGGCTTCGTCATCAAATCTGCAAGTTGTTCCTCTGTTGAGATCTGCTGTACACCCATCTGTCCTTCTGTTACTTTTTCTCTAACGAAGAACTGCTTTATACTGATATGTTTTGTTCTGCGGTGAAACTCAGGATTTTGAGCTAGTTTCACTGCTGCTGCATTATCAACTTGGAGAATTGGATTGTGTTCCAACGTCATTATTTCTTTAAATAATCTGGTCATCCAAATTATTTCTTTTGCAGCTTCGGTTGCAGCTACGATTTCAGCTTCCGTAGTTGAGGTTGCCACCATGCTTTGCCTTTGGCTTATCCAGGAAATCGCTCCTTCTGCATACATAATCACTACTCCTGAAGTTGACCTTCTAGTCCTTAAGCACCCTCCGAAGTCAGCATCGCTGTAGCATTCTAGGACTCCCTTTTTGTCATTACATTTATACACAATTCCTAGATCAATTGTTTCTGCTATGTAACGAAAAACTCGTTTAAGTCGGACTACATCTTCGTTGGATGGATTTTCCAGAGATCTGGACAGATATCCTACAGTATATGCTAGATCAGGTCTGGATCCTAGCATTAAATACATCAATCCTCCTACTGCCTGCCTATAGGGAAAATTGTGCTTCTTTGTGACATCATCTTTCCCTGCTTCACTAATCTCTGGGTTCTTTAGAATAGGAGTTGAGATCGGCTTACATTCTGAAAAACGAAAACGTTCCAAAATCCTTTTTGCATGTGCCTTTTGACTTATTTTGAGATTTTCGTTTTCTCGTTCGATCCGAAGTCCCAAAAAGAAATCTGCTTTCTTTGTAGTTATTTTGAATTCTGATTTTAATTCATTCAGGAAAATCTCCATCTCCTTTGGATCAGTAGCTCCTATTAAACCGTCATCTACGTAAAGAACAAGTACTAACTTTCTGTTGTTCCTTTCTCGAATATATAGACATGGATCAGCCTGACTGACTCTAAATCCGAGTTTCTGCAAAAACTTTCCAAAACACTCGTTCCAACACCTTGGGGCTTGCTTTAGTCCATATAGACTCTTCTTTAATCGACATTCTTGATTTCTCCCATTACTATAACCTTCTGGTTGCTCCATGTATACGGTTTCTTTAAGTTCTCCATACAGGAAAGCCGTTGACACATCGAATTGTATCAGCTCCATCTTTTCACTTGCTGCTATGCTCAGAATCGCTCGGATTGTAGTTAATTTGGCTACAGGACTAAATGTTTGAGAAAAATCAATCCCTTGACGTTGACTGAATCCTTTTACAACTAGCCTGGCCTTATACCTGTCAATACTTCCGTCTGAGTTCGTCTTTAATCTATAAACCCACTTGCATGGAAGAGCTCTTGCCTCTCTAGGTAACTCAGTCAGTTCCCACGTCTTATTTTCGTTTAAGGAAGCTATTTCTTTGTTCATAGCCTGTTTCCACTCTGAACTATTATCTCCTGTAATAGCTTCTTCGAAGTTTTCTGGGTTCTCCGCTGAATCGAATTCCTCCATTGCCATGACAAAATCTTCTAACCTCTTTGGTTTCACTAGGGTTGCTCGATTTCTTAGATTTCTCTTCAATGACAGCTGAGCGTTTTCTCCATCTTCAGTTTCGTCTTCTTCTTCTTCGCTGCTATTGTGCTTACTGCCACTCTCCTCCTCTTCTTCTTCGTCCTCTTTTGATTCAATATCTTTGAAAGGTAAACTTACTGACTCACAGTGCTTTTGTTTTTCCAAAAACTTGACATCTCTTGATAAAATTACTTTCCTTTCTTCTTGAATGTAAATTCTATATCTTTCTTCTCCATCATATCCGACTAGATATCCTTTTACTGCTTTTTCGTCCATTTTCTTCCTTTTTTGTGATGGAATGTGGACATAACAAGTACAGCCTATTATGCGTAAATGTTTTATCCTTGGCTTATTGTTCATCCATAGCTCATACGGGCTTATTCCCTTTTTAGATGATTTTCCAGTTCTGTTTAAGGTGTAAATTGCTGATTTAACCATTTCTGCCCAAATTGCAGCTGGAAATTTTACCTCTTCATTTGAGTACTTAAATGTTCTTGCCATCTCTATAATCGTCCTGTTGTCACGCTCACTTCCTCCATTCTGTTCTGGTGTGTAAGGAGCTGTAAGCCTTTGCGTGGTTCCATTCTCATATAAGATTTTCCTGACGCTGTCATTGTCGAACTCACCACCATTGTCACTCAGTAACTCCTTGACTTGATGGCCCTGCATCTTCGCATGTGCTAACATCTGTATTAGTACATCTTTGACTTCTGACTTCTCTTTTAGGAAAAATCCATAACGGAACTTTGTATAACTATCTTTAAAAACAGCTAGATAGCGTTTTCTGCTAAACGATTCATCAAAAGGTCCGATAAGGTCGGTTGACATCAACTCTCCTGGTTTTGCTGCCCTCTTTCTGGTTCCAAATGGAAGTCGATGAACTTTTCCATAGATGCATGGTTCACACAACTCCTTAGTCAGTCGAACTTCAATGCCTAATTCCCTTTCAAGCATTTCCTTGACGTGACGTTTGTCTTGGTGTCCCCATCTCTCGTGGTACAGTTGCAGCATCGAATCGTCCGCAATCACTGAATTTATTTCTACTCTTCTGTTGGGAAATATTGGTGTAAATGACGCTTTGTATAAAGTTCCATTTACTTCACGGCTTCCATACAAAACTTTGCTGCCATTTACTTCGAAGTAACATTTTGTTGCTGTCGAATTGAACTCACTTCTTTTATTTCTGTCTAGTGCGGCTAAAACAGAAAATAAGTTCTTTGCAATCTTGGGAACATACCAAACATCTTTTAATGTCATCTCCAGGTTTTTATTCTTCTCCACTGTCGACACTATCTTGATTGTTCCTGTTCCTACTGCTTCAAGAATTTCTTTTCCCGCTGCTTTAATACTTTTTGGTGATTTGAATTCTTGAAAATCCCAAAAGAAGTCAGAACAGTTGGTGACGTGCTTCGTTGCGCCGTTGTCTATCCACCAATTCGTCTCATTGTCCTTAACTTGGCACACTTCTTCGGATGTTGAGAGTAGAGCAATATTCGTGGTCTGTAGATTGTTTTGACTTTTTTCTTCCTTCTTTTCTTTCGTAGGTCGTCCGTCAGCAATCCATTTCCGGCAGTCTCTCACCCAATGTCCCTTTTTCTTGCAGTAGTTACAAACATCTTCTTCTTTTGACCTTTTAACAAATTTCTTCTTACTTGCTTTTGCCAATAATGCTTCTTGACTTGCACTTTCACCATCTGCTGGCCGCCTGAAGTTCCTCTCGAACATACTTAGCTGCGTTGTGAGTTCATCGAAGGTTCTTTCTTCGTCCTTAGTTAGTAGCATCCAACTTGACTGGAACGTTTCGAATTTTCTTGGTAGAATTTGCAGTATCTTACATACTAGAAGCAAATCGGGTAAGTTGTTCTTCTTCTTCAGTGTTAATCCATTGTTGAGTTCATTCCACAGGCTCCTCAGCTTTGCTACATGGGTCGAGACGTCTTCTTCATTTTTCCAACTAAATGCAAAGAACTCAGTGCATATTTTGAAAAGTTGATCCTTGGATGTGGCCTCGAACTCTTGTTTTAATGCATTCCACGTATCATGAGCCGAATTTTTGTCCATAATCTTCTGATAGACTTCTTCTGAGACCGAACTAGTGATCATCGACTTCGCATAACTATTTGCTTTACGATAAAAATCACTCTTTGTCTTTTGCTTTTTAACTTCATCTTCTGAGGCACCACCTTGCAACTCCGCTGGTTTGACGAGGGTTCCATCGATCGCATCCAGTGCTCCGTCGTGGTAGTCTAATAAGTCACGAATCTTCCTCTTCCATACTGGCCAGTCTGACTCACCAGTCAGTGGTTTTAGATGCTTCACTAGATCCATTGTTTTCTTTCTTCACCCAAACAAAAGATTAACTCATAAGTACTTATCTCCTCTTCAGAATGCTTTCAGTGATTCTTTGTGCCTGAGCCTGAGCCCATAACCTGTTGTTTATTTTAATTATTTGAAGACTTGTTAATACACACAATGGACAATGCTTTGATGCTTACACAAAGGAATTAACTAACTAACGCCTAAGCCTAAAGCCGCTAACACGAGTAACGCGTTGTTAATTTTGTTACTTAGGTTAGGTTCACAGAACATCTTTTTTGAAAGAACGGTCACAGAACATTTGACCGCCAATTTTAAACCAACACTTTGTTTTTCTTTAACAGGAACAACGAAACCGGGAGAGCGGATTCACACAGACGTCTGCGGCCCATTCGACGACTCAATGTCAGGATACAAGTATTTCGTCCTCTTCAAGGATGATTTTACGAAGTTCAGGACCATTTACTTCATCAGAGAAAAGTCTGAAGTTCCAAAGAAATTACTCCAATTTGTTGCAGAAGCAAAGACTCTCGGACACACCATCATGGAGCTGCTGAGTGACAATGGCAAAGAATTCGATAACCAGTATGTCAGAAAAATCTTGCAGAAAGAAGGAATTGTTCAACGACTTGTCACGCCTTACACTCCCGAACAAAACGGATCCAGCGAAAGAGAGAACCGCACCGTGGTCGAGTCTGCTCGAGCAATGATGCATGCTCATGGAAAACTTCCACAAACACTTTGGGCCGAGTTGATCCGAACAGCAGCCTACATTCTCAACAGGACTGGACCTTCTCACGCTGAGGGAACATCTCCCTACGAGCAATGGTACGGCAGGAAACCAGGTCTGAAACATCTTCGGGTTATCGGGTCTACCTGCTATGCGCATGTTCCCAAGCAACAAAGGAAGAAGATGAATCCAAAGGCTACCAAAGGAATTCTTATTGGATACGACAACGACGACGGCTACAGCATCTTCTGTGAAGAGGAAGGTAAACTAATTCGATCGAGAGATGTCATTTTCGAGGAGAAAGTGTTGCACAACAAGAACGATATCCATCCTCAGGGAAGCTCAGACTCTTCTGTTCAACCAGAACAAGATTCGACCCCTGAAGAACAGCAAGATGACGACGAAATACAGAGCGAAGAGGAGGAAGATGAACTCTGGGACCTGAGTACTGAAGACGAAGCTGAAACTCAACTAGAACAAAAAGGTGCTCAAAGCTCAGATGAAAACAACGTTCGACAACTTCGTGAACGTTCTTCTCTCAATCCTCCGTCAAAGTATAAAGACTTCGTGATGTATCTCTCAAGCCCTCAACAAGAACCTGAATCCTTCAGTGAAGCCATTAAATCAGACCAACAGGACCACTGGAAGAAAGCTATGCGTCGTGAGATGAAAGCTCTTGAAGAGAACAAAACTTGGGAACTGGTTGATCTGCCTCCAGGAAAAAGAGCCATTTCAAATAAATGGGTCTACCGACTTAAAACAAATGCCGATGGATCGATTGATAAATTCAAAGCCAGATTGGTCATCAAAGGGTATTCACAACGGAAAGGAGTGGAGTACAACCAAACCTTCAGCCCAGTGGCCAGGACATCAACCATCAGAACATTGCTCAGTGTTGCTGCAAAAGAGAAAATGAAACTAGCACAGATCGACGTTTCAACGGCATTTCTCTATGGTGACCTCAAGGAAACTATATACATGCAACAACCTGAAGGACATGGTGATGGATCTGCCAAGGTATGCCGCCTGAAGAAAAGCCTGTATGGTCTGAAGCAAGCTCCTCGATGCTGGAATGAGAAGTTCAGCAACTACATAGTCAGCCTAGGATTTCAACGAAGTGAAGCTGATCCTTGTCTCTTCATGAGGCAAAAAGGACAGAAGAAGATGTTCTTTGTTCTCTACGTTGACGATGGAATGATTGCGGCCGAAGATGAGCAGGAACTCCAGAAGTTCTTAGATGATCTGAAACGGGAGTTTAAAATCACCTCCAAGCCAGCATCGTACTACCTAGGATTGGAAATCAACCAAGGAAAAGATGGTTCAATAAGGGTGAGCCAAGCTCATTACACGGAAACCGTACTGGAGAGATTCAACATGAGCCGTTGCAAGGCTGTGACTACTCCAATCACTAAGGACAATGACGCAGAAGAGAGCCCTAGGAACTCTGAGTTTCCATACAGACAAGCTATTGGAGCACTCATGTTTCTCATGTGTGGCACCCGACCAGACATCGCGTATGCTGTCAGCGTCGCCTCCAGGAACCTTGACAAACCAACTGAACGAGATGTGCTCAAGGTGAAGAGGATGCTGCGGTATTTGAGAGGTACAACAGATCTTGGGCTGGTCTACAAAGCCAACTTGGGAGAGGAGGTTTTTGAGTGTTTCAGCGATGCAGATCATGGTGGTGACCCTGGTACGGGCCGCTCAACCTCAGGGGTGCTGTGCCTGTACTCTGGAGCGCCTATCTCGTGAATGAAGCAGCCATTCGGCTAGCACAAAACCCTGAGTTTCATCGAAGAACGAAACACATTCGTATCAGACACTTCTTTGTTCGCGAATTGGTCACAGCTGGAGAAATGGACATTTCAAAAGTTGACACACAAAATCAGTTCGCGGATATTTTGACAAAACCACTGTTTTCAATTCGTTTACGAAAATTATGTAACGACATGGGAGTCTGCAAAGTTATTAAATAAGGGAGAGTGTTGATGTATTTACATTTCATACTATTTAATATCTTTATGTTTTGAGAACACAGACACATGTATTTTCTTAAATTAACGATTCTATGGAGTAACGAGTAACACTTGTACCAATGTAGTCACCATTTTGCAATAAACCAAAAAGTCGCAGTTTCAGTTCAATTATTTCAAATAAACCAACATGTTCCTATTTCATTTAACGAATCATCATCTTCGTCGGAAGAAGGACAATTACGAGAAAACATTAAATTTTCAGATTCATGAAACGAATTTTGTTCAATTTCACACGGAATTTCGTTAGCATTTACAACTGATATCCCCACGTTGTTCTTAGATTCACAAAGACGAGCTCGCTTGCTGCGCATATAATATTTATTTAATTTCAGCTTACAGTTATTCATTGTAAACTGTATGAAATATATAACATGTAAACTCACCTTGATTTACTGCATACACGGCTACTACGGAGACACAAACGCGAAGATATACATACTTCACTGCAAAGCAAGAAGTCAGAAATTTGAAAACAAACGTTTACTTTTAGCTGTAAGAGCTCAGTAGAACTAAATTTTGTTTAACACAATAACAAGTTAATTTATACCTGGAAACCTACCCTTCTACCTCCTTTATCATCATTAAGAGTAAACAACCATACAACTCGCTGTACATGTGACAATTTTGCATTTTATACCTGAGAGCAATAATCTGCTAAATATACTTTTCCGCCTTGAAGCACTTGTGTTAAATTTGGAAATTTCTGTATAAAATTACCAAAAATGTGAGAATTAACTATCAAAAATAAATTAGTCAATTAATTAATTATTTATTAACTAACTAACTAATTTTAATTAATTATTTGATTAACTAAGTATTTAGTTAAACATGTCTTATATAAATATTATTATTCAATCTGCAAACATATAAAACCGCCTTCAAGACTTCCTAATTAAACAGCAAAAGTTGTCTGAAAAAGGTGTCTTTATTAATGATGACCTCTCAAATTAGGACGTTTTTAATATGTCCATATGCGGACGTATAAAGAGGAATTTTGTTGGTCAACAAACATTCAGACTTCAATCAGACGTCTTACGCCCGGTTTCATAATGCAGTTAAAGTCCACTTTAACTTAAAGTTGACTTTGACTGTGACCGTGACGCGACGTTAGCGCCCGGTTTCTATGCAGTTAAAGTCTACTTTAAACCACAGAACATCATTACTTAAAGCGAGCTTTAAATCGGTTTGATACTATAGTGGTGCCCCCTCAATGTAAACAAATCGACCTAACCTAAAAAGTGAAAAAGTGTCAACTGTTGATCTGTCGATTATAAATTGTAATATTTGGTTTATAAACGCTTGTTTGTGAGAAGGTGGGAGTCGAGCTCCTCATCATCATCATCATCTTCCGATGAAGAATTTGTCCCTGTGCGTAGGAGGAAAATTTATAGAGAGCGCGTAAAGATGGAGGACTTCAACGACAGTGAAGTGTTCCAGAGATTTCGCCTAAAAAGGGAAACAATTACGAGATTGTTAGAAGAATTGGAAGCGGACATTAAACTGCGATCCAATAAGTACGTTTTGAATTGTCCGGTTGTAATTGTTCCTATTTGAAAACTGTTTTTTTTTTAAACAGATGGAATATGTTCTCAAGTGATGGTGTATATGAAACAAATGTAAGAGAATCTGAAAATGAAATTTGTGGCTTAGCCGGGATACGAACCCGGATCTTCCAATATCGCGTCAAGTGTTCTACCAATTGAACTACCGAGACACCTATCAATTTCATTTTCGATGTTCGTGTTAAACGTTTTTGAGAGGATGATAGGGAGGACGTATTGGTTGTACGCAACACACCGTACCCCTCTCACGTTAATAATATGGTCTCTTACGTGTTCTCTGATATACAAATGACGAGCACGAAGAAGCGTTGCACGAACTTCACTAAAGATGAAGAAATGATTTTAGTTTGTGAAGTGTTGAAATTGAGAGACACAATCGAGTGCAAAACGACGAACAAAATGAATTGAAGAGAAAGGATTTGTAATTATAAAGTAGTGTAGCTCTATTGTATGAAATAATAATAAAAAATAATTCGGTAGGAAGAAGCATGGGACATCGTTGTTGAGCGGTTCAATCTGCAAAACAACCACTACAGAACAAAGGAGCAGCTGAAGGCCAAGTTCGACAACTTGAAAACGAGAACAAGGAAAGCTGTGGCTGCCCAACATTTAGATTTAAAGGGGACTGGCGGTGGCCCAGGTGTCACTGTAACCTCAGAGCCTGTTGTAGAACTGATGCGGCAAGTCCTCAACAAGAAAACAGTTGAAGGATTGAAGAACACTGTTTTCGACAGCGAGGACAATACATTGGGACCACATGAGACTTCGAACACTGTAAGTGTCACTCATGAATAGTAGATAAAAACTTCTGGATATTTTAATTTTAGGAAGAGCTTGGGTGCCTACCGAAGTCAATTGATGTGCCAGTCACAATAATAATTGTAAGTCGAGGCTAATTGAAAACCAGTACGTCTTGTATTTATTGTCATTTACATTGCAGATAACGCCTGAAATGGAAGGGGAAGGACTACCTTTGGATACACCAACATCCTCCAGCCCGTTGCCTACATCACAAGTATGTAATTAATAAATATTGATATATAAATCATATGACAAAAGTAATTATTGATAATGGATCAGACACGACGACACATTTGTTGAATTGGGCCGTTTTTGATTTCAGTCACCATCATATATTCTAAAAGCTGGACTGTCTTCGAGCTCCTCATCGTGTTCAAAAGTATGATTTCTTAATGAAATGTGATGTCGATGAATTTGTTATTGGAACATTCTTGTTACAGATACCAGCCGACGATGTGAGACCAGGACCATCTACAATACCTTCGATTGATTCTGAAGTATGTTACATTTAAATCACGTCACAGTCATTGTGACGTATAAAAAGAAACAGGATTATTGAACTGGAATGATATTCTTTCAGATGCCATCCGATGTAGAACGTGGGCCTGCGGCAGGTTTACCTAAAGTATGTATTTGTTATGCTAAGCATTGTGTCATCAGATTTCATATGAAACTATTTTAATTAGCGGACAAGGGACTGGAGCCACTACACGCCGAAAAAGCTGAGGCAATCAATATCACAGCAACTTCGGCCAATGGTGCCGAACCCAGTGATTGCGGCCAAGGAGCAGTATTACACAATGAAGACGTTGGCTCTGCAAAGGGAGATGGAGAGGCAAGACGAAGAACATAAAAAGAAAATGTTACTGCTCGACTTACAAATCGAACAATTAAAACAAGCTTCAAAGTAAACATTTACACTTGCATTTTATTTACAAACATTCTATTTACAAATTAGCAAAGTGATTATTGATAAATAATTGTCTATGGTGGTTACCATTATGGTCAATGTTTTCAACATTTTCGCCATCGTCTTCTAAATTCGGAACTGGGAACCATTCTTCGGGAAGCACTTCATGTTCATTCAAAGCTATGTTGTGGAGAACAGCAGTTGCGACAATAATGTTTTGGACAGTGGGTAACTGCAATCTTACACCCATACTTAAAACTGGAAATCTCCTTTTCCACACCCCATATTGCCTCTCGACTTCATTCCGAGTTCTCACGAGTGACTCGTTGTACAAATTTTCTGCATCAGTACGCGTTTGATGTAATGGCGTCATCAGGTATGGTTGAATGCTGTACCCACTGTCCCCCAATAAAATAAAAATTTTATATCGCCGGTTTATAAAATCTCTTTTTAAACTGCTGTTATCAAATATCGTCTGATCATGGGTTGAACCGGGCCACCTTGCCACGATATTTCTTATACTCAAATTGGCATCCGATACTGTTTGCACATTTAATGCAAAAAAAACCTTTTCTGGAACGGAAAACTTCTGCATCATCTCCACCAGGTGATTGAATTTTTATTAATGTACAATCAATTGTTCCGATGACACGAGGAAACTTGGCTATTCCGTAGAATTGTTGCACTGCTTCAGACATCTCATGATCAGTTTCGTACATTTTTATGTACCTGGTCGATAGAGAAGCTATTGCGTATGTGACCCTTTTCACAATTCTGCAGCCTGACGCTTTCGACACCCCACTGAAGTCCGCAACTGCAGCAAGCATGCTTCCTGTGGCATAAAAGCGCAATAATAACTGCGTTTCCGGTTGGATACATATACCTCTATAAAATAAAATAAAAACAATTTTCAAATAGGAACAACTACAACCGGACAATTCAAAACGTACTTATTGGATCGCAGTTTAATGTCCGCTTCCAATTCTTCTAACAATCTCGTAATTGTTTCCCTTTTTAGGCGAAATCTCTCGAACACTTCACTGCCGTTGAAGTCCTCCATCTTTACGCGCTTTCTATAAATTTTCCTCCTACGCACAGGGACAAATTCTTCATCGGAAGATGATGATGATGATGAGGAGCTCGACTCCCACATTCTCACAAACAAGCGTTTATAAACCAAATATTACAATTTATAATCGACAGATCAACAGTTGACACTTTTTCACTTTTTAGGTTAGGTCGATTTGTTTACATTGAGGGGGCACCACTATAGTATCAAACCGATTTAAAGCTCGCTTTAGGTAATGATGTTCTGTGGTACATCTTAAAGACGTTCAAAACAAGACATCTTAAAGAAGTCTCTTTTAGGTCTTCAGACGTCTAGACCACAATAAGACCTTTACAGACGTCGTGTGCTGCCTGGGGTCTGATGAACACATCACTTTTTCTTTTCAGTTTACAATCTACTTTATTCCATTCTACCCATTCCATTTTGTATCAATTTTCCCAAGTGATATCCAAGTGATTCCATCAAGTTTCTACATTCGCTGGATTCTGTCGCTATTTTAACTTCCTTACATTTAAGTACACAGTGACAAATGTTTTGTTTTCATCCCAAGACAATTTAATTATGATTTATCCCAACTGTTCGGACATCGATGTCCACTCTCTTACATTTACTAATTCATGAGATTGCTTCCATTTTTTCTCAATCTCATTTAACCGGCGTCCTGATAAATTTTCGTAATAAATAACTTTCCTCTCCGCCTGACGACGATGCCAATAAATCCGGGGTGAGTAATGTGTTGACAGTGAGAAGATAGTTATATTGTTTCATCTAAAAACACTTGTGATAGGAGAATTTCTTATTGCACCAGTGCTAGGAATAGTTCGCCCCCCCCCCCCCCGCTTTTGTCAGAGATTAACGATCTACCCCCGCTCTGCTTTTCCTCCTTTATCGCCATAGTTTTGTTTTATTCAGCTCAGATTTATGGGCGGCCTCGGGGACGAAAAAATGTAAAATTCCCAAATGATAATTGGCAGAGATTACATTAAGCGTCTAATTACACTTTTAGAAATAATTAAGTAGGGGGATTGTGATTGTTCGTGCAACTGGTGAGGGAAGCGCTTTCTTTTCCATTATCAAAAAGTTCTGTAAGAAAAATCAGTAAAACTTTTTCTTTTCTTTTAAAAAAAGTTATTTTAACTTTTAATTAATTACATATGAAGCAAGGAAAAATATTAATGCTTTAAACTTTAAAAAAAAAATTTACTCCTTATTTTAAAATAAACTGCCCGGCAATGCTCTAAGCAGATGACTCATCTTTATTAATTGGCAGAGTTGTGAAAAGTAAGAATACAGTAATTAAACGACAGTAATATATTATAATAATAACCATTGTCTTAAAAATACGAAAACAAACTAGGTTCACAAGACATCCGACAAATTTTAATTGATGACCCGTTAATGGATACGCGAATAAAATGGTAAACAAAACTATCAAATATTAAAATTCAAGTAAAACGATTGGGTTAAAAGGATATAGCTTTTCATATTCATGTTCACACCGTCGTACAGACCCACAGGCACTCAATAACCAGCTTCTGGAAAGCATTGAGTACTCTAACAGCTCACCTCTTAACTTTAGACAGTAGTGGTTGAAAACCAACTCACCAACTCTTGCAGCTGGGTCCAGTTCACTGCAACTCCAGATTCATCAGGAACTTCAGCTAGACGAAAACTGAACTTCTCAACTCTACTCCTTAACGCTCATTTAATATCTCTGGAATCAATGGTTTACCACGTCTTTCTCTCTTGAAACATCTCACGCCACTCCCTCACAATGGAAAACAGATTTCTTTCTTTACCAACCATCAAAAATTATTACCAACATTTCTCTGCAACGGACATATTTTGACCAATCGTTGAGAAACCTGTCTCTCCGCTTACCCTATCAGGTCAGATTCCCTCAGCCATATTGTAAAGTGGTTCTGGGTACCAATCTTTAAGAAACTCAAGAGAAATAAGAAACTCCTCGATATAGATATTTTCCCTTGGCAACAATATTGATTTCGTAAGCTTTCAGCGTTCCTGGGTTTGTAGTAATTTGTAGTAATTTCCAAAAGATACCATGTACCAGTCTAGTATCCCAGTCAAAACCCAAACCCTGGGTTTATTTGCCGGAACATGGATCCGGAGGTTCCAAGAATCCATAACGGTAGCGTCATCTCTAAAAATGAGAGGTATTTCACGATAATCTAGTTAATATTCTGGAATATTTCTATAAATCTGTTAATTATACGGTAAATTTGCAAGTTCAGCAAGTTAGGACAAATTTAATGGGTAAAAGAGGAAGGGCTAAAAGTACCCCTAAATGAACGTAAGCGGAAAAAGTGATTAAAAAAACTTTTATATCTTAATTAGAACAAATGGGGGTTGGAATATTAAGGACAATTATTTTCACCCCTTTGAGTCCCTCTAGGGAGAAAGGCGCTCATACATCGCCTTTAAATTGAGGCAACACTTCGAAAATAGGTAGAGGTGCATGCTTTTTAGTTTCGTTGTAATTGTTGATAAACTTGTGTAAGAGAAATTTGACTGTAGCATTTGAACAAGTTCCATATTAATTTTATTGTAACGTTTATTTCTAATTTATTTACACTGTCCCAATTATACACTCTACACACTACTTAATTTATTTAGACTATTACTGAACTAATTAATTTATATAACACACTTTACTTTAATTTATTTGTACAATTCGCTTGTCCGTTTTTCGCACTCGCGGCTTTACGTCTAATCTAATCTCCGACCACAAGCCCGCTTATATACATATCTCAATTATATTCGAGATGATTCCAGCTCATTCTTTCCCAAATAATGTTTATTTAGAAACACCTAGAAGGTAATAAATCATTATTCCTTTAGCGGCCCAATTAACGGAGCGCTTTAAAGTGGCCGCCGAGGTCCGATAAGAGTAAACACGTTCGCGCTGCTGTTTACATTTCGCGTTACATTATATATTACATTGCAGTATAGGAAAACAGTGCTGCATGTCTTGCACCGTAAAGCTATAGGAGGGGATGATAATTATGGTTGAAATTGGGCAAAAAAAATAGAAAGCATTTTGTTTTGTCAACCCTTAAACTTTGTAAATTCATAATATTTAAGCTAAATTGGATAAGACGACCATTCTTCCATTTGGGATGCAATAAAGGATATGTTCCAGCAACCTAAGACTGTAACAAACTTGTAAAAAAATTCTTTGACTTAAGTCTTTCAAAAATTTTAAAAATGAAACACACCGATACATACCGGAAAATTGAACACCTGCACCCATACAAACCGACACAAGCATTGATAATCCAATACCTTTATACGAAGTGTGCAATAGAATAGATTATTATCAAACAAATTGGAGATGATCCAATAAAAGAAAGCAAAGTACCTACAGTACACTTAATTTAAATACGACCAAGTTGATATCGCAAATAATGGCAATTATACGAGAACCCGCCAATAATACACAAAACTTTGAGGAATTAAAACCAATTGTATACTGCACAGCAAAAAAAATGTAGCATCAATAAATCTCATTAAAGTGTCAAAAAAATGGACAACGGCAAATATCCCTAAAGTAATCAACACATTAACCCAAAATGACATACTAACAGAACGGCAAAAAGTTGTAGAATAAGAAGAGTAGGTTGTAAAAAGCTACTTATAATAGACGCTGCCATTCTAAAACAGGCAAAATGAACCTTAAAAGACATTTATATCTGCTGTATAGACTCTCATAAAGCCGACCACTTAATTCCTCACTCCTGGCTTATATACGTTCTCGAAGTATACAAAATGGTTTCGAAGAAGATATGCTAAGAGAGTAATTGAAATGTTAAACTGCATGAGAGACAAATTTAGGAATTGTAAGGTAAAGGAGCATTACATGGGCCGTGTAATTGAACCAGGAACAATACATTAACTCATCCACATTAGGCAGGTAGAGGAATTAACTAAATCATCACTCTTGTTTAAATGTGTTAGATGGAAAAAGAAAACCGAACTAAAGAAAGAACCGAACTGGGCGTATTCTAATTCAAAACGTATAAAATAGAATTAACTAAATTACCACTCACTTTGATAAACGGGCGATCGCACTTCTAAACGGGGGAACTGCCGTCCCAGAAGTGAACCCGGGAGGCGTTAGTCAACACTAATCAAGAAAAGAAAAACGCGTATGAGCATTTCGTCAAGCCGCAATCAATGTAATAATGATCTTGTTTCAAACAAAAGCTTAGCATGCATCATCAACTCTGACAGTTACAACAGGTATAACTGCCTGACTACCTCTGCAAGATATACCGCAGTATATCTAAAAGGAAGGTAAACCGTGTTACCTCAGCTAACGGTTCCAACCCTTAATTAAGTAATTAGTTCCGTGTCACCACAGCTAACGGAAACAATCGTCAACAACACCGATAAGTTAGGTAGCCTCCCTAATCTGAACTTAGTGCAATTATTGGTCTAAAAGCACCGCAGCGCTCAATCTCCTTCAAGAACCATAATAATTCTTACACATGCATGACAAGCGAGCAAGCGAAATACTCAGTGATCAACTCACCCTTAATATAAGTGCAATTCCACACAACAGGATTAAAAACACACTTTCCTTCGTCTCCGGCCGCTAGAAGTATCTTCGAAAACTAAACAGTCAAAACTCGAACGTACGTCAACTTAATGTTTATATTAAAAAGTCCGAGGCACACGCTCAACATCAAAGAAAGCGCCAGCCGACTTAATGCTTAAAGTATCTTATTTCAAAAACCGCGGTACACGCACAACGACAAAGTAAGTCTTTTGGTTAAATTGTCTTCAGATATAAAGTACGTCTTACAAATGATTTCTCAAATTGAACGCAAATGCAAAGAAGTACCATGTAAGCAGGAAAATTACAAACTTAAAACATCGACTCGGCAGTTTTTCGCGGATAAATACACGTCACGATAAATAAACAAGTCAGCAATTGGTCTGACTTACTCGACGCCATGAGATTGCCCATTAGTCAAAATATCAACATAACGGTCTCATTGCCCTGTAGAGACGTTACACACCTATTTCGTTGCTCAAGGCAAGTAACTAACATATGCCAATTGGCAATATTGTACATATATTATAATAATTGTATATTCGTATCGTATGGCATAATAATTGTATTAATAGTAGCTATTAATAAATGTGTGGCATTCAGAATTAATAGAGCGGTACATATTTAAACCCTAGTTTCCCTAATCCTAATAATGTCCAGATAAGGACGTATGAATGGTCTTTGAAAGTAAAATGGACGTCCAGTGTACATCCAAAACTTGTCCGTTTTATGCACACCGCGAGACGTTAATTGGAAGTCATATACACGTACTATGAACTTCAAATGGACGTCCACTGTACATCCAATTTAATTCATTTCACGTCCTGGTACGTCCATTTAATATACACAATTGGACGTCCATAGGACGTCATATGAACGTACTGAACTTAAAATGGACATGCAATGTTCATCCACATTTAATCCATTTTTTGTCCCGGTAAATCCATTTTATGCCCACCGAAGGGCGTCCAATGGACATTGGGTGGACCAAACGTGACTATTAGCGGATATCCATCGGACGTTCACTGGATATTATATAATCCTGTGGTGGACGTCCAATGGACATTCAATGGATTCAAAAATATATTCGAGTTAATCAAAATTCGTCGGAACATAATATTGAATTATAATCAATTTTATAGTGTTTGGTAGTGCGGACTACCTGACCACTATCTGCGAACGGCCGACAGGTACGATCCCTAACGCCACGGGGTGTCTATAATCCCGCTGGTGCATTTCGAGCACCACCGTGTAATTGAACCAGGAACAATACATTAACTCATCCACATTAAGCAGGTAGAAGAATGAACTACATCGTCACTCTTGTTTAAATGATTTCACAAATTGAACGTAAGTGCACAGAAGTACCATGTAAGCACGAAAATTACAAACTTAAAACATCGACTCGGTAGTTTTTCGAGAATAAATGCACGATTAAATAAACAAGTCAGCAATTGGCCTTACTTACTCGACGCCATGAGATTTCCCATTAGTCGAAAAATCAACATAACTGTCCTATTGTCCTGTAGAGACGTTACACACCTATTTCGTTGTTCAAGGCAAGTAACTTATGTCAAGTGTTAATATAAATTTTACCTCTTGTTTTTGACTTGGTTCCCTTTAGTATTGTTACGCGAAATATAAACCTCGGCACGCAGGGCGTCTCTTATCTGACCAAAGCGGCGCAGTTCAAAGAGAGAAGGCCGCTCCACTTAATTGGGCCATAAAAACCTTCCGGAACGTTCGGAAACGCCTTTTTAAAGGAAGAATGATCTACTCCTTTCGAGAACAAACATTATTAGGAAAAAAAGAATATTCAAGAAGGTTCTCGAGACATATTGGAGGACTATAAAAAGCGAACCCTGCGGACGCAGATTAGATTTGACAAGGAACCGCGTGAGCAAACAGTGTGATAAACGACAAGTGAAATCAGCAGTTAAGAGTTAGGTAAAGATAAATTAATTATTTAGGAAATAGTCTGGATAAATTAAGTAGTGTTAAGACGGTGTGTAAATAAATTAAAATAAACGTTACAGAATGCATTTCTCATTAATTTGCTTTCGTGTGTCATTCGGACATGTATTCAATTAACCTCTCTCTCTCTCTCCAATTCTCTCTCCCATTCGGTTAGTTAAGGTTGATAATATTATTTCACATATCGCCCTCTGTAATAAATGAATTTGCTTTTTTTAACCCATTATATTATGGATCCCAAACCATTCACTCTTAAGAACTCATCAAACATCAAAGCGTGACAATATATTACCAACAAAATGGCAAAAGAAGCCAAGAACACAGTTTTAAGGCTTTCATCTTATCATCGTGAGTTCAACCCTATTGAACAGCTTTGAACCCAAATAAAATTTAAGTTGATATAATAATCACACTCCTTCATTTCCTAACCTATTTCCCGTTCTTTTAATTATACCTGTGTTAATCTAGCTTATATTGGAAGTAGTAAGATTCATTATAAATATTTCTCTGTTATTCTAAACGCTATGTGAATTAAAGTAACCGTGGAAACAATTTCTCTCCTCTATTTTTCTATGGTAAATTTGCAGCAAGTTTTTTTAACGTTAGACAGATATGTAACCATTTAAAAAAGTAAGCTATCGCAGAACACCTGGCAGCTGTGGTGACATTTAAACCATATGAAATTGAAAATGTGTATTGTGAAATAATGATACATATTAATATAAAATCGAATTATGACTACGATTTCACATTGTTGTAAATTGCTAGGCGCGTATGTAAATACATCCAGATTAAAACGTTAACGAGAAAGATAAACAAGGAAGTAATGAAGAAAACAAAATAACAAATTTTGAAAACACCATATAAAAACATATCATTGTTGATAACTTAATGTTACTCAGTTGTTTAAAAAGCGTCTTGTCACGAACAGCTTCGTTGGTTTTATTGGTGAATTTTGTTAAAAATGTCGCGTAGGTGTAGTGATAAATGCAATGTTCCTTTGTCGGTTATAAAGATCCCTGTGATTGACAGTAACATGTACTATAGGTCTTACGTTCGAATTTCTGACAGTTGCGTTCCATAGCCTTTATTTTCTCAATGGGTAGCGAATAAGTATGTTACCATCGATTTTTCTACTGTTTTTCTGTTAAATGAGACTGATTTGCTTGTAAATTTTATTGCAAAAATTTTGAAATAATAGGACACCTACATAAACAGCTAGTATTACAAATATTTCTGTTGAACTGAATAACTCTGAAACGAAAATAACTAAATATTCCTGAGACCCGAAAAATCGTGGATTGCTCCTGGAGTTCTCCTGGACTGCCCGAATTGTTATTATATAATTTATCCGTTAGTGAAACATAACCCCAACGAATGTTTATTTAATAACGCTCTAATACTGCGTTACGATAGTAAAAAGCATAACGTGCAAAAACTGGAGAGTCTCATTAAAACCATTTTTCGGAAATTTTCGCAACAATTTACATGAATTTCCTATTTATTCTGAAAATATTACCCGTGCACAAATTAGGCAACCGACCAACCAAAATATTATTTCACGTGTACGTGCGTTATCAGAAAAGCTCAAATTTGCACCTATTTAGAACGTTGCGCGTTTTATACATGTATTTTCTATCGGAGATAAAACATTATCTCGTAGTCGGGCATAATTAATTTTTATCGGGGAACCTTGGCAGTTGGTGCTCACCTCGAGGCGAGCAAAAAAATCGCTGAGAGCGATCGGGTCTTGTAGGTGAGTCACTTGGGATAATTGTTGTTGTTTAAGCGTTGAATTATCGCGTCGTTGTGAAGATAATTAATCAACAGGTAAGGATTTTTCAACGTAGTCGCATCTTACTTTGCAGATGTTACTGTTCCGTGTTATGTCAATGTTGTTATCAGTAAAACAGCAAGTTTAATTATCGTCGAGTTATTTGGAGCGCTAACATTTTCTGGAATAATTTGACAGTTCCCAGAAACTTTCAATAATTCAATCACTCAGTTAGATAACGTTACATTTAATTATCTCGGGATGCACATATATGAGTTATATATGTACGTATGTTCGTTATGGAGGTGGCATTGTAATTTACCAAACACGTTCTCAAATATTTGCTCACTTACATTTAAATTACATTAATAAATGTTACCTATCAAATAATTACTCCTCTGCTTTATTTGATCTGTTTTTATTTGTCAGGACAAATGCAATAATACGCTTAGTCTAAGACATTCTTCTTCTTTGAAAATTTTCATAACGGCGACTTTCTCCCTCCGATTTCTTTAAAACCACCATTTTGCTTTTGTGTGAAAATTTTTAAATATATTTTTTGCAAAATATAGTTGGAGTAATGTCTGATAAAACGAATGAAGAGACAATGTCAGTCAACAATGTTGGATCGTGATGTGAATCCACCACCCACAACGTGCCAATATGACGACTTGAAATAGTTTCCTGATGAGCACTTGATTTTTTTTTCAAGATTGCTTGAAAATAAAGCTAGAATGTAATTTTCGCATTGCTCCATAACACTTGTATTCCGATTTTCCAGTCCGACATCTGGTAAACGTCAGTTTCACCCTCCTCCTCTTAAGGACCGTCTCTGCCGATATTGTCGACTATTACGGCAAATCCAACCCTGTCCTGAGCTTGAAGTAACAGTGTATTTCCATTCGTGTCATTCCAGTCTTTAATATTACGGATCCATGACTTTTTTCCTTCCGATCCCGATGGCTCTTCTCCCGTCTATTTTTCCTTCCAGTATTAATGGCAGTTGTTCAAAGTCTTCATGGCGCATTATATGACCAGATAAGCAGTCTTTCTAATTTCGATGGAAGTCATTGGATGTGGTCGTGTATGTATTTTTGTTATCACTTACTCATTAGTTGTTCTGCTTGCCCACTTTATTCGTAGCATCCGTCTATACAACAACATCTCGATTGCATTCAGTTATTTGACGTGTTCTTCTGTTTGTTTGTCCACGTCTCGCATCCATTAAGTCTTCTTCGTCTTCTTCTTTTTCAGCCGCTACTCGTCCACTCCTGAACATAGGCCTTTCCTAGCTCCTTCCACTGATCTCTGTCCTGATCTTTCTGATACCAATTTACACCTGCTATTGTCCTTATATCATCTGCCCACCGTAGTGGAGGTCTGCCTCTACTCCATTTCGTTTCTCCTGGTCTCCATTGCACTATTTTTGGTGTCCATCTCTCGTCCTTCTGTCTTGCTACATGACCCGCCCACTGTCACTTCAGTTCTGCGATTTTCTCGATTATATCTTTAACCTTGGTTCTTCCCCGGTTTTCATCATTCCTTATCTTGTCTCTTAGACTGATACCAAGCATTAACCCTTCCATTGCCCTCTCCATTACTCGGAATATGTTGGCACTTGTTTTGGTGATAGCAATCGTTTCCATTCCGTATGTCGCAACAGGTAGAACGCAGGGTTGAAACTTGACGTCCTAAGTTTATGGGAAAAGCCATTTCGAAAACCATCCGGCTCTACAGGTTAATAGGAGTCAAACTTTGATATTAATCTGTTGGTTATAACTTTTGTGAAGAGCTTGTAAATGTGGGACAATAAACTTATAGGTCTGTAGTTCTCTATGTTGGTTGAATCTCCTTTTTAAATAACAGTATGACTTCCGATTGGAGCCAGCCTTCTGGTACATTGCCCTCATGAAGACATTTATTAAAGAGCTTTTGGATACATCTTTCCATCACAGGTCCACCAAATTTGAGCATTTCGGTTGTAATCTTATCTTCGCCAGGACACTTACAGGCTGTTTATCTCCCTGTCCAAATAAATTTGTACACTTTAGAGTCACCATGTTTATTATGATGTTTATTGGTGTTGTTTGCCGTTAATTAAGACAATTGTTTTAGGTTAATTCGTAGTTATTTTTGGACCAATCAGATGACTCTCTTCTGTTAGTGTGTTCATTAAGAGTTCTGCAGATTCTGCCATTATCACCGTGATGCTTATTGCAGTATCTTATATTTACCTTATATTACTATATCGTTTATCTGATTATATGTTCTGCGTAAACGTGCTGCGTAGATGAACTCCTCTTGTAATGTTTGCGTAGTTGGTGATAGTGTTTTCTGTTCGAACACAGCCCTGATGATTCCAGTAAAAATTGCGAATTATTGTTATGTGATGCCAATCCAATCATATCTGCTTTAAGATTCAGATCAATAATTTGTCATGCTTAATGTGATCAAATGAGTTATTATAGTCGATAAAACAAACATATAGCTTTCTTTGGACCTCTAAATATCTTTCTACTATTAATGATAATCCAAAAATACCTTTACGAATGCTTTCCTGAATTTGTATTGTAAGAGACCAAGGTATTCTTCACATTTGTTGTGTATGTATTTAAATATTATACGCATAAATGTTTTTGAGGCATGGCTCATCAAGGATGGTCTATTTCACGATGACTCAAAATTTATGAATAACTCTCTAACAAAAAATACATCTTTTTTATTAATTTCTCGAAAAATGTATGGCAGTTTTGGCATTTGGCTACTAAAAGTATTCTGTTTCGGTTTGCAATGCACAATCTCACTTAATATATTCCCCCTATATGAAGTCAGCATATTGCTGTGAAAAAATTGTCGTGATAAATTGTTTAAACAATTTACAATGAAAAAATTCCAAGTTTTTTTCTTGAAAGAATTTTCTTTATCCAACACATGACAGTTATGACTGTTATTATTAATATAATTTTCCATTAAGATTCCATTATGAGGTACTTTTTTTGAAATATTCGAAAATCTCATGGAAAAATATGAACTATAAGAATCTATACAAATTCATCTTGTTTAACTTTCTAAGTCTAACTTTAACCTAACATTACATGGTCAATATGTAATCGCCTATTTTATAGCTCTGATTTCTGTTCCAGCGCCTCTCGTCACAATGGCGATCTATCTCTGTCCCACGGACAAAAAATACACGTGCTCATGGGAAGGTCCAGCCGAGGACATTCTCAGCCATTTCGAGCAAGAGCACGACGATCTCCTGTATTTCAACGACACCTTCACCATAGACCTCATGGTCCCCTCCGAGAACCGCCTCTTCCTCGTCGACGAGGAGATCTACCTCACCCAGACCTCCATCCTCGACAGCACCCTCAGCCTGAGGTTGAGGTACCTGGGTCCACAGAAATACGCCAGCAAGATAAGCTACAGCATAGCGTTGAAAGTCGAAGAGGAGAAGACCTGCCAGCACCACGTCTCGACCAGTCCGGAGGGCGCATTGGAAGTGAACCTGAAGGATTTGGAGCAGGAGTTTCCCGGCGTTCAGCAGGTAGCATGCACCTTGAACATCGCCAAGAACTTCCAGAACACGGATTCTGACGATAGCGTCTTTTCGGAGGGTGTGTTGGACTCCCCGCCTGAGACGAAGAGGAAGTTCAGTTTCGACGAAACGAAACTGGAGCTTCTGGAAGACGACAATTCGGTGAAGGAATCTGCGACGACGCTCTCCAGATCGAAAACCATCAGCTTCGAGGAGATGAAACGGAAAAACGTCCGCCGCACCAAAAGCAACCTGAGCTTAGGTCCGATTCAGGAGAACGACGACACCGTCGACTGCTTCGAATGTGGCGCCGTACTGCAACCACCTATCTTCTTGTGCCCATGCGGGCAGAACTTCTGCCAGCAGTGCCAGTTCGGCAACTGCAAACTCTGCGACGAGAAGATCACCTTCGAACGCAACATCGATCTGGAGGAGAAGTACAACAAGTACCTATTCCCATGCAAGCACAAGAAGCTCGGCTGCCCCGAGAAGCTCATCTACACCGAGCTGCGTCGCCACGAGGCGAACTGCAGCTTCTGCGAGTACAAGTGTCCGATGGAGGAGTGCAGCTTCGAGGGGCAATACAAGGCTATGGTGAAGCACCTAAGGATCATCCACGGTAGCACCAAAATCCTCGAGAGCTTCATAGTCGTCTTCCAGGCGGTCCCTGAGGCGTTCCTAGCGAACGAGGAGCGCGGGATCTTCTACTGCTACGTACAGTACTCGCAGGATAGCGTCCTGTGGGAGGCGAAATTCTGCGGGCCGAAGGAAAGGAACTTCTTCTGCGAGCTTAAGTTCAAGGAGGGGAAACTGAAACAGCCGTTGCTGCTGAGGAGGATGGAGAACGTATACAGCGTCCGGATGAGCTTCAGCGAGCTAAAGAGGATGAAGCTAAAGGCGAAGAACGCCGTATTGACCATCTCGTGTTGAGTGAATTCCAGCACAACCAACCTTTGGAAGTAGTAAAGCAAACTCTAAGGGTTTTAACCGTTGGGGAATCAATCATATGAACGTTTTCTAAAGTAAAAGTGATTACTAAAAACGTAGTGCGAAAAATCTTACAAAAGTATAATTTAAAAAGTTAACCAAAACCGTTTAAAGATTTTGAATTTGATTCATTTTTGAAATTTTGTCCCGATTAAAGAGGTTCCTCTGATAGACTTCATTAAAAGGTGGCGTATCAAAGATTAGAGGAAACTGGCAGGACATATGGCAATGTTGCATTTTTTAACCAGTTTGTGAACCGCACATACTGTGACTGCATCTTGTTCTTCATCTCTCTATCATTGATCTGCGTCTCCTGCCTGAAACTGTCTCTAGCGCAGTAGAAAACATTACATGCAATGTAAAATTTAACTTGTTTTAATATAAAGAAAATGTATGTGAAATACGTTAACCTTTGTTTCTTGTAATTTTTCTTCAATTTTCTTTTCAACAACTTTAGTTCATTCCTCTTCTGTTTGCTCAGGAAATGAAAATCATTGACAAATCGGTTTGCTTAGTTTCTTTTCCTCCCGTTGGTCTACAAAAACAATATCAAAAATCCCTTTTTCTTGTAAATAAAAAGAAATAATATTACTTCACATTATACCAGATATCCGTCTATTATTTTCACTCTGATTTGTTGAAAAACAAGAAAGCTTTTAGCTTTACTTGGCATTTCAGTGTAATCACTAATCCGCACAAAGCAACCAAACTAGCCGGTTATAGATGCCTTGAATTCATCGGTATTCACAGTCAGTTAAGCAACAAACTCATTAATATAGAAGAAATAACAATATAAATTAATTATAGAATGGGAGAATGTTCTCTTTTAAATTAATTATACTGCACGAACTTTCCACACAACATAGTCACCAAGTGCCTCATTTTGACAATTTAGGCTATTGCGACGTTGCCACATATCTGATTACGGCATATAACTTTTCCAAAATAGTCAATTTGAGTGAGTTTTTTGAGACTCTGACTCTCATGGGTAGAGGAGAGCAAGATAGAGCTGCTACTCTAAGCCAAATTTCATTTTAACAGATTTATTTTGACGAAGAAAATGTGTTGTGTTACTGTTACAAATTGTCATATCTAATAATATAATACAAAAATATTGTAATATTATATATTTCATTCTAAAATTTGTAGTCATTAAAATATAATATGCAGAATGAACACTTCCCCCGACGATGATAAAAGGGTAAGAAACACAAATCAGAATTGGGTTAAAACACATTGTGAACTTTGTATAGTTTACCTAGTAGAAGAAAATACAGAAATTTGCAGAAGTAACTTATTTAAAAAAAAAATAGTTAGTAAGAGAAAAATAAAACCGCCAAATATTTAAATATTTTTTTCTAATGACAGCGTTCACATGACGAATCATAATCGTTCTATTGAGAAGAAGCAAAGCCCTCATATGCCCACTGGAAACACCATGAACATCTAATCCATCCTTCATGAATTGTGGTGTTCAAATGTGCTTCAATGTAATGGATCCATCTTGACCTTCAGTTTCAAAAGCGGCAAATACCATCGGCTTTACACAATGGGATACTATTATTACCTTGACTTACCTTTAGGCTCTTCCTTTCTCCTATTTCATCCTCCTTTTCACTGCTTACATTTTTTTCCTCTAAGAGCTCTACTTTACATGGGCTAGGTATAAAAATTTAAGCTTTACCTTACTTTTGTAGACTTTTATAGTTTTTCGCATTGGTATGTTGGACTTAGGTTATGGTTCTTGGGCTAACAGCCAAATCTAAATGCCAGCTTTTAAAGAATTTACTGAGGGGGATTTATCAAGAACGCCCTGATATATTGCTTTATTTACATGTTCAGATGCAACATCGTCGTTCTCTTTGGTTGCACAGTTAACGTTATTAGTTGAGTCAGGAGAGGAGGAGATGTCATCTGCTACTAAATTAGGTGCAATGCTTTTGGTTTCTGCAGCTACACAGGGCACATAACGAACCATCAAGTGGCTGCAGTTTGTGGTTGTTCAAAGTTGGTAAGCATAAATACCACCCTCGTTTGGTTCACCTGGTATTACCTTTAAATCCAATATATTTCTTATGAGTTGCATATGATCTTCTAAAATAAGCAACACATGATCTTCTGCAGTTTGCCTGGTATTTTGAAGGAAGTGAAGAAACCATTTGGTAAAATATTGGTTTGCATCCAACAACTTGCTCACATGTACAGATTGTGCCTCGCGCTACCTTTTCGCTCATCTTTTATTCTAGCTCTAGGGTATGTTACAAGGGGACGTGGGAAACAAAAATTTTACCCTAACTGTAAATGTTGCTAAAAGTATACTTTCAGTAATTGTTAAGGCATCACTTGCCTCTTAATCATTAATGAGAAAACTTTAACATTTTGTATTCAAATGTAGCCTAGCCTCATCCACCGTAAACACCTTGTTTAGATCAAAGGACTTGTCCACGCTGGTTTTAATGAGCTTTGTCATCTAACTACTGAAGTTGACTCATGTGTTCTTACTCATATGCTGTCCAATAATTTCCATAATTTTCTTAACTAAAACGTTAGTTAATTTATTTTTCTTTGCTAATGACATGATAGGTAACGTAAGTTAGCTACAACTTGTCTTAAAGTAAACCATTTAAATCTGTTCTAAAAATTCCTATAATATATTAATTATTGTTCTACTGCGTCAATACTTTTAATTAAAAATAGCGGCGTGTGGTCCATGGAAGCAAGGGAGCAACGGAAGCAGTGCTTTCCCTAGAAAAATGTCAAAAATGACAAAATAATGTAATTTTTGAAATAGCACCGCTTTTAAGATGACGTCATAGATGAATTTGCAGAAAGTGATCAAAGAATCGAATTACAGTACAAATATGGTGAGTTTTGAAAAATTGCTTCCCTCTACTTGAGATTTCACCGCACGCCACTAGTTGAAACTCTTCTCTTTAATATAACGCGGGGGACAATAAAATTCTTGACCATTGTAACATATGTAGTGCCATCTTTTCATAAGATTATCATATACGTTATATTGTATCCAATGCACTTATGAGCAATTTATTTTTCAATAATTATTGTTTAAGCGCCATTAAGGTAATGTGACTTTACGTTGGACGTTACCCATGCACATGGTCATTTAACCCACTTGGGCGCCATTATAAAAATCTCAACCTCATTATGACACTACTCCATATTATTGATGACCTTCTTGAAACCTATATTATATAGTTTTACTATGGACAGGTGGTATACAGTTATGATCTTATCATTGTAATGTGTAGAATTTGTTTCATTTTCACCACGTTAAAAATAATAAATTAGACAACCAATAGCTTATGTTGACAAAATAATTCTTTGCTATTCAGTTATAGGTATTAGTTGCCACTTGGCTACAGCACCAACCAGGTAAGTAACGTATTGACCATTATTATCCCTCTCTGTACTATGCAATCCCGTTTTTAAACTCATATTTTTCATTACATATTTATTTTTTGGAATTTTGCATATAGTTGCTTTTAATTGTCATATGCACCATAAGTTCAAACACATGAGCAGTCACATAAAACTTCGTGTAAAAGTACTTAGTGGGTACCCTAATTCCACGAGAATTTGACCAGACCTTAATAGGGTCATTATTAATAGTCTTTTAATAAATTTCTACATATCCCATTAAATTCTTAACAAGGGAAACCTTCTTACGAACACTTTTTTTCTACCTGTTTATTGCTTTGAAATCATTCTCATATATACCTACACATCCATAATCATTTATCCTTCTAGTTGATAAAATGGATTATTAAAAACGGAATTTTAACGACGTCTCGTTTATAGAAATCGTGCAAACTGCGCGGTTTTAAAAATTAATTAAACGCGTACATGTACGGACCATTCTAATTAAATTTTATCTTTACGACCTATTGTGATTGTAACTGCATCCGCGTTCGTAAAAAAGAACGGAAACCAAGACCAAAGTAGAATGAACTTAAGAGAAATGGATGAAAAACAAAAGAAATTTACACCGAAGTAGAACTTGTTGATTTACACACATATATGAACTATTGCGAAATTAAAATTCTAAATTAGAAGTTACAAATTTTTGTCAATTGCGCAATATGATAGATATATGTCCTTTATCTCTAAAAATAAAATTTCGTCAGCTGAAATGTGCAAGATAATTAATATCGTTATTGGAGAAATAAAATGTTTATCAGCATTGACTTACACCAAATCATAGAAATCGTAAAATTTTAATCTAGGGTTTAATGAAGTAATGAAGGTAATTTTGGTAAATAAATAATTTATTTCGATAAATATATCACAATGCAGAAATACCATCGGAAAAATCCATCACAAAGAACCTATAGTTATAAAAGATGTAATCTTAACATACGCAACAAGTTTAAATAATAAAATAGTGGTTGTTCCATTTTAGACCGTAAGTAGATTAGTAGACCAACCAACTTAGATGCGAAATCAGTGATGTAATCTTGCATTATTTTAAAAGCGTTGTACTCTGAAATTCCGTCACTTAAACTAATATTTAAAAGCAACGTAATTTTAAATTACTTTACAGCATCAAACTATTGGAATAAATAACCCTAAAAAGGTTATCTGAAGTGATTTACTATTATATTGTTTAACATTAGTAGTTTTGGTCATACTGTAATAACATTCCATTATTATCTATATTGTAAAAATAACAGTCACATAACCTTAAATTAGCTGCAAATGAGCTGTATTAGAATAAAAATATTTGTTTTTGGCATTCAACTAGCTATTTTCAGCTACTCAATAAAGAACTGTGTCAATTAAATAGGCACTATTATATCAGTCAGGTAAATCGACTAAGAACAAGCCAATAGTTGCTGGCTGCAAATGATAGCACAGTAATATTATTGACCGACTACTGTGGACTGAATTAGCAACATTGGAATAAACCTATTTTTAGTACTCAACTAAGTACTTTCAGCTACTTAATCAAAGAGCCGAATCATCAAATCCGCTATTTTTAAATCTGCCAGGTACTTAAAAATCGACAAAAGGGAAAGCAAATATTATATAATTTAATTATACTACACAATAGCATAGCAATATTTTAGGCTTAATCTCATCTAAGTCTAATTTAGCCTAGTCAACCTACTACTCTTTATAAGTGGTATCGTCAAATCAGCCAATCTTTTAGTAATAGTCAGTCAAAAAGACAGCAACACCGATTTTTGATGTAGCAAGTGCTATAGCTCCCTAAGAGTGAACTAATGTCAAGCTGGTCTAGTCTAGTGCAGAACTCGTATGCTTGTTGATTAAACTTAATTAAATTAATTAATAATTGGCTTAAATCCAATTATTATTGGACTTAGTAGGACTAATCTGATCTAGTCAACGTACTGTTCATTCAAAGTGATATTGTTAAATAACCCAATCTTACAGAACGAGTCAGTCCAACAAAGAGCAAAACCCACCTTTGATGTAGCACAGCGCTAGAATAATTTTATATTATACTGATGTCAAGCTTGACTTCAGTTTTTGTGGTATAATCTTTATAAATTTTTAATAATTTTGAGGTTTTCACACTTGTGGTATAATCTAGTGCAGAACTCGGGTGCTTATTGCTTAAACTACTAATAGCACAGTAATATTATAGTCATAAATCAAGTCTAGGTATAACCCATCCCAGTTAACCTATTATTCATTCAAATTCGTATCGTCAGATGAGTCAATCTTGTAGTACTAATTACTCGAAAATATACCAAGATCAACGTTTGATGTAGTAAGTGCTAGAGCACTTTTACAAAATTAAAAACCAAACTGGTCTGGTCTAACGCAATAGTGTTTAAACTAAAGTAATAGCACAGTTATATTTTAGGTTTAAATCCAGTCTAGGTCTAATCTAATCTAGCCTACCTATCGTCCATTCAAGGTGATATCGTCAGATGAGCCAATTTTGTAGTACTAGTCAGTCCAAAATACAGCAAAACCGACTTTTGATATAGCAAGTGCTAGAGCAGTTTTACAGTGAACTGAAGTGAATCTAGTCTCTTGTGGTCTAGTGTTCGTTTTTGCTTTAGTTTTAGCTTTAGTGCACTAGTCGTATGCTCATTGCTAAAACGAGGTTATGTCGTAAAATAGCAATATTAACATACCTTCCGAATAAATACTAGAGCTGAAGAAGGCGACAATTGACCAAACGTAGCAATTGATATAGGTGAAGTTTGTGCACCAATATCAGCCTCGCTCAGTTCTGGCGATGCATGATCCTCAGCTTTATGTCAAACTTCAACCTCTTCTCGTTCTCGGCGATCAAGTCCTTCTTCTCGAAACTCACCCCCTTCTCCAACATCAGGTTGTTCCAATGCGCGCACCTGGACCTCTTCCTCAGGATGCTTCCGTTGACCGGCACGGCGACCTCGTACGTGTACCCCAATGCCTCCCTGCTCGGGCCGATATAAGTCACGAAGAACTCCACGAAGGTCTTGTAATAGAAGTACACGCACTTGAAGATGTTACCGTTCCAGACGACGACGAAGGCGTCGTCCCTGTTGAAGAACGTCCTCGCCACTTCGTTCTTGATGTAGATCTTGTCGAGGTGGTCGTGCCTGAGGTGAGCCTCGAGCCTCGGCAACAAGTCGATGTAGTTGCAGGGCTCCAGAGGGCACTTGAAGTCGTTGAAGGTGCAGTCGTCCTGGTGGACGTTCAACGCCTCGGTGGAGAGGGCGGTCTTGCAGCCCTTATTGTAGTTCCTGCAGAAGCCCTTGGACTCCTTCTCCATGATCTTGGCGCATACCACGCAAACGTTGCCTGTAAGAGAATGATCAATCAGATTAGAGTTCTACTAGATTGGGATTCAGGCATGATACATAATACAAAGTTCATAGTGACATCTTTAAGATATCAACTTTCAAAACAACACAGGTGTGATGGTTTTAATAGATGGACTTACGAAGTCTACTTAATGGCGTTTTTAAAATGTCAGGAGATAATACAAAAATATTTAACATGGCATCTTCTCTACTTCCATTGCACTTTTGGTAACCAAATCAATGAAGGTTAAATAATGTAGGGAAATGGATCCAAAACTCATTGGTACGTAACGAGTATGCAGTATTAAAATATAAAGAGTGTACATTCAAAGCATGCTATGTATATTCCACCCACCTTTGCAGTTCTCACAGGAGACGTGCCCGAAGAGACAAGTGTGCTTATCGCAGGGGCTGACCGCTACCTTACAGTTCGAGCAATGTGGCTGCCTCAGGTTCTGCACGCTCTCGTACACGTGAGCCTCGTCCCCGATCCCGGCCTCCTTCACCTCGACCGACGTGTGGATCGGCTCCAGAGACTGCTTCAACGACAACACCCCCTTGACCAATATCTCTACCTCCTGTTCGACGGAAGGGTTGGGTGATTTCAGGACGAGGCTGCTGTTACTGTCCGAGTTGCCTCTGAGCCTCACCGTGTAAGCGAGGCAGTTCGAATGGCCCTCTTTCAGTTCGTAGCTGACGCGGACCGAGACGTCCTCGTTATGGCAGTTGACCTCTTTCCTGTCTAGCACGTTCGTGTAGAAGTTTTGGGAGTTCCGATACGTCTCGTAACGGTAAGGACACTGCACCTCGTGGTCCTTCTCGTCGCACCAGTTGTATGTGAAGCTGCATCCGTTCGCGACGTACCTAAGTATTATACAGATCAATTAGTCTCCAGTGAGTAGTGTCTTAACCGTAGAACAGCTTAACAATTTTTGTCTGTCCAAATGGAAACTTTATTTTGACAATTACTAAGTTACTGTTAGTTAATGGCACTTGAAGGTGTATTTAAGAATTTAAACTCAGAAGAGAAGGGTATAAATATAAATAGTCGATACCTATTGAAGCTAATGTACGCAGAAGATATACGCATAATGTATGCAGACAATGATAGATGGAACTGAACAAACATACTCAGCACATAGGCCTATAGATGAACTTATTATAAACGACAATAATGACGAACACAGAAGAAAACACATAAGTAGAAATAAATGGAATCAAGCAAGAACAAGTCAACAAACACACATACCTTGGCCAACAAATCACACGTATCAAGGAAAACCAAGAAACAGAAATAAGGAGCATAAAGTTATGCTGAGCAGATTTTGGAAGATTAAGTTATATACTTCGAGACGATAGAGAAACAACACAGTTCCTGAGATCAAAAGTCTTCGAGACATGCGTTCTACCAGTGTTGACATATACCTGCCAAACATGAACATTGATCCAAAAAAATATGGACACATTGATCAAGGCACAAAGGACCATGGAACATCCCATGATTGGGAAGACACAGTGCAAATAAACTCCTTGATTAGAAATATAACAAAAGTTAGAGATATGAGAGACGTAACAGCAATACGGAATTTGCAATATACCGGACACAACGCCAGGCAAAGAGACGAAAGGTGGAACTGTCAAATATTGGACCGGAGACAATACCTGGAAAAAAGAGCAAGAGAAAGACCTCAAATGAAATGAATAGATGACGTAAAGAAACACACACGTAAAGACAGGCTGGAAGAGAATAGCGCAAAAAAGACAAGGTTGGAAGGAAAAAGAGGAGGCATGCATTCTAAAATGGATTGAACAAGGCTAGAAGAAGAAGAAGAAGGATATATGTTATACTATATATACATATATAAAAATATAATGTGTATATACTATATAATACGATGTATATAAACGTATATATTAAAATGGTATATTACCATCGTATGAAATTTGGGAAGCAAATTACTTCTCATACTTTATATAAAGTTGAATCAACAAACGAAATAATGAATCAGGCCGTAGTGTTCAACTGAGATTACTAACTTGATGAATGGAACTTCAGTTGTGGGTTATTGTATCAAAATTATGAATTTCAAACTTGGTTGCTTCCAGAAATACCTATATGCCATGAATTTATGATTAATAGAAAAAACATTGGATTTGAATTAGTAGCGCGACGATTTCAGTTGATAGTTTTCAACAGAAAAATTGGTTTCAATTCAATTATCACTATGATTAATACCAAGCCAATTCATGTTGCTCAAAAAAAAAATATGGTTGTAAATGCGAATTTTAATAATTATTTTTGATGCAAGGGAACAATGTCAGCATATTGGAAAAAATAATATTAACTTAAGGAAACCAGTAGATTTTGTAAAGAAAGAAACAAAAATTTCGTTGAAATTGGCCACTTATGATGTACACATCTTCAATGTAGCGAGTACCTAGTTTACATTATATCGATTTATCGATAAAAATCAACTTTGAGTAACTAATTGCATGCTAATAATGAAATTATACTTTAATAATGGGAGGAAATACTTGAATAAGCTTAAAGCAGATACGTATTTTACTTTACCCCATACTGCAATATTTTTGATAGCTAAACTAAGCAGACAAATAGTTATATATAAATGACTGACATGATGGGTAATACGATCGGATCAACAAGTCTTTAAAGAAATACACAACCTTCTCGACTAACTCGTTTGCCCAGAAACGTTTAGGTAACCTCTCTATTTACATCAAGTAGAACCCTAATAAACCCTAAACTTGAAGACTAACTGCTTTGATCAGAAACATTTAGATAACTTTTAATTTATACTTAACGAAACCCAGCCAAACCCTAACCTTTCCGAATAACTGGTCTGTCCTGGAATATGCAGGTAACCTTGTTAGGTATATCAAACAAAACCCATCCAAAACCTAATAATACTGATTAACTCAACAAAATGGTTTGGCCATTAATACAGATAGCGTTGCAATCTATGTCAAGCAAAACCTAACCACACCCTAACCTCCCCGACTAATTAGTCTGGCCACAAACATGTTAGTAATAATTTTATTTATATTAAACAAGACCTATCCTATATAGGTATCCTTTTTATCTATTTGTCAAACACTGAATCTTCCCGACTAACTAGTTCTCTCATAAATGTTTAGGTAATCTTTCTATGTACATCAAGCAAAATCCAACAACCCTCAACTTCCTGGCCAACTGATTTTCCCAGGAACGTTTAGATAACCTTTTAATTATATCAGGCAAAACCTAGCCAAATTCCAAACCTTCCCGACAATCTAGTCTTCCCAGAAACGTTTATAATACCTTTTTATCTATATCAAGTAAAACCCAACAACCCTAATCTTCCCGACTAACTGGTCTACCTAGAAACCTTTATGTCACTATTATATTTATATCAACCAAACCAAGCCACACACCGGACCTTCCCGACTAACTGCTCTACTCAGGAACCCCTAGATAATCTTCCTATGAATATCAAGCAAAACCCAACAACCCTCAACTTCCCGGCTATCTGATCTTCCCAGGAACGTTTAGACAACCTTTTATTTATATCAGGCAAAACCCAGCTAAATCCCAAACCTTCCTGACTACCTAGTTTTCCCAGAAACGTTTATAAGACCATTTTATCTACGAACCAAGACCTAACCTTCCCGACTAACTTGTGCCCGAGAGACGTTTAGGTAACTTAACTATCTATATCAGCGGTGGGCAAACCGCGGCCCGCGGGCCTCATGCGGCCCTTGATAGTTTTACATGCGGCCCTCCATGCATTATTATGTTAGTGAAAACTTTCCTTTACTGCGGCCAATAAGAGCATTCTACGATTCTACGATCGAAAGGACTAAATCACCGTCAATTCGTTGTATTTATGGAAAAATTGGAAACAGAACATAATGATGTCTTGTACCATAATTATGTTCGATGGTTAAGCTTGGGAAAAGTACTCAAAAAATGTTGGGAATTAAGAGGAAATTTTATTATTTTTGGAAATGAAACAGTGCGAAAAGTTTTAAAATTTTGCTGATTTTGAATAGACGTGTGATTTCGCATTCACATTTGATGCAATTAACCATTTGAATGTTTTTAATACAACATTACAAGGCAAAAATCTTTATGCTCACGATTTACTTATGAATATGAATGCTTTTCGTATGAAATTAAAATTATTTTCAGAACAAATAAAAAAATAGGCGAGATGAATCATTTTCCACCTCTAAAATTACTAAATACCAAAAACTGAATTCAAAGTTTATGCAGAAAAACTTACATCATTTTGTAACGAGTTTAATATACGATTTGAAGAATTTGGAAATATGGAAAATATTTTATCTATTGTACGTAATCCATTTTCTTTAGAAAATGATTCTGTACCAACAGACATTCAATTAGAAATTATCGATTTTCGCTGCAATAAAACATTACAAGAATTATATCAAAAAGAAGATCTGTTAATCTTTTACGATTCCTTGTCCGTCGGCCAATTTACAAATATTCGTAAATTTGTCGCAAAGTCCTCAGTATTGTTCGGATCTTCGTACATTTGCGGACAAACATTTTCCATTATGAACATAAATAAAAATCCGTTAAGAACTAGAATTACAGACGAACATTTAGAACCAGTAATAAGGATCAACACTACAAAATTTAATCCGGATATTGAAAAAGTCATGAAGGAAGTCTTGAAAGAATATCATAAAAGTCATTAAAGTTTTCAATTCAGTTTTGGTCTGTGGTTTTGTTACATGTATATTATTTAGTAATTATACGTATAATATATAATAATTATATTTTCATAATTATTACCTTTATAAATGGTTTGTAAGTAATAAATAATGTATCATATGTTTTTTATACCTTTTTTTCGTTTCCAAACTACACATAATTAATAAGTCGTTATTATTATCATCGTTATTTTTTAACTGCGGCCCTTTTAGTCCCACTATTTGCGCAAACTGGCCCTCTTCAAAAAAAGTTTGCCCACCACTGATCTATATCAAGGTATCGGCGTCTACGTGTACAAATTTGCTTAGAACTACGAGTATAACATCGTACTTACGTCCTGTCGTCCACTGCCGAATTTTCACTGTTCCACGATTATGGTAATGTCTCTTAAGTACTGTTTTTGCGTTCTGTTCTGTATCATATATCGCGGTATTGGTGTGATATTAAGAGAAATGACATATTTTGGATCGCAAAATGTCGTGTAAAATCTTTACGCATTAAAGATTTTTATTAGAGTATGAGATACAGTTCCGTGAATCCATATCACAGTGAATTGAGGTATACCCGTCCAATATTTATTTGCAATTTACAACCCTACCCTTAGCGACGGGGAGTGCAATTAACAGGTAGTACACTACTGATTTGCGGTTTCTTCCGAATACCGCCGGAGATAAACACCAAAGAACTGGGAATGGTCCGTACTAATAAATTTATTGAGTAATTCTTAGTGTTTAAAAACCCAAAAGGTTTTTAAACTATTAGTGTTATTTTAATTATTTTATTTAATAATGATATTGTTAAATATCAAATGCTTTTATTATTTGAGTTCAAATAATTACCTATGAAGATTTAAACGGAGGCCAAAAGTGTGGGGTCTAAAAGCGTTAACTATGGACACATTCGAATTGGAGCCATAAATGGTCAGATTTACCTGCTCCGAAAAATAGACGATCCGAACTGGGGCCGAGACCCACTATAGGTTTATTGCAATTTATATAGGTAGATTTTAGGCGAAAATAAGCGCGTAGTTGTCAGATGGAGACAAGTTTCATAAATTTTGAATTACTACTAATAAAAATATTAAAATCAAAGAGTGGCATCATAAACACATTATTAACATCAATCATCTTTACGTCAAACATTAAAAAAATTTACTTAACATATACTACTCTAACTACAAATTTTCGTATCTGAACCTAACTGACAACGTGTTAATAAATTCTAGCTGATTATTTTTTTCTTCTCGCAGTTCTGTGATTTATTTGTTTTTCTATCAATTTTATTTTTTCCACAATGTCCGAACGGAATAGCTTTGTTATGCGATAAGCACTATTCATTTTAATATAGTATATGTATCAATTTGAAACTGCAAAAGTATTAAGGGTATTAAGGGCAAGAGACAAAGGACATTAAAACTTGCCATTTTCTTATAAATCTTATGATATGCTAACTGCCTTCTCGTTAATATAAGTATAGGTACCTACTGTATACTTTGACTCACAATTTGCCAATTTAATACAACTTTTTAAATATAGTTCATTACAGAACGTTGTTGAATTTGGCAACGCTGTTGTTATTTAACTTAAAAATTCATCAGAATTTGCTGTAGAATGTGAAATATCATGAGCCCCAGTTCGGTTGAAAAATAATATAGCTGGCCCGCTCGGGCTCCAGTTCTGATGCTCCGTTACCTACTACCTGAAAGTCATTAGATGTATTGATCGAACCGTGTTAAAATTAAGGTTGGTACAATTTTATCTAAAGTACGAATTAGAAATATTGTCTCACGTGTCGCATAACCGGAGCCCTAAAAACTTTTGTTGTGAGTATTGCTATGTAAAATACTTAACTTCACTCAACTAATGTTTCCTCAAATATCTAGCAAGAGCCTGATGATGGCTGTTAATCAGTTGAAACCGGTTGCTCACTTCCAATAAATAAAATAAATAAATTTGTTGGCGAAGACTTAGTGTTTTTCTTCGGATACCCATGGCCATGGTCAACTTAGAGAACTAGAACAACCTTCTGTCAATAAATATGTTCATCGGCAGCAATGAAACTGGGTGGATGGTGATTCCCACAAGAATGAGTTTTTGCATTTGGTTGCTCCCATCATCATGATTGTCAATTGTTCCCACGATGAAATCACTCAATTTTGACTCAGCAACCAGAATCATGAATCACGAGAAGGGCTCAGACCGACATTTCTGGATTAAGGGAACGTGGGTGTTTCCGATCTTTCCTCGTGATTTATTCATACGAATTTCACCGTGAAGCTATAGGAGTTAGAGTGAAATAGATGAATCACACAGACATAAAGGTGAGAGAGGGATAGTATACTTGCACCTGGAATTGGGATGTGCGCATGATCGAAATCACAACGTATTTTCTCATTGTGGTGTAAGTATGCTATCTCTATCTACGCTTCACTCTCTTTCTAGCTCCCTCGGCTAAACAAGGCACAGCTAGGGCCGGTCCATAATGGATTTATCTGATCTGAATGGCTCTCACCTACAGGGGAAGATAAGCACCTCCGCCAACGCCTCGAGCCCGACCTGCCTGACGCACTTCTCCCTCTCCTCGGCCGGGAGGATCCTGAAGCACCTGCCGCACACCTGCTGCTCGTCAGGCCTGACCATCGATGGTTTCATGCTGAGGTAGCCCTCGCATATCGAGCAACGTAGCTTCTCCAACACGCTATGTGGCACCCGGTACATAATACGTACGCTCCCACGTACGTGCGGTCACGTTGTGCTCTATCTGTACCGTTCTGTTGATTCATGGTGTCTTATCTCTCGTAGGCGATAAGGAGTCGATTGCTGTGGCCGAGGAAAAGTGGGAGCGGAGTGCGTTGTGATCTAACCGCGGATGCATGCCGATTGTTCACCTTTCGCTAACCTGTTGAGCGCGTGTGACTATTCAGGTATTTATAGCGCATTGTGTGGCGCAGGTGTTGTCTAAAAACAGCACCAATTATTAATAATAATTCAGGATGCAGCCAGCGGCGCTGCAACTAATAAACACGTTAGCGAAATTTTGAATCACGTTCGGAAGATTATATGCGAAATGCATATTAAGTCATATTTGAGTATTTATAAAATACTGGTAATTTAGTGTATTTCGTTAATATTTCGAATAATTTGGACCCTCATGACACTTTTTGTCGTTAACTTGTCAGTTTTGTACCGAAGCAGAACTGTACTTATTACCAGAGAGCTGATTATATATGCAGAAGGAAACTGAGATAATATATGCGCATTTATAATGCGCATTCCGCATCTGACAATTTATTTGACGTTATTCACGCCTAAACTTAGAGCAACTTTCTTTAACTTAGTTGATTGCCTTTGTGTTATTTTTAAGAAACTTGCCTTAGTATATATGAGTAACTTACAACTCGCTTAAGATGACCCCTATTTTTGATATTCCTCTTATAATAAGAGGTAATAATTAGGTATGTATGTATAATTATTAATAAGGGTGAGAAAACTTTTTTTTTGTAAACAAAGATTGTGGCATAGTTTTGTAACTTAATAAATTTAAAAATTTAAACTTAAAATAATTATAATTATACCCAAACCCCCCCCAAAATTTATTTCCAGATACGAGCCTGCTCTTATTATAAGATTTTTTAGATTGTCATAGTTCAAGATGCGACGGAAATCATTTTATTGCAAGGTCAATTTGGTACTAGAAAAAGAACCCTTAATATCGAGTAGCTACACTTGAAAAAAAAAACGTTTTAGTCAATGGTGGATCATCATTTTCGAAAATATGTTAGAAAGCAGAGCCTAAGGACAATATAGTTTATATGTTCCGGCACTAAAATGACAGCTATTCTAGCACTAAACCAATGTCCAAAAACAGTACTTAAATGAGACTTATTAAAGCATTGTTTTTTTTTGTTGGGGGGGGTTGGTAACAAGAAATTCCCTAATGCTGTCTGATGTCTGTCAAAACAATATTAAAAATAAATATGGCCGCCTTGTCGATGGGATAGGGATGCAAGTATGCAAGTGTTGACTAAAAGCTATTCGTTTCTGTATTTTGAAAGGTGTATCATAAAATAAAAACATGATTTCGATTTTATTTAAATCCATTAAATTAAATTTGAAAACGGTGTGAAAATTGACAGATGTATAAGAAACAGCAGTAATACCAACTTAAATGTCACGATAGAAAAATCCCCAGATAAGAAATTTTAAATTATTTAAACATAAATAAAAATGAAATGGAAGCCTGAACGTATAAAATGTAAAGTATAAATACGATATTATAATAATAAGACTACAAGGAAACCCCAACAGAGAGACTTACTTAAAGATTTACTTAGAGTAACAAGTTACCATAGAATAACTTATGATTTATACTCTCTTTCAAGAAACTGTATAACAACATAACGTTAATTTTTATTTAACATTTGTAAATATCACTTTACAGTTTCTAATTAAACAAGTTAAACCATTGACGTATTACACGTTTTCTATTGAAATCAATTACTTGTAATTAATTTGCCATGTAATGTTAGCATATGAGGAAGCAATATCTTAAACTCTATTAAACTTTTGCTCAATAACATGTGCACTGCATTTTTAGATAATATGCATGAACTTGGGCCATATATGCAAAAATACGAATATATGTAAATATTTTACCTATTAAAAACAAACGACAAAGAACAAACACATTAATCTTGATTGCAAATAAAATTATTTCTCTTCCTAGCTCACACTAAACTTTAGGTGCTGTTCATCAAAGACAAAGTTAATTTAACATATTTATGTAGGAATTGAATTGTATTTCAGTGAATAAGGTGAGGTCATTCAAGGTACTTAACTAAAAAAGTGACATGAAAATTTGATGAAAAAAGATTACTAATAAGTCGCAACGTTATGTTAAATAGCATCAGACTACCTAACAGGTCGCAGAAGAACATAATTATCAAATAAGTAGAAGAGAACACGTGATATTGCATACCTTATATTACCTATTAGGATTAGATTATAGTCTACTTGTTGGTAGCAAATTGGTGAAATATGTACAGCACCATGGTTCATCTATTATTTCAACTTTTCTCTACATTACGTATTAAGTTAATTTAGCAGGTGTCACGAATACCTCCTAATAGGTGGCCTAGGTCAAGATCTCTTATTTCACTAAATAAGTGGTCACTTACATCAAGAGAATTTTTTTTTACATAATTGTTGTCGTATGGCACGTTACATTGTGACCAAGTGCTTATAATTATTCAACTTTAATACTTATAACTTGTAAGTTTTAAGTTATTGATCCCAATATCCCAATAGATACTTTCAATGTACTTAACTGGTAAATATTTTAAGTCAGAACCTAGAACTTTTGTAGAGAATTTAGGGAAAATGTATTTCCAAACAATAAAAATTTAATTTCCGAATAATTTGTTTTTCCAAATTGAATAAATAATTATTTCATATTTCAAGAACACAACATATTTGACACAGTAATATTCGGTTTGAAGAACATATCACTATAACACCAAACTACTATAACTATATATTACATTTGATAAAATATTTAAAAAGTTATTTCAATAACAAATTACTTTTAAGGAGCGATGCTATTTTTCGAAGTACAAGTGTAAGGTTTAAGAGTAAAATTCCTTGGATATAAGAATTTACAACGGTAAGTTGATCTAATTGAATCAACATCAGTATATAAAATATTTCTTTCTAATTACTATTCCTGATACTAATGTCAACGAAAAGTATAAGTTTAGGTTACCATTTCTAAGTTCCACGGTGAAGTAAATATTTAATCTAAATCGATATATTCTCGTGACAGTCGTTAAGTGTGAAGGTGAGTATTTACCAAATATGACATACACAGGTCATAATTTCAACGTGAGACTACACCAAATAGGTTGTAGACGACTTAATATATTATGATAGACATTTGTCATATTTACTAACTCTTTAGGCTATTTTGACGTGAAAAACGCCATCAGTTTGGTGGAATTATCGACATAAATTTAGTAATTTTGTACCAAAAAAAAACCAAAAACATAAAAAAATGTGTTTAGTAAATTTTTATTAATGTCTCACTTAAATTGATATCTGGATTTTTACTATAATCTCAGAACAAATTCGTACAATAATTAGTTAAACTACTACTAACTAAATTAGAGCATTGTCAGCGGAATTGGTGGTGTAATATACTTTCCGCTACAACATATTCTTAAACAACTGTTTATTAAATGTTCTTCAAATTATGTAGAAGAAAATTTTGTATCCTAGATACATTATAAATGGAAAAAGTTTTCAACGTTCACCGATATCAATGAAGCATTTTATAACTTTCAAATACGTCCTAAACTAATATTGAAATCAAATTCATTAATTATTTCTCCTTTCAAAATTCCGTTAATTTCTTTACTTTTGAATGGCCCCCATGTTTAATATTCTTTTTTGTAATTTTAGGTATAGATCACCTGTTTTACCCTTAACGTTCTGCTACAGTGTATCCGTATACTATTTTAATTGAAACAGTGAATTATATTTAAATTCAATGGTGAAATTGTAAGAATTAAATTTTGAACCTGTATTCCATTACGTTTCTAATTTCAGTTTAAAAACGTAAATATGGTATATATTTAATATATATATAAAATGGCTATCTATGTACAAAAATGGCCATGAAAAGAAGTACACTCTCTTGTGGTCAATAAAAATTTAAAAAAAAATATGTTTACTCCATAGAGAACATTCAACCATTTCACGTATAGTTAACAGTTTGTTTGACCTGTCTCTAAGCCAAATTAACTTAGAATCACATCAATTCTAAAACATCACTAAAACATTTTAGTGAGTGTGAATGAAAAGCAGAAGAAGGAATACGTGTAACGTTACTATTGCCTGTGGTTAATAGTTCAGCTTAGATTCCTCGTTTCTTAAAAAAAAGGGTGCAAAACTTTTCCAAACGTGTTGAAGTAGACTATAATAATATCATTTTGGTAATAACTAGGGTATAAATGGACCAACATGCTTAATATTTGTATTCAAGCTAGTCCTAAAAGAGCTATCTTTTCACACCGATATTTTTGGGAATGTAATAATTGCGTAATTATTTCATTTAATTAAACCGAAAATCCAGAAACAAATTGATGATCCTTATCATTCGACCAGAAAGATAAAGAAGGGTAAAGGCGAATTTAGGAAGAGTGTTGGAGAAAGGATGGAAAATGTGGGAGGATTTCTGTTAGAACCTCCGAAAAAATTATATCCATTTCAATAGATGGGTTATTAATTTCTCAGCAAACATTAGAGTACTTCTTGGAAGTTTCGGAGGAGTTCTTCTGCTCACTATTACGCTAGCTGAATAGTAATTGAACAATTTGTTACTATAAGTGTACAAGTATATGAATATGAAACAAATGTAAGAGAATCTGAAAATGAAATTTGTGGCTCAGCCGGGATTCGAACCCGGGTCTCCAAATATCGCGTCAGGTGTTCTAACCAATTGTGTTTGATGAACGGATATACCACTTAAACAAATATCACCATCATCATCATCATCATTAGCCTTTATCCGTCCACTGCTGAACGTAAGCCTTTCCCATTTGTCTCCACATATTTCGGTTTTGAGCTTTGTAAATCAAGTTTGTTGCTGCTAATGTCAGAATATCGTCGCTCCATCGTTTGGGTGGTCTTCCCATGTTTCTTCTTGTTAATGTCGGTCTCCATCTTAAAAATCTTGACGTCCAGCGATTGTTGTCATACCTTCCCAGATGTACAGCTCACTGTCATTTTGCACGAGCCACTTTCTGCGATTCTTGTTCTACGCCTTGTATTCTCGTTTCCCAGTTTGTCTCTAAAGTTCACTACCAGCATTGCGTGATCCATTCATCTTTGACAAACTGTTAACATTACTGCACTTCTTCATGTGAGTGTTGTTGTCTCTAGACCGTACGTTATCACCGACAATATACAGGTTTCGTAAAGTTTTCTTTTTCAGTTTATGGCGATATCATTGTTCTTCAATATATGTTGAATTTTTTCAGGAAGCCCTTATTTTTCCCTTCATTTCTACTGTTTGATTTCCTTTTCCTGTTCTATCCTATCGTCTTGGACACTTCGTTTAATGGTTGGTGCATGATTTCGAGTTCATTAATCTCACTTGTTTTTAGGCACCACATCGTACGCAAACCTCAAGTCCGAAAGCATCTGTCAATATTAATGCTCTTACCTTCCCAATTTAGCTGCTTGAAGACATCCTCTGGCGCTAATGTTTGGCGCTAATTTTGGTGACATTGTGTCTCCTTGGTGAACTCATTTCTCAACGCTTATTTTCTTGGTCTGAAGATTCTTGAAGAACGTTTTCGTATATGCCTTTGAGTAGTTGTGAGTATCCCGAATCTATTGTCGCGTTATGTAGTACTTCGAGAATTAAGCATATTTTGATAAATTCAAAGGGTTTCCGATAACAGATAAACGCTAGATGGGTGGGAGCATTACATTCGCCAGCCTTTTCAATCGAAGTTTTTAGAATCTGAATATGATCTATCGTATTAACTCCTTGACGAAACCCGCTTGCTCAGCCGGTTAATAGATATGTAGTTTTTGAGATATGCGGTAAGTTATGATTTTAATGATCATTTGATACATACATGAAAGCAAACTTATGGGACAGTAGTTTTCTATGTTTGATGTGTCCCCTTTGTTGAACATAAGGATCACTTCGGCATTTTTTTATGCGCTCGGTACCTTTCCTTCCATTGGGTACCTACTTGTATAAAAGTTACATAATTTCTTGTTCTGTTACTTCATTTCCCATTTTTAACATTTCTTACTTTATGCGGTCCTCTCCAGGAGCATTTTGTTTTTCATTTCTTTGCTTATGCAAGACTTTGCTTGTCTTATCTCCGAAGTAGTAATGTCCAGTATTTCTTCGGAGCACACGTTCACGATGTGTCGATTAGCCTTATTAATTGTCGATGTGAACCATGAATGCAGTCTTACATATAAGTTCTCTATTGCCCTTATTATCTTGTTTGTGAGTGGCAATAATAATTCCTTCTTGACTTTTTGTTATAATTATTTTGGTAGATTTATCTAGCATTGCATTCGTTAACGAAATCGAAAAAGAGGAATTAAAATGCGATTTTCAGTTTTTGGTATCTAGAGATCATACTCAATCATTTCTCAAAAGTTTATATATATATATATATATATAGTAGTCAACTTCGCGACGGAACAAATGTATAAAAGAAAATTATCGACTTACCCGTCTATTCCTTTAAGAAACGGTAACCACCGACACGTGTTTCTGCTTATTAGCTTCGTCAGGGTGGTATAACCAAGCTCTGAATGACAGCGATGTTTGACACTTGGAAAAAAAATTGTATAACTCAAAAAAAAAACGCAAACAGTAGGCAGCAAAGCACTTTTGCGTCTGTAAAGGAAAGATCCTTCCTTCGAGGACAACAATCCATAGGTGACGCGGTGGCCAGCTATAGCCAACTGTCACGAATCTTTTGTCGAAGGAAATTTAGTAGTGAAATTTCAATTCTTCGAATTGAAATCTATTATTTATCTATTAAACATTTCTAGGAATAATCCGGCACATTCGGGTTTAGTGGAACATGCCTTAACGAACAATCACAATAATTTTGACTTTAAAAATGTTATGATATTAGAGCAGGAATCAAGTTGGTTCGAAAGACTGTTCAAAGAGGCCATCCACATCAAAACATCCACTAATAATGTAAATAGGCAACAGGATTTTCAGAACTTTGCTCGGGTATACTACAAATTATTTAAAAACCAGACCACTTGATACATAGGTTACCGTTTTTAAACTCTCTCCCATGGCGTCACTAAATTTACAGTTTTCATATTTCATCCTTTTGTCAGTAAATATGTCTACCATTAGATTTTACCTAAAACCGACATAGTTAATTTCAAACTTTAAGAACAAAAATAGCAAAATTATAATAAAAAACGTGGAATACATATTCTTACACCTTCTGGGTACCCCATTGACCTTAGTTGTATTTTGTTACTGGTCCAACACGACGTCAACTTTGGGGGGTTTCTATTTTTAATAATGGTGATCAAATCTATGTAATGTCATACAACTCTTTCCCACCTAAAATGTAAGTGTTAACATTGGTTATATCACAGATACTTACCACTTTCTTTGTAGAGCCATGATTATGTCCGCAATATCGGACGAAACGTCGGCATTAAATCTTATGTTTCTTTCAGTAAAAATGAATACGTCAACCAGTTCGTCCCCGTAAACGCCATCAACTCTTATGCCGTCGCCCTCGAAATGGACTTGGCCGACTACGACATTACCAAAGAAATCATCTCTTGCGTTTCGGTAAGCCAAAGCAAAATGACAATAACTTGCCGAATATTTATAAAACACACCAATCCAGACCAGACCAGTTCAAATATCCTCACTCCTTAACTACCACCAGAGGAAGACATGTCCTCTTCCATTCTGAAAATATCCCAATGGATGGTCTAGTATTGATTCCATTTCCAGATCGTCCCCCAGGAAGATTGTTATGGTCCGGTGGGAGTCGCCATCGGCCAGAACAGGTTTGGCGGTTGGTCCATCAAGCTGATCTCTGCTTTGTCTGAGGGAATCAGAACAACCATCGACGTGTACGGACCCGATCTAAACCAAGAGGAAGACGTTGAACTAGAACCAGAGATCAAACTCGCCAAGACCAAATTCCACAGGTCGTTGAAACAGCAGTAGGGGGGTCTACCATTATTTTTTTTGTATTTACAAGTTAGTTTAAAAATAAATGCAGTTTAAAATTTATTCGTGGTAAAATATGGCACGTTTAATTAAGTGTTTATAGAATCTTTAAAACTGATCATACAGCAAAAATTTTTGGCTAAATTTTGTTCTCATGAATAACAATTTAAAAACATTAACATTGGGAGTTTTATATATATATTATATATATATATATATACAGAAACGTTGGTGCGTATTTGCCTTCACCGGTTAGAACCACAAAGATATGTTATTAGGGATCTTTTAAAAGGACCTTTTGCCTAGATCCCTAATAACATATTTTTGTGGTATATATATATATATATATATATATATATATATATATTATATATATATATATATTATATATGTATATACCGTACATTGGTACCGTAACATTGGTACAGTACTTTAACATGAGGAGTCACATCTTTTAACAAAAACAAAAATCAATGTAGTCACCAAATTTGGTGGTGTTCAGTACACAATGAACGTTGACAATTTAATACAACACGAATCACTTATAGAAACTTAAAGTTCTTCGGGGATTTGGATTGCACGACGGGGGCGGAGTACTATCATTCGTTGGAGTACACGAAGAAAGTGGCGTCCACCTCCACTCCTTCCTCGGAGTGCATGAGAACGGACAGACCACCCTCCCTGTTCTTGCCGACGCTGAGGGATGCCGGTGTTCCACTGTCGGAGCTCATGACGAGCTGGAAGCAAAAGAAATTATTAGGAAAATCTCAGAGCCGAACCACGGAGACGTGTGTCTTACGGCCATGCAGGTGATGACTTTGTCTCTGATTACCATCTCGGGCACCTCGATCGTTATATATTGCCATCCCGCTGTGCATCCAGGCTATCGACGACGACCCTCTGTGCGTGCAAGAGCATCGTACTACAAATAGAAAATTAGCGTCTTCCTTTCGGTAAAAAGGGTCGTTGGTCACTTACGCCTCATCTGGGTCGGGGCAGGCGGAGTTGTCGGCCTGGGTGCCGACCAGGACGACGGCGAGGGCAATCAGGATTTTGACCATTTCGACTTGACGGTTACTCGTGCTGAGTTCCAGTAAGTATAATTTTTTTCCCGATCCGTGTCTTATGTATACGCCAACAATAACAAGTGTTATCGATAAGTTCATATGATAACGTGAGAGATGCGAAAATGTTTTAAGCACCTCTCAAGGTTGGCGTTTTGGTAGATTTATGTCTAGTATTGCATTCGTTACGGAGTCGAAAAGAGAGGAATTAAAATGCTGTTTGCAGTTTTTTTGTCTCTAGAGATTAAACTTAATCATTTCTCAAAAGTTTATATATATATATACAGTTGAAACCGCTTACAACGACATTGAAGGGATCAGACGTTTTTGACGTTATAGTCGGTTTGGCGTTATAGTCGGTTTGACGTCGTAACCTTTTTTTTGTTTTTCGAGTGCTTAGAATGTATACATTTGCATTTGAGTGAATTTTATTGCCATCACGTTGAAAAGACGTACTCAGACTTCATTAAAAATACTATATATTATACATAATATGCCCTCAAATAAGGAAATATAAATGTGTACATACACAATAATACATATAAGTAATTCTAACAAAAAATAGTTACACTAATCATTTAAAAAAATCAGTAAATGTAGTTTGAACGCGTTTTTCATTAAATACATTATTATTAATATGATTTTCTATTTCATAAATTTTATTCATGATGTCGGTTGAAGTATCCCGATTTCTACAATAAATTTTTATCGTTTTTATTGCGTTATGTCGGTCAGGGCCCTAATCTCTAGGCATTTCTAAGAAACAGTTTGGATTACCTCGAAATCAGTTGTTGGTTGTTATGAACCATTACCTATCTTTAGACTCGTTAGTGCCAGGTAAAGGCATTTAAATACGACACTCAGATTTTCCCTCTTTCAGCGGTCCTTACACATTTACAAACCGAAGATGTTGCTGGTAAATTTCGATAGTATTAATTTAGTTTTATTAAAAACAGACGTTATAATAGGTTTTTTAGTCGTTGTAAGCGATTTTTTTAACATTGAGTGCATTGGAAAATAACCAGACCATAAAAATTTTTACGTTATACCCGGTTTGAAGTTATATCCCAATGTCGTTGTAAGCGGTTTTAGTATATATATATATATATATATATATATATATATATATATATACAAGAGAAATTTACGACTTACCCGTCTAATTCGTGAATTTCTCTTGTACATTTGTCCCGTCGTTAATTTCACTACTGTATAATATTATATGGTACTGTAACGTTTTTACTGTTTACTAAAACTAAAACACTACACGATTATCCTAATTTATTTATTTCTAACTACACTTTAACACTTATAATTTATTTCACTCAGAGATGTTTATTTATTTTTAACGCGCGCGGTCTCTCGCTCGAATGTTTACACACACCGGTTCAACTGGCCTCCTCGGGTCCGACATTCCCTTTTTATGGCAGGTAGAAGCTTCTCGTACTTTCGGGATAATTTCGAGATAATTGCTAGAATGTTCGATCTTCCAGGAACCCGTTATCGCCTCGAAGCTTCTCGAGCCGTCGGCTCTGTCGCATCCTTCCCGGAATTGCAATAAGGCGAACTTGTGTAGCTCCCGGCGTGTTTATGTCGCGGCCGGCGAGCCGTTTTGTTACACTGCCCCCGCCTTAAAGATGTTTCGTCCCGAAACGTGTCCCTGGCAGGCCCATGTAGAAATCTGCAGTTGGTCCCTTGTCTGCAACGCGAGGTTTGGTGGAAATAACATGCCACGGTCTTCTTGTGGGGACTCCTCTCAGGATTCCAACAACACACCAAAATGTCTACCCCGGTGAAGCGAAATAAGACCTCCAGCATATTCCTGACGACCCTCCAGTCCAAGGCGTCCAATCCGCAAGCCATTTTCGGGATTGCTAACTTAGTTAGATCTTCGCTAAGTAGGGTATCCCTGAGGTCATGTAGTGCGTCCCACAGGTCCAAATAGGTGGGCTTGTGTAAGGGCCTCCTCTTGGTAACCAGGTAGAAGAGCGGCCGTTGTGATCCATCTTCCTTAATCCTCAGCGCTCGCCCGACTGCCGGTCCCTGATGATGGAGTTCGTCCAGTTTGCCGAACCTCGACCGAAACTCCGCGGCAATTCCCCGGGACATCCGCAGGTCCTGGGCCACGCAATGAGCCAGCGCATATTTAGGCGGTGTTCCGAACAGATCCCGTTGTTCTTCCCTGGTCACACCGAATCTGGCCTTCCCGGTCCCACCATATGCAGCCATAAACTCTTCAAAGGAGGGCTCCTCTTGGGGCCGTAGTTGGCGCACCTGTTGATCTTGGTCGTGGTCTCCCTCGAAAGGCGCTAATCGGTTGTAATGCACCACCCTGGGTTTCCCATTCGGGACTTTGCTGATCCGGTAGATGACATCATTTATCTTGGTCTTCACTGTATACGGCCCTTCCCAGGCTTTCTGAAGCTTTGGTGATAACCCTCGTCTTCTTTGCGGGTTGTACAGCCACACCAGGTCTCCTTCTTCATACATGCCGCTGTCCGCCCGAACGTCATAGTGATCCTTCATGCGGTCGCTGGCGACTTGGAGATTCGTCCGTACCATCTCGTGAATCTGGTCCATCTTTCTGCGCAGCTCTGTGACGTAGTCTTCCCCAGCCAGATCTTCTCCCGATTTGCAACCGAAGCTCAGATCACAGGGAAGCCTCATCTCTCGCCCGAACAGTACCCTTGCTGGTGTTTGGCCGGTGGACTCGTTGATAGCAGAACGGTAGGCCATCAGGGAAAAGGGGAGATGTTGGTCCCAGTCTCGTTGGTGTTGAGACACTACCTTCGAGAGGTACTTGCCCATGGTGCGGTTCATCCTCTCCACCATTCCGTCAGACTGAGGGTGCAGCGCCGTTGTTCTAGTTTTGCGAATTCCCAATTTCTCGCAAACTCCCTGGAACAACTCGCTCTCGAAGTTACGCCCCTGGTCGGAATGCAATTCCAACGGTACTCCGAAGCGGCTCACTAACTCCTTCACCAGGACATCGGCGACAGTCGTTGCTGCTTGGTTGGGAATCGCGTAGGCCTCTACCCATTTCGTGAAGTAGTCCATCGCCACCAGGATGTATTTGTTGCCGCAATCGGTTTCAGGGAATGGCCCAGTAATGTCTAGGGCGATCCTCTCGAAAGGACTTCCCACATTGTACTGTCTCATCGGGGCTTTCGGCTTGCGGTGCGGTCCATTGCTGGCTGAGCAAACTGTACATTTCCTGCACCATTCACAAACAGCCTCAGAGCAGCCCACCCAATAGAAACGCTCGCGCACTTTCTGCAGGGTCTTCTTTACTCCCAGGTGGCCTCCTGAGGTTTTGTCATGGAGGTAACGTAGCACCTCCGCCACCTTGATCTTGGGCACGATGAGTTGGAATCGTCTTTCTGCGCCATTATCGGATTCCAACACCCTCTTGAGCAGTCCATCCTGTATCACCAGGGAGTCCCACTGCGCCCAGTACGATTTCAGGGTCCTAGAGGATGGGGCCACTTCCTGCCATTCCGGCCGACGTCCCTCTTCTTTCCACCTCAGGATCCGTTGGAGTTCAGGGTCGCCTTCTTGCGCTCGCCGCAGCCCGTCTGGTGACCACTCCTCGTCGGTGACCGTCGTGCGGCAAGTAGACGCCTCCTTTACATCTGCACGACTGCAGTGGAACATCCCTCCGGACACGGTCTTCTTGAAAGAGCATCAGCATTACGGTGGCTGGTTCCTGCTCTATGTTCGATGTCGAAGTCGTATTCCTGAAGACGCCCAATCCACCGAGCTACCTGGCCTTCCGGGTTCTTGAATCGCAGGAGCCATCTGATCGCCGCATGATCCGTTCTCAACAAGAACCTTCTTCCGTATAGGTACTTGTAGAAATGTTCTACTGACTTCACGGCGGCTAACAGCTCCCTCCTGGTGACACAGTAGTTCCTCTCAGGCTTCGACAGGACTTTACTGAAGTAGCCAACCACCCGCTCTTGCCCATCTTGCAGTTGTGACAAAACCCCTCCGATCCCGTCGTTGCTTGCATCTGTATCCAAGATGAAGCGTCCTTCTTGGGTCGGAAACCCGAGAACCGGGGCAGTCGTCAGGCGTCTTTTCAGGGCGTCGAAGGCTGCTTGGCATTCTTTATCCCAAAGGAAGGCTCGTTTTTCCTCGGTTAGTCGTGTCAGCGGCTTTGCGATGTCAGAAAACATTCTGACGTAACGACGATAGTAAGTGCAAAGCCCCAGGAAACTTCGTAACTGATGCTTGTCCTTCGGTGTTGGCCATTCTTGGACTGCTCGCATTTTTTCAGGATCCACCTCGACGCCGTTACTGCTGACCACGTGACCCAGATAGTGTACTCTCGTTCTTAAGAGATGGCATTTCTTTGGGTTGAGCGTCAGGTTAGCCATTTGGAGTCTCTTGAAGACTTCCTCCAGGTTTGACAGGTGTTCGTCAAACGTCCTCCCTACGACGATTATGTCATCCAGGTACACGAGCCACGTTTTCCAGGAGAGCCCTCTGAGTATGTTCTCCATGAGCCTCTCGAAAGTAGCAGGCGCATTACACAACCCGAATGGCATTACGGTGAATTGCCACAGTCCAGATCCTACTGTGAAAGCCGTTTTCTCCTTGTCTGCAGGGTCCATTTCCACCTGCCAGTAGCCACTCTTCAGGTCCAGGGTGGAAAACAGCTTCGATCCAGCCAGAGTATCCAGGGTGTCGTCTATCCGGGGAAGAGGGTAGCTGTCTTTCTTCGTCACGTTGTTCAGTAGACGATAATCTACACAGAACCTGGTGTCTCCATCCTTCTTCTTTACCAGGACTACAGGAGATGCCCAAGGACTGCTAGATGGCTCGATGACTCCCTCTTTCTCCATGTCGTGGATGATCTTCTCCGCTACCTCCCGCTTCGCCTGCGGCAACCTCCTTGCTGATTGACGGATTGGTCTCGCGTCCCCCGTATTGATCTTGTGTCTAACAATATTCGTTCTCCCAGAAGGCCCCTTGTCAGATACGAAAATCGATCGATATCTACGGAGTAGCTCAATCAGCCTCGTCTTTTCGACTCCAGCGAAAGAATCGCAGGCGTCCACTAGAGCTTCCTCCACTTTCGCGACTCTGCAGCCAGCGCTCCCCGTCACCTGGTGGATCAGTGACGTCACTGGTGAGCAGGTTCCCACTTTGGTCCCCTTGCGGATGGTAACTGGGTAGTCATTGATGTTGATGAGCCGGACTGGAATTTCATCACCCAGCGTCACCAAGGTCTTCCCTACGAGAACGCCTCGGCCCACCTCCACGTCGTGGTTCCAAGGTTCCACTACGGCAGGATTCCCTTTCCCGGTGACGCCTTGAAGTCGGGTCACCACTATTGATTCGCTCCTACTCGGCAGGGTCGCGTCTTCCGTCAGCCTTATCTGGTGGACCGTCTCGCCCTTGGTGTGCAGGAAAATTTTCTCTGGGCCGACTTGCATCACTTGTCGTTTCAGATTGAGTGCGAAGCCGTGGGTCTTTATGATGTCCATTCCCAAGATGGCGTCCTCTTCTATGTCGGCGATCAGGACTCGGTGTGGCGAGAATCGTGCAGTGCCGATCTTGATCTCGACGTCTATTTCTCCGTGGACGGCGGCAGCTTCGCCCGTAGCCGTTCGCAACCTCCACTTTGACTCCATCACTCTCTTTCCTCGCGTGTTCAGCAGGCCTGGCTTCAGGATCGTCTTGGATGCCCCGGTGTCGATCAGTAGGGTGTGCTTCCTGCCGTTAATTTCGCCATCCACGTACAGGCTGCCACCTTCACCTCTCAGCGTAGCTATCTTGATGAGGGGGTCTTGGAACGGGTATCGGGTCGGAGCTGCCCCCTTGGAGCCGACCCGCTTTAGTTTTCCGACGTCTGGGCCGTTGTTGGCTTCTCCACCCTAGGGCGCTTGCAGTCCCTTCGGATATGGCCAACCTCTCCACACCCCCAGCATTTCGCCGGCTCCCTTTTGTCTCCCTTCAGCAGTCCCTCGAGGGCGTTTACAACCTGCTCCAGGGCGTCCTCCTTCCGTTCGGCCTCCACGCATGCGTCGTCCCCGACCACAGCCCGAACACGGCCACAGCTCCTTGACGCCTCCGTCGCAGCCTCGTATTCCAGGGCCATCGAGAGTGCTTCCAATGTGCTCTTGGGAAGCGACAGCCGTACCGCTCGCTGCATCTCCACATCCCTCAAGCCGTCGATGAAGGCCGAGACCGCGAGACTCTCCGTCATGGACTCCGCCGCTTCCGGGTAGGCGAATCTGACTAACTTCGCGATGTCGGCTTCAAACTCCTGAAGACTCTCTCCCTGCTTCTGTCGTCGGTTCTTCATTCGGGATTGGTAGACTTGCCCCAGGTGTGCGTGCCCGTACCGTCTCTGCAGCCTCTGGACGAGTAGCTCGAAGTTGTCCAGCTCCCCCTCTGGAACAGTCTGCAGCACGTCGAGGGCGTTTCCTCGGAGGGCGACCGTCAGAGCCACTGCCTTGTCCCTTGGCGCCCAGTTGTTGGCTTTCGCCGCTGCCTCGAACTGCCGGAGGTAGTTCTCCCAGGGTATTTCCCCGTCGAAGGTAGGCGGCTTCACTCGATGGCTGGCAGCAGGGACTGCCTCGATCCTGGTTACCTCATCCGAGTCGTTAAATGGATTACCTGGACTGGATATGTTTTGCAAGCTGGGCTGGAACTGCATGGATTGTAGTCGGTTCCCCAATTCTCGTAGTTGGTTCTCGAGCTCTAATCGTTGGCTTTTCTCGGTCTGAAGCGCGCTGTCAAGGTTTCCAATTCGGCTATCCAGCTCACCGTGGAGTTCGTCCAACTCGCCGTGGAGCTTTCCCATTTCGCCGTGGATTTTTCCCATTTCGCCGTGGAGTTCCTTTATGTTGTTATCCAACTCACTGTGGATTTTCCCCATTTCGCAGTGGAGTTCTTTCATGTTGTTGTCCAACTCGCCGTGGAGTTTTTCCATTTTAGTGTCCAGCTCGCCGTGGAGTTCTTTTATGTTGTTGTCTAACTCACCATGGAGTTTTCCTAGTTTGTTGTCAAGAAGGCGCTCACCTTCTTCCTCGAAGCAAAAAGTTTCAGGGTCCTCTCCATTGTCGATTAAATATTCCTCCAGACGTTTCTGCAGCACTGTTTTCGTACCTGACGTTTCGAGTTCTCGTTCTTCCAACTCGCGTTTGAGGTCCACAACTTTTAAATCGCGTAATTTCTTCATTGTTCTTAATTTATTTCACTAATTAATCCGCACTCTGACACCACTGTAACGTTTTTACTGTTTACTAAAACTAAAACACTACACGATTATCCTAATTAACGAAAGAGTCGTAAGTATCTGGAGAGGTCTAGAGTTGCTAAACGAGTCGTACTCGCTCAAGAGTGAGAGTTGTTGAGCGGGAGAGGAGATTTTGGAGTATACAGTTTACTCGAGAGTCATAATCTCTCTGGAGTTTAGAGTTGTCGATCGAGGGCATCAATCCTTACAGTGTTAGAGTTGTACGCGAGAGGCGTGATTGGTGAGTTATAGTCTTACGCTAGGGCCTTAACACTTTGAAAGAGTTAGAGTTTGTACGCCGAGCGACGGAGTGCCGAGTACCGGGCCGAGATCAAAGTAACCGACACCGATATACCGACAGTTGTGCAATCTCGATAATCTGATTACTGTAAATTTTGGAAAAGTCACTGTCCTCATATCACGTAGTTACAAGCATTTCATATACAGGGGCATTGAGGGTTTTAAGGGAGATTTTACCTTGATACTTGGGTTTAGTATTCTTGTTGGGTTTTGTCTGGTAACTAATTAAAATTACATTTGATTTCGTTCTGTTGAATCTTAGACTTGGGGTTGTGTTAATTTTATAATGTGATTGACGTGGCGGGCTAAACGAATTCTTTGTGTTATTTTGACTTAATAATTTTGTTAATATAATTTTCTGTTTTATTTAGTGTTTTTTTTTTTTTTTTGAGCACGATTAAAGCGGGCATTTGCGAAGCCCCGCGCCCATGCTTCACTAATGTACCAGTTAATTTCCGAAGATAATTAATTTCCTCAATCAATCCCAGCCAAACGTAATATCGGTACCTGTACTTTGACCAGTAAGTAGATCTTGTATATAAAACCCTCATAATATATATAGGTGCCGATATTACACTTTTGAACCGCGACTTTAAAACTTGCTGCCATCCAATTATATGTGAACTTTGAGGAAAGTTTTAAGATGCCAAAATAGAAGTTTTTACGTGTTAATATACTGGGTATGTCAATTTTCCGAGATATTCATATATATATACACACACACATATATATATATATATATATATATATATATATATAGTTAGATTGATAGGTGACTATTATATAGATCCGTCGTTCTTAGAAGACTGAAGTCTCTGTTCGTGGGGATGTAGTCAGTATGGAAGGAAATTGAATTTAGTTGGCCATCTTGCCGTTCTGTAATTACCTAAGGTTACGGTTATTATTCATTTCGCATGTGATAGTTTGAGGGTTCCATGGTATGTGGTATGTTTCCCAGTGGTTTTATAACCTTAAAAAACGATACCTACGCAACGTGGTTCATTATTGTTGTTCATTGTATAATATTTCCTAATTCTATGCTGCTCACCTTCAATAATTTCGTTTAGACTCAACTAGTAAGTTAATATCTTTGTATATATAATAAGAAACTGTATGTAAAATTCTTGTAGTATTATCCTGAGGAAGAGAGCGAGGACTCTCGAAAGCTCGATAAATATAACCCAGAGTGAACTAAAAAAAAAAAAAAAAAAAAAAAAAAAAGGATACCTACGCAACGTGGTTCATTATTGTTGTTCATTGTATAATATTTCCTAATTCTATGCTGCTCACCTTCAATAATTTCGTTTAGACTCAACTATATTATCCTGAGGAAGAGAGCGAGGACTCTCGAAAGCTCGATAAATATAACCCAGAGTGAACTAAAACTGGCCAACTAAATTCAATTTCCTTCCATACTGACTACATCCCCACGAACAGAGACTTCAGTCTTCTAAGAACGACGTATATATATATATATATATATTATATAAGATTATATATATAATATTACTTTTTATCATGGAATAAATGGTTAACCCATATACATGTCAATTTTAGTATGATATATTGTATAATATTGTTAAAATTTTTATTTTTGCCATCTTCCCAAAAATGGTTTAAAGTTTTCAGAAGTACTAAAATTGGACATTTCAAAAACTCTCCATGATATGAATACATTTCATGAAGCACTAAAAGAGTTTTCAACTATACGATTATTAAAAAAATTTTTGACACGACATCTCCTTATCTTAAAGTCGTTCTAAAAGCTAAGTGCATTTAATCTTAAGGTAATATAAATATTTGGATTAATCTTGTGACCTTTGTTCAACATTTAGATATAATATATATTTAGATATAATACAATATAAATCTAATAAAATAAGCCCTTAGTAATAACATTCGTCGACTTTGAAGAGGCATTGGACACCATAAACCACCATAAATTGTTTAAAGCTCTCGCAAACTGTCGTATAAGCCATCGCTACATTTCCACTACGACACATGTATGAGCAGGCAACGGCAAAATTAAAAATACATGCAAACACATATCGGCTCAAGATCGAAAAGGGCGTCCGACAAGGTGACACAATTAATTTCCGTCAATCTTTTCACAACTCTGATAGATTTGATGTTTAAAAATATTATTATTATTCATATCATTCATCAATATTAATTAGTACCAATTTGTCCTTCATTTGTTGTTTTTTAAATAATATTTTTACTATTATTATTATAAAACATAATACATATAAATGTCGTTCTCAGATCAAAACTATATGTATTAAATGTATTGAGTGTTTGTAGAGTATTTTATAAAGAAACATGCCCTATACTATTATAACCGTAACTTAGCTAAAACAGTTTGGCCAGAAGAATCATAAAATATCAGCTGAACAGGTATTTGAAGGATTTTTTTAATCGATTATCTTGAGGGTATATATATAAGATATTATATAATATAATAGATAATATATAAGATATTTTGTTGAAGAGTGTTGAAAAATAAATGAAAAATACAAGACGATGATAAAACAAAGCAGGAATATGCCCTAAATATTAATCAAACACTCTAATCAATAATGGGTTACGAAACCAATAAGGACTCGCAACATTACGAAAGCATATAAGATGAGAAAATAAAATATCTTTAAAACATCGAAAATATTCTAATAAATAATGAGACATCAATCAAAATAGAAGTCACTATCACTGAAAAATATAGTCCTTCTTTTAGTGATGAATGATGAATGAAATGAATATCCCATGAAAATTCACAGAATTTTCTCTATAACAACTCCACCACAACTCTATAACACTCTATATTAATAATAATAGTAATATACAGATAATAACTGCAGTAATGTAAAATTTTTTGTCCCTTTAAATAATCCACGTGGGGTTTTGGAAATTTTCTGGTTAATTAATTGATCAGCGTAAACCTCTTTCAATCTGTAACTATTCCTAATAATAGATGTTGACACAATAAAAGCACACACTGCTTGCACCTGAAACTATAAATGATCCCACTTCTGATGTCAAATATCTGGTTTGTATCTTGGACTTAAGTAGTGTAAGTTTATTCGGGTCGGTTAACTAGCGTAACAGGCCTATTAAAACGATTTAAATTCTATAGTTTTCTTTTTGTTTTATAGAGCTTTCCTTCTGGGGTGACTCGCAACGATCACTAAAGCCGCCCCCGTACACACTCTTTGAATAAGACAAAGCAGGAAATGGGTTTGAACGTCAATAAAAGCGTCTGAATAGGCGCTCTTTTTAAGGAAAAAAGAAAGAGAAAGTTTTAAAAAAGTGAAACAAAAGTGTCGGATAAAAAAACACGATATGAAATAAGAATCAATAAGACTTGCCATAATTACGGAAAATATAGTAGGATACGGAGAATAATAATTTTAAATATGAGTCAAACTGCCTGATATATAATGAGGAATGAAATCCACCCTATGGATTTTGATCTAATCTTCAAAGAATCAGTAAAAATCCTATCTATAAAATCATCTTAAGTTGGTACAAAACAGAACAGTCAGCTTTGTGATGAATAATGAAGATATCTTTAAAATGTATAGGGTGTTAAAAAATCAGTGCCTCATACTTCAGAGAGGATAACTCAAAACATGCAGGAAAGTGTTATTCAACTTGTGTTTGAAAATTCTTAGTTTTTGAGATAGGACGCGTTAAGCTTTTTAAAAAATACCACTTTTATATTATCTACCAACATACACAAGCGAAATTTAAGTCAGTACCCACTGTCGAGCGCTGATTGAAATTTTGGTTCTAAAATTGAGCCCATTTTTGGATAAATATGACTTTTGGAGGTTCCTAAAGGTAAAAATTAAGGGCTAAATATTATATACTACATGATTGTTTTGAGATTTTTACTAAGAATGAAAAGACAAAGCTTGTACTAAGAAACAGTTTTGTTAAAAGTTAAGCTTCAAAATCCTAGTGCGTTAATGAAAACTTTATGGTGTCCAATAAAGTAACACGAATTCTAAAGGGGGTTCTATAGTCCGAAAATGACAGAAAAGTCTAAAAGAACTTTAGAAAATGGTTGATGTTTGAGATACAGTGTGTTATACTTTTTAAAAATATTATAAATTTTTCTTAATATCTACCAAAATAATTGCAATTGATCAACGAAATGTGGATCAATTACTTATTAGGTAATTATATACAACTAGGTACAATTACAGTTTGGTAGGCTAGGCCCAATTATGGTATAAGAAATTTACATGTTTCAAGACAGATAATTTAGGAGATCGTAAGGAGTAAAGGATACCTCAACTTTATATAAGTAACTGTTTAAAGGCTAATAAAAAAAATGAAGCTTTTAACAAAAAACATACACTCTTGTGCGATTTCGATAAGATCATCAGATTTCCAGGAAAAAAAAATAAAAATTTTTGAACATTTTTATAATTTCAAAAACACCAAATGTCTTTTATCTCCAAATTATTCCATTGACGCATATATTTTCATTAAAACTTTCACGCCTACTTCGGGCCATATCATCCCGTCTTAAGGTTAGTGATTTTTTTGTTGAGACTACAAACATTTTTAAAATTACATTAATTTTCTCTATAACTGCTGCTTTTATTGAATTGGCACAAAAGCGGAAGACTCACTCCGTGTTATTGAATATTGAATTAAATTATTAAATCAAGCAACAGCTTCATTTTTTCATAATTCTTAAGCAGATACTTACAAAAAATTTAAGGTATTTTTACTCAACAACCTCTAAAAATGACGTTTTACAACAATTTTATTTTCGATAATGCAGTTTTAATCAGCGCATCAATTAACTTAATATTTCCTCAATTTTAAGGCCTTGCTTCTCAAAAACTAAACATTTTTGGAAACTTGTTTATTACTACTTTCAGGCTCATTTTGTAACATCCCTCCTGTATGTTTTCAAAAAAAAATATATTTAAAAAACAATCTAAATTAATAAATATTCACAATTATTACCTTATTTCATTCTTTGTTCATCATATTTCTTCCTATGAGCTTTTGCCTCCCCTTTACCTTGTACTTCCTTAATTTCCAAATTTTCCATATTTACTTAAAATTTAGTCTTAAAATTTTCCCATGTGTCACAACTTAGTTAAAACGTACTTAACGTTTCTCAAAACATCACTTAAAAGTATTGTGAAGTTAAATATTATAATATAGGAATTACATTAAGTATTAGTGTTAGTATTAAATATTAGTGTTAAGTACATCAAGTCACTCCATTAAAGTTGAAAGAAGTTGGACGATATTGAAAAAGCTCGTATTGGATTAATTATGAAAGTTGATACTTGGTTTGTTTTGGTGGGCCGTTATCCATCCCCAACCTAATCAAAATATCGAAATCGTACTTGAAACGACCAGGTACCTGAACGATATTTAAAAATGTGAGCTTTATCCACTCAAGATAGATCTACAGTGATAGGTAATTAGATAACGAGCAGTGAGATCCTCTCGTCAAGTATAAATACCGAGCCGAGCTACGTATGTAAGCATTCGAAAAAAAAATCGAAACACATACAACATGAAAGCCTTCTACGTTCTTTCCTTTTTCGCCCTCATTGCCTGTTCCTTTGCCAACAGGACGGACTGCCCCTCTCCAAATGATGCGTAAGTAACAGAAAAATAACGGGCTATCAAAATTATATTCCCAACAGGAACAGGTTCTCTTAAGGAAAAATTAGTTTTGTTTCTGTTTGTTATCCCCTTCTATTTCTTTCAGGGTAATAGAATACGTCAGCATCGATGTCGCCTCGGACGCCATCGAGGCTTCTGTCGTTACTGCCGGAACGGACTTGGCCGACTTCGACATTACCCCAGACCTCATCTCTTGCATTTCGGTAAGCCAAAGCAAGGTTGCAAAATGACAATAACTTGCGGAATATTTATAAACAATACCAATCCAGACGAAACCAGTTCAAATATTCTCACTCCTTAACTCCCACCAGAGGAACAGATGTCCTCTTCCATTCTGAAAAGTATCCCAATGGATGGACCAGTATTGATTCTATTTCCATTTCCAGATCGTCCCCCAGGAAGATGGAAATGCTCCACTGAGAGTCGCCATTGGCCTGAACAGTTTGGGCGGTTTGTCCATCAATCTAATCTCTGCCCTGTCTGAGGGAATCCAAGCAACCATCAACGTGTACGGACCCGATCTAGCCCAAGAGGAAGAGGTTGAATCCTAACCAGAGATCAAACTCGCCAAGACCAAATTCCACAGTTTGTTGAAGCAGCAGTAGGGGGTGTACCATTTTTTTTTGTAATTACAAGTTAGTTTAAAAATAAATGAAGTTTAAAATTTATTCGTGATAAAATAGGGTTTAATTTTTTTTTAACTTTTAATTAAGTGTTTATTGGATTTCACAATATATCAAATAAGTGACCATACAGCAAAAATTTACGCTTAATTTTTTCTTACGAATAATAATTTAAAAACTATTAGTGAAACCTCTCTAATGCGGACACCCTAGGGATCAAATATTTTGTCAATATTAGGGAGGTGTCCGGATTGGGGAGGTGCCAGGATTTAAGGAGCAGATATAAAAATAATTCAGAAAAAAAGATTTTCTTATTTTTAAAACATATTTTATTAGTACGTATTTTAATTTAAAATTCAATCACAAATAAAATCAGTAATTTTGGTTTGCTTATAATTAGTAGCTACAATTTTTTCCTCTAAATGTATTTGGAAATTCGATATTAAATTGAAACCCTCTCCATCATTTTTTTCTAAACAAAATGTTTTTAACAAATCAGAAAATTCAAGTTCTTGTCTATAATTTATTTTTGATGGGGGATTTTGAAGTTCTTCTTCACCATTATCTTCATCTTCCTTTTCGGTTAAATTTTGTTTGTCTTTAATTATTTCACTAATGTCACATTCGTTGTCATCTGTTAAAAGATTTTTGTCAATTTCCAAATAATCTTCGGGATTTGTCTCACTTTGGAATGAAATCAACAATTTTTTTAAAGAAACCAAGTCCATATTTTCTTCAAATTCATTTTGCTGTATACTCTGCACATCAAATCCAGCCTTCTTAAATCCATTCATAAGTGTTATTGATGAAACATCCTGCCATGCTCTCGAAATCCAATTAATGGCTTGTAGGACACTAATTTGTTTACACAAATCACTTGCGGACTCACTACGGTCCATCGCAGTTAGTAAATGTCTTAGAAGGTAATTGCGGTATTTTATTTTAAAATTCTGAATGATGCCTTGATCTAATGGTTGGCAAACAGAAGTGCAGTTGGGAGGGAAAAAAGCCAACTCAATATTTTCCAGTTGAAGACGAGGATGGGATGTTGCATTGTCCAGAAAGATTAAAATTTTTCTTTTCTGTTGCCTCATTTTTCGATCCAGGGAACCTTAATGAATTAAACAATTTTAGACTGCGATAACAATAAACCAGCAATTTAAAAACTTACCCAACCACTCTGCCATTATGTCTTGTGTCATCCAGGCCTTTTTGTTAGATTTCCAGATGACAGGTAGATTTTCTGTTTGAACACCGTGAAAACATCTTGGTTTAGCAGATTTTCCGATAACTAATGATTTTTGTTTGTCACCTGTTAAATTTGCACACAGCATAATGGTCAGTCAATCCTTCGCTGCTTTACCACCACTACAGGTTTCATTTTTTAAAGACGTGGTCTTATTGGGAAGTCCTTTAAAGAAAAGCGCACTTTCATCCAAATTCCATATGTCTCTTCTATAGTTTTTTATCAGTTCTGGAATTTTTGTTATTCAGCTTTGTGTAACATTTTCATCGACAGATGATGCTTCCCCGGAAATCGTTTTAAAGCAGATTTGATGCCGAATTCTAAATTTTTCAAGCCAACCGTTTGATGCTTGAAAATTTTCAATGTTGCATAAATTTGCCACTTCTCTTGCCTTTTCCTGAATCATCGGTCCAGATACAGGAATTCTTTTCGAGCGCACTCTCGAAAACCATTCCAATAACACTTGATCCAAAAGTACAGTTATAGCACTTCTTACGTGTCGCTTCTCTTTAACGTTTCCATTGCTTTTGTAATTTTTCAAAATTTCTTCTTTTCTTTTTATAATGGTAGCTGCGTACGTTTTCGATATTTTAAACTGATCCGCCACTTTCCGTACTCCGCACTTATTTAGTTCAGAAAATTTAATCACTTCAAGTTTTTCATGTATAGTTAACTCTTTACGCGGTGCCATTTCGATGTACACGAGAAATCGATTCTGTTTAGACTGATTGTTTTTGAGTTCTACTATTTTCAGGTAAATTCTAAGGCCGAAATTTTTAACCAGATGTTTTGACAAGTCCAAATTATTCGGGATTACTACCTACAGAGGATTAAACTGGTCGCCGGATGCCCTTAATCACTTTCAATGAATAGGGTACCTTCATTTGGAAAAACCCTATGATAACTAAATTTGTGAAATAATCGTTCCTTTCTCGAAAAAGCAACAAAAAACCGCTTTTAGAATATAAAGTGTCCGCGATTTGTGGAAAAACGTGTCCGTACATAGAGATGTCCCTATTAGAGAGTGTCCGGATTAGAGAGGGGATGTTTATAAGAAATCTTATGGGAAAAATTCGGGAACAAGGAAAAAGTGTCCGTTCATAGAGGTGTCCGGATTAGGGGAGTGTCCGCGAGAGGAGGTTTCACTGTACATTTATGAATCCGATCGAGTCATTAAATGTGTTGAAAGACATATTATCTCTTGGCTTATTACGTCTGATGTAAGTTAGGTGTAAAGCACTGCCAGTTTTAAAAGAAATCTTGGCTGGTTAGTAGGTACAATGTTATCGAAAAATTTGTCGAGCAACGCTCGTTTGTTGTAAAGACAAGTACTAGTGATTTACATTAAAAATCCTATTTTATATATTTGATCCCTCTGTATTTTAAGTGCGAGTAAAAATATTTTTCAGAGATTAAAGTAAATGAACATTTGTTTGCTTGCTTGTGCCTTAGGAAATCTGATACCATTTTTCGAAAGATTCTGGATTAGTACAACTATGAAATATGAAAAATTTTTAGAAAGCTAGCTTTCGTTATGCGAGGTTCTTCTACTGCGAAGACACAGAGGTGAATACGCAAAATTTCCGACCGTCAGATGACCGATGTAAACATAATATATCTATACATATTGCGACGTTCTTGCCACAGAGGTCAGCACTGGCTATAGTTTTATGTAGGCGTGTGTTTAGCACTGTATTTAAGGCTGTTCTCGCACTATATATGTTATACGATTGTGAGAAGAATTATATTTTTACAACACGTGCGGCACACACCATATACTTTGTCCTCCCCGCCGCACATACATCTCGATCACTTTCTATCTAATGAAATACATGTGCGTCGTTTCAGTCGCACAATAATTGTGGACGGACTCAGTTGGATTTTGGTATTTATATTACTGCAAAAAATGAACATTCCTTTTCGCTTGAATTTTAATGTCTGTAACTGTGCGATAATAATGAAATAATATTTATTTATGTAATTATTTGAAATGGGAAAACGAAAAACCAAGTATATTATAAGTCAACACGCTAAAACGAGGTGTTAGTTAATACATCATCACACACAAGCTCTGTTGCACATTTTAGGAGGTATGTCGTAGATATGCCATTCCTCTCCTTTGAAAGTGTCAGGCGTAACGCTTCATAGGTTTTGGACGGTGGTTTGGTTTTAGGTTTTAGCGCTTTAGTTTGATTCCAGATTTTCAACAGTGTGTTCGAGTTGTGACTGGGATCTTGAGAGAGAAATAGTTATATTGTTTAAAACCGTCATATCTCATGTTAATCGTGTTATACTATTAGTTATTATTATATTGTGCACAATGGGAAAAGCAAAGAAAAATAAAATCAAATCTACTCGATTGAAATGTAAAAGGTGAGAAAATTTTCTAAGATCAGGTACTTACATACAGTGCGAATGTAAAGTCTGGAATAAATTCATTATTGACTTTTGACTAAACGCATGCTTTAAAAAAACTGGAACAGGTCAATTTTAATTTTAATTTGGGCACATTGTGACAAAGTTTTCATGTTATGACGCAATTTATTAAAGTAAATTATTATTTCTCTTCACAAGTGCAGGGTTTATTTATTGTTTTCGTTTGGAATTGTTTTAGAAAATGACTAAACTTAGATTAGAATGTACGTTTTATTGACATTTGTCTATAAAGGTACATTCAAATTTTATGAATACTTTTTGGATCTTAGCCGGCGTTAATAATCTCATTTGATGAAGGACAGGCCTTATTTCGCCGATAAAATCCAATATTTACAGGTTATTATAAAAAAGTTTTTTTTTTTTGAAAAATGAATGTAATTAATTGCATATTTGAATGTAGTTTTCACTTCAGATCAGCTTTTCTTAAAGACAATTTTCGATTCTATCCAATTTCTAAATTATAAATTATAAAAATAGTCGAACTTCCATATAACGGGAATGAAGGTGCTGCGAAATTTGCTCGTTATATAGAGGTCTCGTTATATGGAAGTTCCCCCATTTTTTGATGGTTAATTGTAATGGTTAATGGAAAAACACAATTTTTTCAAACACAACCACGTATTTATTGAGATTCATGTAATATAAAACAAAAACTATTCAGAATTACATACTCAGAAGTTGTTGACGGTTTTTCAAAATCGTTGACACACTACTCGAGGTGATACCATACTTCGGGCAAACTTCTTTATTTTTTAAACCCTCTTCAAGATCCGTTAAAAGTTTTAAGTTATCGGACAGTGCCGAATTTTGCCAGCTACATTCTGAAAACATTTTTAAGGACCAAAAGAAACCCTGCACACGAAAGTTTTAAGTCAAACTGAACAGATTTCACCCTATATCTTTGGGAACATGTGTTTGTTTCACTTTACTACACTCATTAGTCGTTCTTCGGGGAGTTCAAGTATTAAAATTCAGATATAATGTATTCAGTGTAAAGTTCAGGTATAAAAATCCGCAATTAAGGACATAAAGAGTATAAAGGTACAGAGACAAACGTTTGATTTATTTTCTGAAGAATACATAATTTCCGAAATTTGCTCGTAGTATGGAGGATTGCGGTTTAAAAATCTCGTAATATAAAGGCAAAAATCCATTAAAAATCGTAGCTAGCGCTAAATTCCATAAAAAAACTTGTAATACGGAAGTACCCGTAATATAGAAGTTCGTTATATAGAAGTTCGACTGTATATAACATTTAAAAAATTGCGGGATGACGAAAATTAAATAATAAAGCAATTATTAGGAATATATAATATACAGATAGATTTATAATACATATACAGGGTGTCATGTTCGAGAGAAAAAAAAAAGTTTTCATGACAATTTCGTGCAGGCCAATGAAAGCGGGAGCGCCCGTCCCGCCAGCCCGTCGACCGCTGCCAGATTTGCCTTCGCTGTAGGGAGAGCGTCGTGATGCGGCAGGATTTAGGGGTTTTCTCGATTTCAAAAAAGTTTTTTATGCGGTTTTGTCAGGCCTACAATATACTGGGGTACATATGTTTTATGACCATCATTTATGACACCCTGAATATAGAATGTAAAATTGTTGTAAAAAAATGGAGGTTGCAATTAAAAAAACCACACTACGATAACTGTTATAGCGGATCTTTAAAAAAATTTAAAACATTACTATAGTATGCACATATTTAGAAAAAAATCAACAGCAGATGGAGAAGTGTGGTTTAATGAAGGACATTCTATTGGCAGGAAACCGATTAGTTCAACATTGCGACAGTCTGGTCCTGAATATGAACAATAATGCTGCCGAAACATACAATAGTGTAGTGGCAAAGTATGTTGGTGGAAAACGAATCAATTTTGCTGTAAAAGGAGGATACGCGACACGGTGTAAAGCAGCAGCAATAAAATTTAATAGTCACGAAGATTATATACCACTGCTTTACAAGAAAATGACAACAAAATATCCTGGTCTTCATGTGAGAACATACCTGTATAGGGTTAAAAATAAGAGGCAAAAACGTTTGCAAAGGGGTCCTCAAATAAAACGAAACAGAATAAAAGCCCCAGCTGACAAACATAAACAACGTTTATGCAATATTTCCTTCGAAAGGAGAGGGCGCAATAAGATGATATAGACGTGACAGTTTCGTCATTTTCATAATACCGGGGGCAATCAAAAAGTAGGAATTTATATTTTTTTGTCTTTTTCTCTCCCTCTATTGTCTGCTACGTAATTAGTTCAAATTAACATTTACACATATATTTCTAATTTTATTTCATTTATAACAAGATGTATCAAGAATACCACAGGCACATAAAAATATTCGCGAAACACTATGGCAATAGGAAAGTTCGACCCTGCTCTTCTCCGTTTGGAATTACGACGGCACGGCGCGCGGGTAGTAAACAACTGGGATCGAGAGTTGTTGAATTAGAAAGAGAGAAAATAGTGAAGAAATTAATCAGTAATTTCCATAATTCTGGCTTATTTTTGAATATATTTTTTTGCAAATGGTACCAAAAAACAAAGAAAAATATTATTTCGGTAACTATGTTGTCCAATTTTTTTACACTCGTTCAGAACTGCTTTATTTCCTTACCAGAATTGCTTTTCCTTATCATATTTCGGCTCAGAAACAAAAATTTCAAAAAGAAAAACACAGTGCTTTAGATAACTTGTTATATAATATATTTAACTAAAACAGAAATTGACTGGCCGAAAAATAAAGACAAAAAATGGGAATCAGTTTCTAAATCGCTATCCGTCGTTATTCATTTATCGCGTACAAAATATATAATTTAATCGGTTAGATAGGTAGAGGAGAGCATATTTTACAATTATTTTAGTAACGGTTCAAAATACGATCGCAATTTTCCTTAAAATTAAATTAAATAAAAAAAATGTATTTTTTGGTGAATTCACCGAGGGAACAGCCTTAAGTATCAGACTACCTAACAGTTCGCACAAGAACATAATTATTAAATAAGTAGAAAAGAACACGTGATATTACATACCTTATATCATCTCTAGGTTATAGTCTACTTGTCGGTAGCAAATTGGTGAAATATGTACGGCACCATGGTTCATCAATTATTTCAACTTTTCTCTACATTACGTATTAAGTTAATTTAGCAGGTATCACGAACACCACCTAATAGGTGACCTAGGTCAAGATATTTTATTTCAGTAATTAAGTGGTCACTTACACCAAGTAGAATTTTATTGACATAATTGTCGTATGGCACGTTACATTGTGCCAAGTGATTACAATTATTCAAGTTTAATACTTATAACTTGTAAGTTATAAGTTATTGATCCCATTATCTCAATAGACACTTTCAATTTACTTAACTGGTAAGTATTTTAAGTCAAATGCCACCTAGCACTGTTGAAGACAATTTAGGGAAAATGTATTTCCAAACAATATAAATATAATTTCGGAATAATTTCATGTTCCAAGTTAAATAAATAATTATTTCGTATTTCAAGAACACAACATATTTAAAACAAAGTACTATAACTACAAATTACATCTGAAAAAATATTTAAGAATTTATCTCAATAACAAATTACTTTCAAGGCACGATGCTATTTTTCGAAGTACAAGTATAAGGTTTAAGAGTAAAATTCTTTGGATATAAGAATTTACAACGGTAAGTTGATTTAATTGAATCAACATCAGTATATAAAATATTTCTTTCTAATTACTATTCCTCATACTAGCGTCGACGAAAAGTATAAGTTTAGGTTACCATTTCTAACTTTCACCATAAGTAACTATTTAATCTAAATCGATATATTCTCGTGACAGTTGTATAGTGAGAAGGTGAGTACCTATTTACCTAATATGACAGATAGGTCATAATTTCAACGTGATCAACATTTATCATATTTACTAACTCTTTAGGCTATTTTGACGTGAAAAACGCCATCAGTTTGGTGGAATTATCGACAAAAATTTAGTAATTTTGTACCAAAAAAAAAACCAAAAACATAAAAAAATGCCTGTCGTAAATTTCTATTAGTCTCACTTAAATTGATATCTGGATTTTTACTACAATCTCAGAACAAATTCGTACAATAATTAGTTAAACTACTACTAACTAAATTAGAACATTGTCAGCGGAATTGGTGGTGTAATATACTTTCCGCTACAACATATTCTTAAACAACTGTTTATTAAATGTTCTTCAAATTATGTAGAAGAATATTTTGTATCCTAGATACATTATAAATGGAAAAAGTTTTCAACGTTCACCGATATCAATGAAGCATTTTATAACTTTCAAATACGTCCTAAACTAATATTGAAATCAAATTCATTAATTATTTCTCCTTTCAAAATTCCGTTAATTTCTTTACTTTTGAATGGCCCCCATTTTTAATATTCTTTTTTGTAATTTTAGGTATAGATCACCTGTTTTACCCTTAACCTTCTGCTACAGTGTATCCGTATATTATTGTAACGTTTTTACTGTTTACTAAGACTAAACACTACGCGATTTGTACTAATTAATTTATTTCTTACACTACACTTATAAACTTAACTTAACAATCCCTTAATTTAATTTATATTCGCATACACAGATGTTTATTTATTTAACGCGCCCGATCTCTCGCTCGAATGTTTACGCACCGGTTCTTCAACTCCCTGCCTTGGGTCCGACATTTCTTATATACCAGGTAGAAGCCTTCTAGACGTTTGCCAGAATATTCCCGAAGTTTCGGGAGATGATTCTAGAATTCGCGGAATTTGTTATCGCATCGAACCTTCTCGGCTCTTTGACCGTCGGCTTCGACCCGTTCTTCCCGGTATCGCAATTCAGCGAACTTGTGTAGCTCCCGGCGTGTTTATCGCGGCGAGCCGTTTCGTTACATTATTTTAATTAAAACAATGAATTATATTTAAATTCAATGGTGAAATTGGGAGAATTAAATATTGAACCAGTAATCCCTTACGTTTCTAATTTCACATTAGTAACGTAAATATGGTATATATTTAAATTATATATAAAATGGCTATATATGTACAAAAATGGCCATGAAAAGAAGTACACTCTGTTGTAGTCAATAAAAATTTAAAAAAAATGTTTACTCCACAGAGAACATTCAACCATTACACGTATAGTTAACAGTTTGTTTAACCTGGCTCTAAGCCAAATTAACTTAGAATCACATCAATTCATTTCAATCAGTCATTAACACTTATTCATTCTGTACATTGAATTTTTCCTTTCTGTTTGGTACTATATACTGTTTTAAGGTTTAAGTTTACGTTTTTGTCGTCATCTTACTAAATTCACTTGAAAACTATTTTAGTGAGTGTGAATGAAAAGCAGAAGAAGGAATACGTGTAACGTTAATATTGCGTGTGGTTAAGAGCCCCCGCACACTAGCGGCCTGGCGGCGCGGCCAGGTCGCGGCGGCCAGGTCGTCACGAAATTCGGTTGAGAGCGATCAGAGCGCGACCAACATCTGATCGCGACCAACAAAATAGTCAGTCAGTTGTAAAATGAATACTGAGCAAGCACTTGCTACGTGGTACCTTATAAAACGAAAACGAAAGAAAAGCGTAAAAAGAAGGTATTGGGCACATCCAATGGTGGTCTCTCGTCAAGAAAAAGGCATGTTTAACCTTTTCTACCAAGAACTGAGGATGCATGGCGAAAAGTTTTTCAATTACACCAGAATGTCTGTAAAATCATTCGATGAATTATTAGATGCAATAAATGAGTCGATTAGAGGGCAGGATACACGCATGAGGAGAAGCATAAGCCCAGAGGAGAAACTTCTTGTCACCTTGAGGTAAGAAAATATATGAAATTTTTGCATCTATATTTTAATCAAAAATAATTATAATTATGATTTGAAAAGATTCAATATTTCAACATCCTCTACGCTACATGTTGACGAGTCAAGTGACTGAATAGAAAAACCAAAGTGAGTTCTTTCTAGTGGCGATGGTATTGAATGTGGCGATGGCACTGAATGTGACGATTTTTCTATATTTGGTGAAAACATTGACACCGAAGGTCGTGAGGCATCTTTAACTGTTGATACTGCAACGAGTGGCGCAGGGTTTGGATTATGCCAGTGTTAATTATTACCATATGTGGTGTGGTATAGCTGCATGGATGGTGCCGTACTTGTATTGGGGTAATGAAGGACATAACCTACATTGTTGTAACGTTCTTGTGTAAATGTTGCTGCTTGATGTCTTTGAATAACGGAAAACATTTCCATTTTTGTGGAAAGTCTTTGATGCTCAGGAACCTTCTTCAATTCGGGTAGCAATGATGATAGTAAAAACAGCCGGTCGTCGTCTGATTCGGCCTCTCTCTCCCGTTTATCGCGACTTTCAACAGAATATTTCAATGTTTTAATTAAATCTGAATCATCATATTCAAGTTTTGCTTTTATTTATTTGTTTTCTTCAAGTAACTTGAATTTTTGTGAAATGCATCATATGGTCCTCCAATTTCTGTTCTGGCTTTTGTTTCTGCCACTTCTTTAGTATTGTCACCTTCAGTAGGAACACCGCCTGAGCATTTACTTAAGAATGACATATGAGAAAAGTAAACATATGGGCTTTTTCGATCAGTTGCAGATCCCGTTTTAATTTTCTTTAACCTCCTGAGTTCTCGACTGCAACTATCTCTTATATTTTTCCACTTCCTTTGGAGTTCCTCTCCTGTAACAAGAAAATATAATTAATGTTATTTTTTCCGGTAAGATTAATTATTATTTATTTATTTCAGGTATCTAGCGACTGGTTGTTCATTTGTAGACTTACACTACTCCTATAGACTTGGAGAATCTACTATTAGAAAGATTGTGCATGATGTATGTTTAGCGATCTGGAACTCATTGAAAGACTTGTGTTTACCTCAACCAACACAAGAGCAATGGTTCAACATTGCTGAAGGTTTTAATACCGCTGCTAATTTCCCTCACTGTATCGGAGCTGTCGACGGTAAACATATTCGAGTTATCAAGCCCGAACATTCTGGATCTTTAAACTTTAATTACAAGCACTTCTTTTCCATAGTGCTGCTCGCCATTTGTGATGCTGATTATAAATTCATTGCCATCAATGTCGGAGCTGACGGAAAAGAAGCGGATTCAACTATCTTCAAGGACTCAAAATTTTACAGGTCGCTTGAAGAAGGGGATCTGAATATTCCGGAAAAATGTCCGCTGAGTGCAAGTAATAATATACCGATGCCCTACGTTTTTGTTGGGGATGAGGGTTTTGGCCTAACAGAACACGTAATGCGTCCATATGCGGGTCACAATTTGTCTGTACCAAAAAGAGTCTTCAATTACAGACTCACGAGAGCTCGGAGGTTCATCGAATGCACATTTGGAATTTTGGCAAATAAATGGCGCATTTTCCATCGACCGCTAAATGTCAAAAAAGAAAGTTTGCAATCAATATTGTTAATGCTTGTTGCATACTACATAATGTTGTTCGATCAAGAGACGGAAACAGGCAGGCTCAAGAAGAAGCAGCTGACGAAACCGGTCCTGAAGCGCCTGGATTACATAACATCCCGCAAGGGAATGTAGGAAGGGGTAGTCGTCAAGCATCCAGATATAGAGATATGTTTGCGGAATACTTTCAAAATGAAGGTAAATTAGCGTGGCAATATAACTTTTCCTGAATAAAATCTGAAGGGGCACGAAATACAACATTGAATAATGTCAGCTGACTGCAAGTCCGTTATGTTATATTATAAGAATGCAGGTCAAATTAATTTCTTTCGGAGTACAGTTGGTCACAAAATTTGCAAGCTTAAGCAAGTGAAGTATTATTGGTGATTAAAACAACATTTTGACATAATAAATACCTTATTTTCAACTATTTAGTGCCTTTAGAGATAAAGTTTGAATAATAAACCAACAACGTTAACAAACTATCTCATAAAAGTAGCAGAATAATAATAATAATTTTGTTTGTTTATACAAATACAAATATAATGAATATATACTCGGTATACTCTTATTTGAATTCAACATTGTACCTATTTTTCTGTGACATTTTCATATTTCATAATGAAAAATCGCCAACTTTTTTATACCAAATTCCCAGTTTATTTTTTATTAGGAGTATCCATCATTTCAATTACATTATTATTGGATGATTCAAAATACATTATTTCGGTGCGACTTTCATAGTTTTTTTTTAATTTATCATCCCTTTTTTTGCTTTTCTAAGCATTTCATTCATTTATTTTGCAATTACACGTTATGTGTGATATCAACCGAAAATTTTTGTGATTGACTGCATATCCGAAAAATTTAGAGACTTTACTTATTATCATTAAATAACTTACTTTGAAAAAAATGAAAGACTTTTACTTACCTAGCGCCTTTTTCTCCTCATTAGAAGAATCTTCATTGGAAAATATTTCCACCAACTCCTCCCAATCTTTCCTCCTCGCCTGTTTGTTGGAATATGTAGCCGAAGAGGAATCCCATATTGATGGTTTCTTTTCTATTTCTATAATGAGTTGCTCACTATCAACCTTTTCTTTCTTTGACAAGTTAATTTCGCCTGAAATGTCAATTTTACAGAGAAAAGAAACGTTCGCCAGACGTGCACACACAAGAATGAGGAAAGTTTGACAGGACTTCTGTACTGGCCGCGATATAGTCGGCTGCTAGTGTGCGCTCGTTGATTGGATGCAGTGTAAATAGCTGGTCGCGCGGCCAACTTGGTCGCTTGCACGCCGCCACAGATCTCGTTGGTCGCCGCGACTTTTTGGTCGCCGCTGCCAATGGCGTCCAAGTGTGCGGTGTACAATTAAAGACTATGTAATCATTTGGCCGCCGCGACCTGGCCGCGCGGCCAGGTCGCTAGTGTGCGGGGGCTCTAATAGTTTAACTCAGATTCCTCGTTTCTTAAAAAAAGGGTGCAAAACTTCTCCAAACGTGTTGAAGTAGACTATTGTCGCGATGCGGCCCCCCTATGCCCTCAGGCGTGTGACACTATAATAATATCATTTTGGTAATTACTAGGGTATGAATGGACCAACATGCTTAATATTTGTGCCAAAGCTAGTCCTAAAAGAGCTATCTTTTCATACCGGATATTTTTGGGAATGTAATAAGTGCGTAATTATTTCTTTTAATTAAACCGAGAATCCAGACAAAAATTGATGATCCTTATCATTCGGCCAGAAAGATATAAGAAGGATAAAGACGAATTTTGGAATAGTGGTCGAGAAAGCATGGAAAATGTGGGAGGATTTCTGTTAGAACCTCCGAAAAAATTATATCCATGTCAATAGATGGGTTATTAATTTCTCAGCAAACACTTAGAGTACTTCTTGGAAGGTCCGGAGGAGTTCTTCTGCTCACTATCCCGCTAGCTGAATGCTAATTCAACAATTTGTTACTATAAGTGTACAAGTATATGAATAGTTTGTATAAGTATATGTATGTATCAACTGTTTGATGAACGGATATTGTCAAGAAATTATCAATCAGCTTATCTATCAATCAATTAATTAATCAAAATTCCGCTGATAATTTAACTTTTTATTCTTACATCATGTCAACTGGCGTGTTTTCTTTTTTTTTCTTTTCTTTATTCTGCAAAGCGACTAATTTAGCTACTTTGCAGTAACTTATAGATTCAGCAATTCCCGGATAATACTCTTCACTAATTCGACCCGCGATTTCCGCGAGCTATCGCGCGCGGATGCAACGTCTCGAATTCGTTATCGAGCATCCGCCAAAGAGTCCGGGAATCGACGAACTTTCCACGTTAGGTTAATAACGACAAAAAGCTGATTGGTCATAAAAAAAAAATTATAAATTGGCTGGGGACCGACAAAACGAGGTCCATTTGGTTCAGTTCAGTTCAGTTCATTAGTTTTGCAAATCGCGGCCTTGGTCGGTCTCCGAGACACGTCCCCTGAGCCACGCCCAAGATGAACCTTTTAGGGTAATCGTTATATTTCATATACTATTTTTATTTAGGTCCCCTTTTTGTATTATTATTATTAGTCCCTACTCCCTCCTCATCATTAGTTTTTTGTGTTTTTTAAGTTTTGCTACGTTGTCCCATGTTTTGATTACATTTTGATTCCTTTTTTGTTTTGTGTGTCATTTTCAACTGGTGACATGTTGGCCGCTGGTCGCGCTTTTAATGTACTCATTTTTGTTTCAATTGTTTCATTCAATTTTGTTCAATATACCCTTTTTACTTAGGCCTATATTCTTTCATGTTGCTCTACCCCTAGCTACCCCTCAGTGTTCAACCTTGCGCTTAACGCGGGTCGCGACAATATACCACTTAATTAAATATCATCATCATCATCATCATCATTAGCCTTTATCCGTCCTCTGCTGAACGTAAGCCATTTGTCTCCACATATTTCGGTCTTGAGATTTGTAAATCAAGTTTGTTGCTGCTACTGTCAGAATATCGTCGCTCCATCGTTTGGGTGGTCTTCCCATGTTTCTTCTTGTTAATGTCGGTCTCCATCTTAAAAATCTTGACGTCCAGCGATTGTTGTCATACCTTCCCAGATGTACAGCTCACTGTCATTTTGCACGAGCCACTTTCTGCGATTCTCGTTCTACGCCTTGTATTCTCGTTTCCCAGTTTGTCTGTAAAGTTCACTCCCAGCATTGCGTGATTCATTCCTCTTTGACAAACTGTTAACATTACTGCACTTCTTCATGTGAGTGTTGTTGTCTCTAGACCGTACGTTGTCACCGACAATATACAGGTTTCGTAAAGTTTTCTGTTTGAGTTTATGGCGATATCATTGTTCTTCAATATATGTTGAATTTTTCCAGGAAGCCCTTATTCATCTCTTCATTTCTACTGTTTGATTTTCTTTTCCTATTCTATCCTATCGTCTTGGAAGCTTCGTTTAATGGTTGGTGTATGATTTCCAGTTCATTAATATCACTTGTTTTTAGACACCACATCGTCCGCAAACCTCAAGTCCGAAAGCATCTGTCAATATTAATGCTCTTACCTTCCCAATTTAGCTGCTTGAAGACATCCTGGCGCTAATGTAAACAATTTTGGTGACATTGTGTCTCCTTGGTGAACTCATTTAAACTTGAACTCAACGCTTATTTTCTTGGTCTGAAGATTCTTGAAGAACGTTTTCGTATATGCCTTTGAGTAGTTGTGAGTAACCCGAATTTATTGTCGCGTTATGTAGTACTTCGAAAATTAAGCATATTTCGATAAATTCAAATGGTTTCCGATAACAGATAAACGCTAGATGGGTGGGAGCATTACATTCGCCAGCCTTTTCAATCGAGATTTTTAGAATCTGAATATGATCTATCGTATTAACTCCTTGACGAAACCCGCTTGCTCAGCCGGTTAATAGATATGTAGTTTTTGAGATATGCGGTAAGTTATGATTTTAATGATCAGTTGATACATACGTGAAAGCAAACTTATGGGACAGTAGTTTTCTATGTTTGATGTGTCCCCCTTTGTTGAACATTAGGATCACTTCGGCATTTTTTATGCGGTCGGTACCTTTCCTTCCATTAGGTACCTACTTGTATAAAAGTTACATAATTTCTTGTTCTGTTACTTCATTTCCCATTTTTAACATTTCTTACTTTATGCGGTCCTCTCCAGGAGCATTTTTATTTTTGATTTCTTTGCTTATGCAAGACTTTGCTTGTTTTATTTCCAAAGTAGTAATGTCCAGTATTTCTTCGGAGCCCACGTTCACGATGTGTCGATTAGCCGTATTGATTGTCGATGTGAACCATGAATACAGTCTTACATATAAGTTCTCTATTGCCTTTATTATCTTGTTTGTGAGTGGCAATAATAATTGCTTCTTGACTTTTTGTTATAATTATTTTGGTAGATTTATCTAGTATTGCGTTCGTAAACGAAATCGAAAAAAGAGGAATTAAAATGCGGTTTTCAGTTTTTTGGTATCTAGAGATCATACTTAATCATTTCTCAAAAGTTTATATATATATATATATACATATATGTATATATACCTATATACAGTAGTGAAATTCGCGAAGGAACAAATGTACAAAAAAATTCACGACTTACCCGTCTAATTCCGGTATAACGGTAACCACCGATACGTGTTTCTGCTTGTTAGCTTCTTCAGGGTTGTATAACCAAGTTTTGAATGACAATGATATTTGACACTTGGAAAAAAATTTATACAACTCAAAAAAGAACGCAAACAGTAGGCAGCAAAGCACTTTTGCGTCTGCACAGGAAAGACCCTAACTTCGAGGGCAACAATCCGTCCGTGACGCGGCGGCCAGCTATAGCCAACTGTCGTGAATCTTTTGTCGCAGGAAATTTCAATTTTTCGAAATGAAATCTATTATTTATCTATTAAACATTTCTAGGAATAATCCGGCACATTCGGGTTTAGTGGAACATGCCTTAACGAACAATCACAATTTTGACTTTAAAAATGGTATGATATTAGAGCAGGAATCAAGTTGGAAATGGACATGGCCGACTACGACATTACCAAAGAAATAATCTCTTGCGTTTCGGTAAGCCAAAGCAAGCTTGCAAAATGACAATAACTTGCCGAATATTTATAAAACATACCAATCCAGAACAGACCAGTTCAAATATCCTCACTCCTTAACTACCACCAGAGGAAGACATGTCCTCTTCCATTCTGAAAATATTTCAATGGATGGTCTAGTATTGATTCCATTTCCAGATCGTCCCCCAGGAAGATGGTTATGGTCCGGTGGGAGTCGCCATCGGCCAGAACAGGTTAGGCGGTTGGTCCATCAAGCTGATCTCTGCCTTGTCTGAGGGAATCAGAACAACCATCGACGTGTACGGACCCGATCTAAACCAAGAGGAAGACGTTGAACTCGAACCAGAGATCAAACTCGCCAAGACCAAATTCCACAGGTCGTTGAAACAGCAGTAGGGGGGTCTACCATTAATTTTTTTGTATTTACAAGTTAGTTTAAAAATAAATACAGTTTAAAATTTATTCGTGGTAAAATATGGTACGTTTAATTAAGTGTTTCCAGAATCTATAAAACTGACCATACAGCAAAAATTTTCGCGTAATTTTGTTCTCATGAATAACAATTTAAAAACTTTAACATTGGGTTATATATATATATATATATATATATATATATATATATATATATATATATAATGGTACCGTAACATTGGTACAGTACTTTAACATGAGGAGTCACATCTTTTAACAAAAACAAACATCAATGTAGTCACCAAATTTGGTGGTGTTCAGTACACAATGAACGTTGACAATTTAATACAATACGAATCACTTATAGGAATTTAAATTCTGTTGATTTCGATGGGGAGGTTCTTCAGGGATTTGGATTGCACGACGGGGGCGGAGTACTATCATTCGTTGGAGTACACGAAGAAGGTGGCGTCCACCTCCACTCCTTCCTCGGAGTGCATGAGGACGGACAGACCACCCTCCCTGTTCTTGCCGACGCTGAGGGATGCCGGTGTTCCACTGTCGGAGCTCATGACGAGCTGGAAGCAAAAGGAATTATTAGGAAAATCTCAGAGCCGAACCACGGAGACGTGTGTCTTACGGCCATGCAGGTGATGACTTTGTCTCTGATTACCATCTCGGGCACCTCGATCGTTATATATTGCCATCCCGCTGTGCATCCAGGCTATCGACGACGACCCTCTGTGCGTGCAAGAGCATCGTACTACAAATAGAAAATTAGCGTCTTCCTTTCGGTAAAAAGGGTCGTTGGTCACTTACGCCTCATCTGGGTCGGGGCAGGCGGAGTTGTCGGCCTGGGTGCCGACCAGGACGACGGCGAGGACAATCAGGATTTTGACCATTTCGACTTGACGGTTACTCGTGCTGAGTTCCAGTAAGTATAATTTTTTTCCCGATCCGTGTCTTATGTATACGCCAACAATAACAAGTGTTATCGATAAGTTTATATGATAACGTGAGAGATGCGAAAATGTTTTAAGCACCTCTCAAGGTTGGCGTTTTGGTAGATTTATGTCTAGTATTGCATTCGTTACGGAGTCGAAAAGAGAGGAATTAAAATGCTGTTTGCATTTTTTTGGTCTCTAGAGATTAAACTTAATCATTTCTCAAAAGTTTATATATGTTGAAACCGCTTACAACGACATTGAAGGGACCAACCGTTTTTGACGTTATAGCCGGTTTGACGTCGTAACCGGTTCTTTGTTTTTCGAGTGCTTTGAAAGTATACATTTGCATTTTAGTGAATTTTATTGCCATCACGTTGAAAAGACGTACTCAGACTTCATTAAAAATAATGTATATTATACATAATATGCCCTCAAATAAGGAAATGTAAATATGTACATACACAATAATACATATAAGTAATTCTAACAAAAAATAGTTACACTAATCATTTAAAAAAAAACAGTAAATGTAGTTTGAACGCGTTTTTCATTAAATACATTATTATTAATATGATTTTCTATTTCATAAATTTTATTCATGATGTCAGTTGAAGTATCCCGATTTCTACAATAAATATTTAACGTTTTTATTGCGTTATGTCGGTCAGGGCCCTAATTTCTAGGCATTTCTAAGAAACAGTTTGGATTACCTCGAAATCAGTTGTTGGTTGTTATGAACCATTACCTATCTTTAGACTCGTTAGTGCCAGGTAAAGGCATTTAAATACGACACTCAGATTTTCCCTCTTACAGCGGTCCATACACATTTACAAACCGAAGATGTTGCTGGTAAATTTCGATAGTATTAATTTAGTTTTATTAAAAACAGACGTTATAGTAGGCTTTTTAGTCGTTGTAAGCGATTTTTTTAACATTGAGTGCATTGGAAAATAACCGGACCTTAAAAATTTTGACGTTGTACCCGGTTTGAAGTTATATCCCGATGTCGTTGTAAGCGGTTTTAACATATATATATATATATATATATATATATAAGAGAAATTCACGACTTACCCGTCTAATTCGTGAATTTCTCTTGTACATTTGTTCCGTCGTTAATTTCACTACTGTATAATATTATATGGTACGTTCCACGCCGAATTTGGATTTTTTTTAGATGTGGCCCAAAATGAAGAGAAATGGTCCTTTTCGGGTCCCGAAACTCCTCCTCAATTTTTAGGGCCCCAAGTGACATAGAACCCATGTTGTGGACAATTGAAAATTGAAATTTACAGGTTCGGCTCCAAAACCAAAAATTTTCAGCCATCCCTAACTCATAAAAATACCCATTTTTATGAAAAAAGTATCAAACAATAGTTGTTTGCAAAGGTTTAAAATTTTGGAAGCTGTTAAAAAAAAGTTCATACGACATGGTTCACTGTTGACGAGTCTGGGCGCCATTAGTCGTCAGGCCGCCAAAAAGAAACATCATCAGCTTTCCTGACCAAAAAAATCAGGAGCATAGCTGGATTCGATACAAAACTTTTGAGCCCAAACAGAAGTTAGCCAGACCTAAGGGCTCCGAGAACAAAAATGGTACAATCCGGCATAAATCCCTTGATACCAAAAAAATTTCATTGAGCCCCCAGAAACCCATTGTTTGCTAGTCAATATCAAACCATGAGCGACATTTTTTCTTCAAGTTGACTGGGGATCAATGTCACTAAGGTCGGTATGCTATTTTCATATAAGTAGAGCATTTCCCAAGTCCCCGGCGGCTACAAAACTCAAAATTCCCTAAAATACCTAAATTTGGAGCCCAGACGACTTCGCTTGACGCACATTTTTTATCCAAGAAAATTTTTGGTTTTGGAGCCGAACCTGAAAACCATTTTTTTCTGGGAGCCAAAGAAAGGGGCCTGAACTATATATCGATACGAATGAAAAGAAGTAAAAAATTATTCTATTGCAAAATTATTGTTTAAACATTTTAACATTATCAATTATCAATATTTAAGAATAACTGTTTTCATATTGCCCAAAAACATTATTTTTTTCATGTTCAGAAAGGTGTCATTTGTACATGAATTTTAAAGTATGAAAAATTGTCCTGTCAATTTGGGCCAAAGTTAATATTCTTTTAAATCCACAAAAAATATGTCTACCAGTAATAAGATATCTACAAAGCGCCATTTTAAAGACAAAGGTTCACAATTTCACAGATCATCACTAGCCGGAGAGTGTGGAGGGGGAACTTAATAATTTATTAACAAATGAAAAAGCCCCTTCAAACTCGATCAATATTCTATATCTTTAATTTTATTTAACACAAGACATCATTAATCGATTACATATTTATATAATTGGTAAAAAATAATACTGCAAATTCACTATACAAAACATTATTATCGCATTTTAGTTTTTACAATATTTATTTAACAAATACAAAATGTTCTTATACAAACAAAAGTGTCATACACTTACAAAAAATCAATAATATTTGAGTTAAGTTTTTATTGCTAAATATAGAATATATCACCTCGTAGATAAGTTTTGAGTTGTTATTAAATTTTTAAAAGAAATAAATGAAATTGAAAGTAGAAATACAATACATTAACTTATTTCTCGTATAATAGTTAATACTGATACATTTTTTATGAAAATTAGTTAGTAATGGAAGTGGTAACAATCTATTCTTATGATAACGAAAAACAATCACAGCAAAATATCGATTGTTTTGAGAAAAAAAAAATTATTTGTCTAAACAAATTGCACTGTATATTTAATAAAATGACTAACCAAATATATATTTGTAAAGTATCGAAAGAGTACATACAAATTGAAAAAGAAATATTAAAATCCGTCAAGTAGATATAAATATATACGATATTGATCGATTTTGAAAGGCTATTACATTTTTATCTCTTTAATTGTTAAGCTCCTCCTTCACATTCTACAACTAGTGATGATTTGTGACAATGTAAACCTTTGACTTTAAAATGGCGCTTGTTACATTTCTTAATACTAAAAATAGTAATAATACATATATTATTACATTATGACTACATCATTTATTTGTTTGGTCCTTTTTCAGGTTACAGGTCAATACACAATTCTCCAAATTTGTGCGTAATAATGGTCAATAGCAAAAAAGATATCAAGTATAACTTGTTCAGTATTTTTCCGATCCGATATTGGTTTCTTTTTAAATGTTTCTAAAATGAGATCAAGCAGTGAGAAAAATGGAATAAATAACCAATTGACATTTTTCATTAATAATTTTTTGATATTGGTATAAAAAACAATACCGTACTTCTTCCGTACCGTCTTCCAGTTATGAAATATCTGAACGCTTCACATGGAAAATATCCTTTACTGTATGTTGTGGTGGTTTTCTGATGACCTCCCCAGGATTAAATGAAACACGTTGTGTTTATGAACTGTCGACGTTTCGTCTATTCGTTTTAGACATATTGTAACTTTTTACTGTTTACTAAAACTAAAACACTACGCGATTATCCTAATTAATTTATTTCTTACACTACACTTATAAACTTAACTTAACAATCACCTAATTCATATTCGTACACGGACATGTTTATTTATTTTAACGCGCGCGGTCTCTCGCTCGAATGTTTACACACCGATTCTTCAACTGTCCCGCCTCGGGTCGGGCAATCCTTATAAATGCAGGTAGAAGGCTTCCCGAACTTTCTGGTAGTTCATTCTAGAATTCACGGAACTTGTTATCGCATCGAACCACAAGAATAAATAACAATCAGAAGACCAACAGAAAGAGAGGTCCGATATTCAGGTAGGTTGTCGGTCGGACTTTGGAGGAACTTGGAGGAACGGGTGCTTACGGCGCTAATCGGCAAATATCAAAGCACGTGCGTTCAGGGTCATTGAGGACCGTATCGGACCTCTCTTTCTGATTGTTAGTTATTCTTGTGATCGAACTCTCTCGGCTCTTCGAGTCGTTGGCTTCGACCCGGCCATCCCGGTATCGCGATTCGGCGAACTTGTGTAGCTCCCGGCGTGTTTATGCCGCGGCGAGCCGTTTCGTTACAATATTCATGACATTGAGTGGAATCTACCATATCAGTATTATGGTAAGTATTATTTCTTAAGAATGTGGTAGTGACACTTACATTTTTTCCAGTTGTTACTGTTTGAGTTACCAGTTTTGTTAAAACCAATGCATATCGCTCTCGGTGGTAACCTTTTTGGTTTGTTGTCTCTTTGCCAGGCGTAGTGAGTAGCTTCTTTATTAGTTTCGATGTTTTTCTAATAGAATAGCTCTCTTTTGTTTGCAGGTTTAGCGGTAACTGTCGATGCGTTATTGAAAGAGAGGCACTTCCTGGGTGAAATAAATAATACTCAATAAATTACTAAAAAATCACCCCCCCCCCCTACATAGTAAATTCAAAAACAATATACTTAATAACTGCAATATTTGGTTTAAAAATATATCTGGAGTTGAGGTCATAGATGATATAAAATATGTACTAGCACTAGGACCAAAGTTCTCAATACCTATAAACAACAAAAATAAAAATAAAAAACAGTACATAAAATCATTCATAGCTTCTCTTGAATATTCTCTTCACCGTCTAAAACAACTACTGGGCGAGAATCAAAATTCACGAAACAACATTAAAACCTCAGAAATAAGATCAAAATTCATTTCATTATTAAAATCAATAAAAACCAATTCATCAGGTTATGAACTAGACATTTTTTATAACAAACTAATGATCGATATAGCCAGAAGTAAAAGATTTCTAAGAGAACACCCTGAACTAATCTTAGCGAAAGCAGATAAAAGTAACACAACAATCTTAATGAAACGAATAGACTATGAAAACAAACTAAATGAACTTTTACAAGACCAAAACACCTATACAAAACTAGAAAAAAACCCATTACAAAAAATACAGAATCAAAACAACGAAATAGCATCCTATCTTTTAAAAAAAGAACACATAGATTTAATCACATACAAAAAGATCAGATGCCACAACGGGGTCTTACCAAAAATATACGGTCTTATAAAAAATCATAAAGTAGGTTTTCCACTTAGACCAGTAGTATCAAACATAAACTCTCCAACATACAATCTAGCACAATTCATATATTCCATTTTAGCACCAATTGGCAATAGACATTATAATTTAAAAAATTCTTTTGAACTTGTTAAACAATTAAATAACTTCAACTTTTCAAACTTTATAAATTATCATTTTATATCACTAGACGTAGTATCTCTCTACACAAATACACCTATTGAAATTGCTATACAATATATCTTAAAAAAATTTAACGATTTAACAACCACCATACCATCTGACGAACTAATAAACATAATCAATTTCATTAAGAACTCTGCAACTTTCACCTTCAAGAATAATATTTACATATAGCTTTTCGGATGTGCGATGGGAGATCCTTTATCACCAATTCTAGCTAACCTAGCGATGATATCTCTAGAAGATACAATACTGAACAGCATATCACCACCGATTCCGTTGTACTTCAGATATGTTGATGACACTCTCATGTTAATACCTAAAGAAAAAAATAATTCGATTATCAACAAATTTAACTCATTTCATCCAAGATTACAATTTACCATGGAGATATCAAAAAACGACGCCATTCCTTTCCTAGATATAGAAATCAATTATACGAATGGAAGGTGCTCTACCAATTGGTATAGAAAACCCTCGGCCTCCAACAGGTGAATTAATTTCTATTCATTCATGCCACTTAAATATAAAATTTCCACAATTAACAATTTAACAGACAGAGCCATTTTACTTTCAGACAAAAAACACTGGACAGAGAACATTAAATACATTAAACACATACTTACAAACAATTCATTTCCACATAATATTATACAACACACCATACACAGTAGAATGAACACATTAAATAACAACATATTAAACACCACAACCAACAATACATCTACTAATAATAATAATATTAATAATACACTACTATACTCAAAACTTCCGTTTAATAAATCCATAGCCAAAAAAGCCTCAGAAATACTTAAAAAATAAACATTACAATCGCATGGTATCCATTTAATACGTTAAAGAACATATTATACACAAAATTAAAAGACAAAGAAGAAAGTAAATTTAAAAGTAACTTAGTATACCAAATTACATGTGCAGATTGCGATCCAAAAACCGTATATATAGGAGAAACAAAACAATACATTAATAAAAGAATAGAACAACATAAATTACATATAAAAAATAACAATAATTTACATTCAGGCCTTGTCGATCACACACTAACAAAAAACCACAAATTTGATTTTGATAATATTACTATATTTGAAGTTGATCAAAATTGGTTCAAAAGAAGATTCTTAGAAGCATTCCATATAACAACAACTCCAAATAATATAAATAAAACACACGTTTTCGATAACATTGCCCAATCATATCGATCACTACCAACAACGATTCCTCCTAAAACAATAATCTTGATGTACGTAATAATTAGAGTATTACAAATTGTAAAAATCCATAAACCAAGGTCAATTCAAAAACACAGTAAGGAGTACAAAAAACCATCCCCCTTCCACAATTTCACCCAGGAAGTGCCTCTCTTTCAATAACGCATCGACAGTTACCGCTAAACCTGCAAACAAAAGAGAGCTATTGTATTAGAATAACATCGAATCTAATAAAGAAGCTACTCACTAAGCCCGGCAAAGGGACATCAAACCAACAAGGTTACCACAGAGAGCGATATGCATTGGTTTCAACAAAATTGGTAACTCAAATAGTAACAACTGGAAAAAATGTAAGTGTCACTACCACATTCTTAAGAAAAAATACTTACCATAATACTGATATCGTAGATTCCACTCAATGTCATGAATATGTCTAAAACGAATAGACGAAACGTCGACAGTTCCTAAACACAACGTGTTTCATTTAATCCTGGGGGGGAGGTCATCAGAAAACCACCACAACATTCATCCTGGTCCCCGAGAACGAACACCACAACATATCCTTTACTGTAGTTGCAATCAGTTTATTGCATTAATTACACTTATGCCAGAGTACAATATTTTATCATTGCGGATAATTGGATAATTGTATCATTGCGGAATTCTGTCAAATAATCAAATTATTTCCCTGTTTTATAAATGGTACATATTGTTCGCTCTAATATTTCTTTCTCAGATATATCTATGTGCATCCAAAATATTTCCAATACTCGTTTTATACTATTTGGATTTTTAATGCCTAGGCAAATAAATATGTTATTCAGTGGAAAATTGTTGTTGCACCGTCTGCCTCCTACCGAAGTCCCTACTTACTCGCATTAATCCCACGTATGTAGCAAAGTTAAAAGTCAATAATTAAAGCTATAATTAGTTCTCTGTTCCATGTATCTTGTATACACATTTATTTTTTACAGTAACGGTTTGAATTTAAACAATTGCTGCTATTTGTGAAGTTACGTTTTGGTATTAAACATCTGTATATTTATTTATTTTGTTTTTTTTAAGTTTAGGGAACTTTCAAATATTTATTAATCACATTTTTTGGCACCGCGTGAAGTAAAAGAAAACAAAATGCAGAGATGAAAGAACTGAACGTCTTTGATTATCGTTTGATGACGTAGACGTGGGACTTCGAGTGCATGACTGGAGGACTTTTAATGTGAAATGGGGGTTTGGAAAGCCCTTGGTTTGTTTTTTAGAAATTTTCATCATTGGAACCAAACTTACCAAACTTACAATTTGGTAAGGTACCTCGATATAAAAAGTCACATCCTTTGAAAAATGCAATTATCAAATTTTGTAATGTAGTAAATACCTTCTCTTTTGACGATTCCACATTGCTTTTCGTTATTGTTGAAAGTTGCCACTCCTTATGTTGAAGTACTGTACCAATGGAAATTTTATACCTTTTTAACTATTTGACTTATTTAAAAAATACTAAGTTCACATTTTGACAGGCTATAGATATATATACGGGGTGATTTTTAATGATTGTGATTATTTTTGTTAGGTTGACAACATTTTTACAGTTTGTTTACGGTACGAAGTTGTTGCACTTGATTTTTAAATTCGAATATGACATCGAAGTTCAAAATAAAAAACGAAATGAGGCACTCTGGGAATGACCGGGAGGGGAAGCATAGCTTTATATAATATATATATATATATATATATATATATATATGTACGTCATGTCCAGAAACGATTGGTAGCTGGCGTGACGCTGTCGCACCACTCTAGCCACTTTCAGATTCAGCCCACAATCGCCAACCCTAGAGCAGGCAACCGACAATACAAACAATTGTAACACGAGTTACCACCAAGCAGTTAGAGCGACTTCGAAATAAATCACTTTTATCTACTTTGCATTACTAATTATCTCATTATTACATCGAAAGTAGTGTAATAATATTCATATTATTACACTACTTTTGGTAACTTTTAATTTTGTTAAATTGGTACAACAGCCTGTCACGTAGACGTGCGTAGACGTCAAGGTTCAATTATTAGTATTTCAATAAACATAACTTTTAAAATTTCATTAATCTGCATTCTTGTCTTCCATTTCGCTCACGTAAGTAAGTAGTTATTGAATTTGTCCTAGGGCTACTAGATTTCCAAATTGAAATACGAAACGTCAATGTTAGTGCGGTCAGTGTTACCAACCCAAGCAAAATTCCCTAGTGTAATACGAAAACTTGAGCAGCCAAAATTTAACGAAATAATAAAGCAAAGTAGATAAAATAGTATATTACACTGGTTTAATACAAGACGTATTGTCACACGAGAATTCTAAAACACGGCGAGCGAAGCGAGGAATTAATTTAATTTAATTAATAATCGGGAAATAATTTAATCCGATGCTTAATCAGAAGCAAAAGTACCAGCCCTTAGACTCTAAGTTCTAAGTTCCTAAGGGATTATTAAAAATTTATTAATCCGATATTAATCGGTGGAAAAATTTTAAGAATATTAGGTGAAAGTGAAGGTGGTGTTAGGTTATAAAAAGCCGTTATATTGTCAATTTGTAATGTAATATCCAAGATCAAGCGTTTCAGAGAATTTCAGACGGTTTTATGGTTCATTTTAAAGGAATGGATTTAAATTTACAAAGACCTTAATATTAGCAGGATAAATTTATCAGAACACTCTTGCTAAATATAAGAGAAAAGTTGGAAAGTGAGAACTTAAATAAGTCATCAGAGCTTTCTAAATATAGCAAGAAGTGCATGAATTTATTTGAAGTGCATTGAAAATCACTTAAGTTTTTTGAGAGTTTGCTGAAATTTGGAGGAAACTTAACAGAATACTGATAAGTTACTGGATGACTTGATTCACCTTTTGAAAAGTGGTAATTTTCCTTATAGAACCTGAAAAAATGTGTTAAGGTTACGTACCATTTTTATAATATTTTGAGATTTAATTTCTTATTGTCTAGATCGATCTTTCTAAACATAAATTCTATCAGAGTTGTGAAAAGATTGACGGAAATTGTGTCACCTTGTCGCACGCCCTTTTCGATCTTGAGCCGATATATGCGCATGTATTTTCAATTTTGCCGTTGCCTGCTCGTGTCGTAGTGGAAATGTAGCGATGGCTTATACGACAGTTTGCGAGAGCTTTAAACAATTTATGGTGGTTTACGGAGTCCAGTGCCTCTTCAAAGTCGACGAATGTTATTACTAAGAGCTTGTTGTTCAATATTTATATTGTATTATATCTAAATATATATTATATCTAAATGTTAAACAAAGGTCATAAGGTTAATCTAAATATTTATATTACTTTAAGATTAAATGTACTAAACTTTTAGAACGACTTTAAGATAAGGAGATGTCGTGTCCAAATTTTTTTAATAATCGTATAGTTGAAAACTCTCTTAGTGCTTCACGAAATGTATTCATAACGTGGAGAGTTTTTGAAATGTCCAATTTTAGTACTTCTGAAAACTTTGAACCATTTTTTGGGACGCTTACAAAAATAAAAATTCTAAAAATATTATACAATATATTATACTAAATGGACATGTATATGGGTTAACCATATATTCCATGATCAAAAGTAATATTATACACCTATACCGGGTGATTTTTAATGATTGAAGCAAATTTTGTGGGTTGGCACCCTGCATAATTGGTTAGCGTGGTCATTTGTCAACCTGTTTACTTTTGATTCATTTTTAGTTTAGGTTATGTACAGTTGTATAGAGAAAAGAAACAAGTTAGATTATTCTACAGTAAATGCTGTTGACCTTCTTGTTGTAAGCAATATTCAACTCTACGCGATAAATTATTAAAAACATTGACTAAAATTTCAGGTCGAATATTTGTCATAGCCACTTCAATTGCGTGCTGCAATTCTTGCAAATTGTCCAAATGGTTTCGAAATACAACATTTTTTAAACAAGGGAACAAGAAATAGTCCTGGGGAGTCAAGTCTGGAGATCTACTAGGCCACAAACCAGTGCTAACTAAACGGTCTTGAAAGAATTCCTCTAAGAACGAAGTTGTAGCTCGTGCTGTGTGTGGACTTGCATTGTCCTGCTGGAAATAACCTTTCGTCAACTATCTGTCATCCAACTCATTTATAAATGGCTCCAACAAAAGCCTTTGATATCTTTCAGCGTTAATCGTTTCATGAAAAAATATTGGCCCGATAATTCGTGTTTGTGATATTGCCACCCAGACACCAATTTTGAGTGGATGTAATGGGACTTGAATAATATTGTGGGGGTTGTGTGCTGACCAAGTTCTGTAATTCTGTGAATTAATAAATCCAGAGAGATGAAACAATGCCTCATCAGAAAAGAAAGTCATATCTTGCTGGTCAAGGGTGTTGAGTAGGTTATTGCGATACCAGTGACAAAAGTGGATTCTTTGGAGAAAATCAGGAGGGCGGAGTTGTTGGACGACTGTAAAGTTATATGGTCGTAGGTGCAAATGTTTTTTAAATATTGCACGTGAGGATAAATAGGAAAGTCCTGAAATGTAAGAAATATATTTTCACACGCCTGAGGACCTAGGGTCCAAAGGGGGTGCTCGGGTTGGGGGTGTAGCTCGGGGGAGACTAAAAAGAAGACATGGTGAAACAGACAATATTTATTGGAGCATTAAATATAGGGGAGAGAACATCATAACACAAAATTAAGGCAAATGAGCAGATGGCAAAAAGTGAGAAAAATGTCAAAGGGAGGTGGTTGCTTACTGTTGGATGACGAAGGGCAGCAGGCGCGAGGCTCCTCCAATTAGCGGTATGCCGAAAGGACGGGCTCTCAGACGGGCAGCGTGACGTGATACCACTTGGTGACTGACTGACTTCCTGATCGTTATGATCGAGCTGTATAAATACAAGCGGGATGTTTACGAACGTGATGTCGTACCTGTCCGAGAGTAGTATCGTCCTTCGGTTTAAGGTCGCCTCGGTGCTGAATAAGCTTAGACGGCGACCTATTTTCGCTAATTGGGGCCGCATCGCGACAATATACAGTGTAGAATAAGGTAATCGTTGATGGAAACCTGTTGGATACACGGCGTATGGAGGCATTTGGATTTTGTTGTATAATTTGATAGTGGACGTTTAGTAGTGGACGGATAGTGACAGTTGGACGTCCAGTAGATTTACCCTTTTTAACGCTGCCAGTGCCTAAAAATCGTTCTCAACTATCCTACCACAATGTTATGCGAAAACACGATATTCTGTTTGTTCCTCTGGGTATGTTTCGAGAAACTGATCGTAAGTCAATTGCTAGGAATATATCCAGTGACCATTTTCATGTTGGAATGCGTTTCGAAAATACGCCATTACGATTAAAGTGTCATGTTCAGTTGTAAAAACCATTTTTCAATAAATAAATCGTGATAAAATTAATTTTATTTATATTGAACTTCGATGTCATATTTGAATTTAAAAATCAAGTGCGACAACTTCGTACCGTAAACAAACTGTAAAAATATTGCCAACCTAACAAAAATAATCACAATCATTAAAAATCGCCCGGTTATGAGTATTTACAAAATACTGGTAATTTAGTGTATGTCGTAATATTTCGAATAATTTGGATCTTCATGATACGTTTCGTCGTTAACTTGTCACTTTTGTACAGAAAGAGAAATGTACTTATTCCCAGAGAGCTGATTATATGCAGAAAGAAACTGATATATATGCGCATTTATATTGCGCATTCGTCGCATCTGATAATTTATTTGACGTTATTCACGCCTAAATTTAGAGCAACTCTCTTTAACCTAGTATACTGCTTTTGTGTTATTTTTAAGAAACTTTCTTTAGTATATCTGAGTAACTTACAACTCAACTTAGGATGGCCCCTATTTTTTGATATTCCTCTTATTATAAGATTTTTACATTGTCATAGTTCAATACGACGGAAATTATTTTATTGCAAAGTCCATTTAGTACTAGAAAAAGAACCCTTGATATCAACGAGCTAGACATTAAAAGTGGTTTTAGTCAATTTCTTGGTGTGCGGTGGTGTTCAAAAATATATTAGAGAGCAGGGCCTAAGAAGAATATGGTTTTTAACGCCTACTCTCTCAGTTGTAATAAGCCATCCAATGGCAGTCTGTTGTGGTGAAGCGAACTCCCCCAAATACGATATTATAATAATAACACTACCGGGAAACCCTAGCAGAGAGACTTTCTTAGAGAGTCACTTAAAGTTACAAGTTATCTTAGATCCACTGACGATTTATACTCCCGTTCAAGAAACTTAATAACTACGTAACGTTAATTTTTATATAACATTTGTAAATATCACTTTATAGATTCACATTAAACAAGTTAAACCATCGCCGTATTATACGTTTTCTATTGGAATTAATCACTTGTCATTAATTTGCTGTGTAATGTTAGCATATGAGAAAGCAATCTCTTAAACTCTATTAAACTTTTGCCCAATAACATGTGCACTGCATTTTTAGATAACATGCATTAACTTGGGACATATATGCAAAAATACGAAAATATGTAAATATTTTACCTAATAAAAACAAGCAACAAAGAACAAGCACAATAATCTTTATTGCAAATGAAACTATTTCTCTTCCCAGCAAGCACTTTAGGTGCTGTTCATCAAAGACAAAGTTAATTTAACATATTTATGTAGAAATTGAGTTGTATTTCAGTGAATTAGGTGAGGTCGTTCAAGGTAACTAAATAAGTGACGTGAAAATTTGATAAAAAAAATGATTACTTATAAGTCACAACGTTTTGTTAAATAGTTTCAGACTACCTAATAGATCGCAGAGGAACATAATTATCAAATAAGTAGAACAGAACACGTGATATTACATACCTTATATCACCTATTAGAATTAGATTATAGTCTACATGTTGGTAGCAAATTGGTGAAATATGTACGACACCATGGTTCATGTAATGCTTCAACTTTTCTCTATATTACTTATTAAGTTAATTTAGTAGGTGTCACGAATACCACCTAATAGGTGACCTAGATAGATCTCTTGTTTCACTAATTAAGTGGTCACTTTTACCAAGAAGAATTTTTTTGACATAATTATTGTCGTATGGCACGTTATATTGTGACCAAGTGTTTAAAATTAAACCAAAGGAAAACACCAAGTCTTAACCAACTGTTTTATTAACGGTGAGCGACCGGTTTCGGCTTCATAGAAGCCATCCTCAGGCTCGTAAACAAGTTGTTTTGTTTTAGGGCTTTGGGGTTTTGTTTTAGGGAAGTAACTTACTTCCCAAGTTACTTCCCAACCTCTCAAGTATGAGGAAGCTCACGCCTTTAGGGCTTGATCCATGTCCTAAAAGAACTTCGTATAGTTAATCTTGTTCGATGTGTGTTAATATCTAAGTTTTATTTATTTTAACTGTGCATGTCAACGTATTTGTCTTGTATGTGTGATGCCGCACACTTCGAACAACAGGAGCCACAAACACTTAGAGTAATTCTTGGAAGGTCCGGAGGAGTTGATCTGCTCACTATCCCGCTAGCTGAATAGTAATTTAACAATTTGTTACTATAAGTGTACAAGTATATGAATAGTATGTATAAGTATATGTATATATCAACTGTTTGATGAACGGATATACCACTTAATCAAATATCATCATCATCATCATCATCATCATCATCATTAGCCTTTATCCGTCCACTGCTGAACGTAAGCCCTTCCCATTTGTCTCCACATATTTCGGTCTTGAGCTTTGTAAATCAAGTTTGTTGCTGCCACTGTCCGAATATCGTCGCTCCATCGTTTGGGCATTTTTCATTATAAAAAAACACTTTTTTGTAAAAAAAGGTGTTAAATGTAAAATTCAATTTGAACCTTTTTTCGTCGGCCTAGAGGGTTCATCCTGGGCTCTCTTTCTTCATCAAAAGTTAGATGTTCAATATTGAAATTGAAGGTATTCAATTTTCACCATTTTCACGTTCAAAATGGCGTCGGAAAATGTGTAAATTTTTTTACATCGGTTTTTTGTAATTATTTATGCAAAAAAATAATATATCTATGTGCAAAGTTAATTTTTGGAAAGCTGGCAATTTTCCACGTATTTAAAAAAACGTCTCTGTAGCTGAACTAGGTCCTAATATAATTTTTTTTTCTAAAATTCGCCAATTGTTTATTTATAATTATTAAGAGCTAAAATTCAAAATGGAAGTAACAGGATACTTGAACTTTATGATGCTATCATTGTCAAATCGAAAAAACCAAATTTATGTGAGTGAAAATAAATATTTTACTGACTCTAAGTTCGGCACACAAGTATTGAGTGGTCACTAGCGCGCGCATCGTGGAAAATTAATCGAGCGGGTTCAAATTCACATTGCGATAAAAGTTCTCAAAAATATCTCAGCTAATTATGAACCGATTTGGACGTTTCCTTTTTTAATCTTTGTTTTATAATATAAAATATTAAAATGTTAAATATTAGAATATATAACGAAATATGTACATATTTTATAATTATTATTTATTCAATTACAGTAATAAAAGCTTTTCTGTGCATTACCATTTAATAATAAAGGATATAATATTTCGAAAATTTAGAAAATAATGCATAACAGTATTTGTTAAAATTTAAATAAAGGAATTATAAATGTTTACAAATTAAAAATATGCATTTTTCAAAAATGAACAACTTTTATGAAGAAATGTTTTGCGTGCAGTTCATAACTTTTCAAATATTTAAGAGAAATGTATTTTTAAAAAAATAGTTGTTTATAACAAATTCTTGTATCGCAATGCGAATTGTTATAAATTTGTTTTTTTTTTTCGATTTGACAATGGTAGCATCATAAAGTTCAAGTATCCTGTTACTTCCATTATGAATTTTAGCTCTTAATAATTATAAATAAACAATTGGCGAATTTTAGAAAAAAAAATTATATTAGGTCCTAGTTCAGCTACAGAGACGTTTTTTTAAATACGTGGAAAATTTCCAGCTTTCCAAAAATTAACTTTGCACATAGATATATTATTTTTTGCATAAATAATTGCAAAAAACCGATGTAAAAAAATTTACACATTTTCCGACGCCATTTTGAAGGTAAAAATGGTGAAAATTGAATACCTCCAATTTCAATATTGAAAATCTAACTCTTGATGAAGAAACAGAGCCCGGGATGAACCCTCTAGGCCGATGAAAAAAGGTTCAAATTGAATTTTACATTTAATACTTTTTTTACAAAAAGTGTTTTTTTCATAAACAAATTAGTATTTTTGCAAAAGAAATACGGTAAGTTAGGGATATTAAAAGACACACAATCTGAAAATTTCAAGTTTCTACGTGCTTTTTTCACGAAATTAAAAATATTTCAAAATTTGAAAAATTTTGAGACTTTTTTGTGGGGCATTCCACGCCAACTCAGCAGTCGATCCCACATCACCCTCTCGGATCGGGCTCAAAATTGGTACATCGATTAGTACTATCGAAAGAAGGATAGTCCCAAACTTTCAGCCCCGTGGACCGCTTCTTATACCCAGGGGCCCATATTGAAGTTTCGGTCATAATCTCACCACCAGGTGTCCGAGCTCGGTTTTTCGTGTACTGACGCGGCATTTTATTCTAAAAAATGGTAAAAATCACACAGCAGATGCCAAATTTCCCGGAGAATACGATAGCGGCATCTGTTTTTCGATATCTTATAACCGGAGCTCAACAATCGCAAAAAATCCGCTTTTTATTCAAAGTCTGATATCTCATGTGGGGCCACCTCAAATTGGCTAAAAATTTACCAGAAGGCTCTTCGATTATTGCTCTTTCGAATGCTCATATGTGTGCAGTGATCATTTTATATAAGAAAAAAGTTACATGCATTTTACCGATTTTTCAGAGAAATTTTCGTAATTTTATTACTTTAACCCTTCTGTAGGTCGTCCTAGATAGATGCGAGTTTAAATTTTGTGTCTTGGAAAGCGCCCTCTTTGTTTGTCGACCCTCAAAAACATAAACCTTTTCTTTTCTGGTAGGTATTAGGGGAAAATGATCATTTTAATTCAATTTTTTCGTGAATTTTTCAATGTTGAACAAATTTATATTTATTGCAGACTGATTCCACCAATTATGAAATTACATTGAAGAGCAATCATAATCATATTAAATTTTACATGAATACTACCCAACTCTATATTATCGATAATTTACATATAATTTTCTTACACATGGAACAGGGTTTTGTCAGATTTATGGAAGCATTTTGATTATTATGTTTCTTGAAATTGCTGCCTGTTGGTCCAGTTTTATGGTGAATTCACTTGCTTTCTCGGTAGCTACTATCTGTCACAATATATCAGTGAATGAGGGACGCTGTTCTATGTGTAAGAAAATTATATGTAAATTATCGATAATATTATAGAGTTGGGAAGTATTAACGTAAAATTTAATATGATTATGATCGCGTTTCAATGTAATTTTGTTTCTTCTTTCATGAATGGTCGAATTAGTCTACAATAAATATAAATTTGTTAAACATTGAAAAATTCACGAAAAAATTTAATCAATCTGATTCTTTTTCCCCTAATACCTACCAGAAATGAAAATGTTTGTGTTTTTGAGGGTCGACAAACAAAGAGGGCGCTTTCCGAGTCACAAAATTTAAACTCGCATCTAACTAGGACGACCTACAGAAGGGTTAAAGTCATAAAATTACGAAAATTTCTCTGAAAAATCGGTAAAATGCATGTAACTTTTTTCTTATATAAAATGATCACTGCACACATATGAGCATTCGAAAGAGCAATAATCGAAGAGCCTTCTGGTAAATTTTTAGCCAATTTGATGTGGCCCCACATGAGATATCAGACTTTGAATAAAAAGCGGATTTTTTGCGATTGTTGAGCTCCGGTTATAAGATATCGAAAAACAGATGCCGCTATTGTATTCCCCGGGAAATTTGGCATCTGCTGTGTGATTTTTACCATTTTTTAGACTAAAATGCCGCGTCAGTACACGAAAAACCGAGCTCGGACACCTGGTGGTGAGATTATGACCGAAACTTCAATATAGGCCCCTGCGGACAAGAAGCGGTCACCGGGGCTGTAAGTTTGGGACTATCCTTCTTTCGATAGTACTAATCGATGTACCAATTTTGAGCCCGATCCGAGAGGGTCATGTGGGATGGACTGCTGATTTGGCGTGGAATGCCCCTTTTAATTATTTAAACATATCATTAACCAAATTTAATCTACCTTATCTGAAATTAACCGTCTTTCAACAAGTCATAAATGGTAAAAATTTAAATCCTCTATCTAAAATTGTCTAAAATATCTAAAAAAAAACAATTTTTACCTATTTTTGCATAAATAAACATTGTTTAAAAAATGACGCCACGCTTCAAAATGGGATCGCCTTCAAAGAGCCATTGCTTGTGACCAATACAAAACATTTTTCCACATGCCAACCTGTTCTGAATTACGATAAATTTTAAGCACTTTTCATCTAATTCTACTGTTCTAATGCTGCTTCTTGTTAATCTGGGTCTCCACTTTAACAATTTTGACGTCAAGCGATTGTTGTCATACCTTGACAGATGTACAGCTCACTGTCATTTTGCACGAGCCACTTTCTGTACTATCGTACATCTACGATTCTCGTTCTACGCCTTATAGCTCAATCAAATAAAATTTTAATACCTGTAAATCAAAAAGTAATTCGTTTCAGGGTGAGAACGTTTTTAAATTCAACGATAAGGTTATTTTTCAAAAAGTATTAATTTAAAACGTCAAGATCATTGTTTAAACATTGATAAAATGGCGAAAATTGCAAAAATTAGTTTTATAAATGAATTTAAAAACACGTACGAAAAGAAGTATTAAACTTGTATTTCTTATAGGTGTTTTAAAAAAACTTATAAAAATTATATATAATTCATTTAAATAATTGCAAAAACCCGTCGAAATTTGAATTTGCAATAAACAAAGAAAAAAAATCATAAATTGTCTCTAAACTTGCATAAAAAGTAGCCTTTCGCCATCTTTAAAAATCCCTTATAATTTGGTTAAAAAATATTAATTAGTTTTACGTGTTTTTGTGTATTTATTAAAAAGTTCTTTTTTTTAACCTAAAAACCGCGGTTGTTGCGGTCATAGCATCGTCCATAGATATTCTAATAAGTCCGGTAACTCTCGCCAGCGACTAAAATCGTCCCCTCCTGTCTTCGCGCGTCCCTTGCCCTGTCATCCTCTTGTCGTCGCATCCCCCTCGGCCTACAAACTTGCCCGCCGAGCGGGCCCACTTCTCGTCGTCCCAACTCCCTTAGTCTACGAACTTGCCGGTTTTTATTACTTTACGACTGCTCACAAAAAACGCGGCACATTTCAACCACATCAAAGGAGTTACCAGACTTATTAGTATATCTATGGACGATGGTCATAGTAGAGAACTTTACAAGGACTCATTTTATTCATTTTGATCTATATTTTCAATATATATGTAATTGAAAGTTAGAATTTCAAAGATCCTCCGCCTTAAAATGAATTTTATATAATTGTCTAATTTTTGTATAAGGTTTTTTGTTAATAATATTGCGAGGAATGAGTTTATTTCAATTTTGTTTTGATATTCGTATTCCTGGTAATTTTCAACGAATTTTTAAAAAAATAGTTGACTTAGGATCATTTTCAACCGAGATAGCCATGTTATTTAAAAAATTCACCATTTCTGTATTTATCAACATTGAGACCAGAAACTGCACGTATAAATAAATCAATTGTTCAACTTTACAATGACCATCATAAATATCGAAAAATGTTTATTTTATTATGATAAATAACGATTGTAATAGCGTGATCCAACAAATTTTTATATTTACAAAGTGGTGGGTGGAATCAACCAGCAGCGTTCAAAAGTGAAAATCATATCAATCAAAATCGTCTGAGAGTTTTGCGATATCTCCGGTAATTATGGACCAATTTCAACGTTTTTTCTTAAATTTGGGGTAGCACATGAATATAATAACAACTGCATGGTCCTTTTGTCATAATTATTTATCAATCTGTTGCAATTTCCCGAGAAATGTATAGCTTATGTACATACTGCAAAATCGACAAGGGTTCTTCTCAAATATACTCAAGTGATACTCAGTCGTAAGTCCGGACTTCAATTCCATACAATACAATCAGATGATTTCACTTAGCCCGCTCACAAGTCATCGCACTAACTGCGAATTTACATCCAGGAAAGTAATACCTTCTCCCCGACACCCAGAAAACCTTCCAAATTTAGAAAATGTAATCTCTCGCGCGGCAAGTGTTGTAATAAACTACCTGCACCTGCGTGCACTCTTTTCATAAACCAAAAACTTCATGAACATATATATTTTTGAGACGTAATCTCAACGTTGTTGTAGGTAAATAGCCATTGTTCGGCCGGAATCCCTGCAATCTGGGACCGTTGTTTTCAGCGGATGGGGGAAACTTCGGTATTATTCATTACGAGTTGGGAAGAGGGAGTAGAAAGAGAAACCTGCCTCGTCTAGACTCGAGTAATGAAGCTCTGATAGTTCAAGTGTCTCGAGGGGTTTTAATCCAGGTAGGGATAAACTACTAAAAATTGGAAACCAAAGCTGTCACTTCTTACGACTCATTTATCTTACATACTAAGTTGTACAAAACAAACTCACCTCTTCAAAAAAACAATAATTAATTATTTCCAGAATTTCAAAAATAAGTAAGCGTTTCGATCCCCTTTCGGAGCGCAAGAAAAATAACCCAATAACCAGATCGAGATAGGACGAGGATTTATTGGGGTCGAAGTACCTTTAATTAATTTTCTCTTTTCGGAGGTCGCCCATTCATTAATGAGAGGGGTGTAGTAATTAACACCACGAAAACAGTCCAATAAATATAAATCGAAAGGGTATATCCCCCGGATAAGTGGATCCTATACAGAAGGTTAACGAATTGTTTCCAGGCTGTTCTTCTGTGATTCGTGACGCGGGTTCAAAACGCGAGACCCTGAAGGTGGATATAGAAAACGAACCTTCGTGCCAATTTGTGTTTTATTGTTCTTTCAGTTCTAAATGTAATTAATATGTTTGGAACAGTTTTGCTGAGCAATTTGACAAAATTATCAAAATAAAGATTGACGGTTAAAGTAAGTTCTTAAGTACAAACGTTCTTTATCTTAGCATCTTGTTAAATTTGATTGTATTCTGTCTATTTATAAATGAATACAAGCTAAACAGTACGAAATGTTCTAGTAAATTCATACAGCTGTATATACATTTTCTACATTTTAAAGCCATATTTGCCCTATATTTGTGGTGACTTCCGGGAATCAAAGGGCCTTTCCCAGAAAGAATGCTTTGATGATGTAGATATGTCGAACATGTCCCTAGCGATAGCGAGACACAGTCAAACATAAGCCCAGCCTGACTGTAAATAGTGAGTCCTACGGTAAATTAATACTGAAATAAATAAATTATTAAATATACGATTTTAGTAACTTGTAACGAAGCCGATTTTTGAGAGTCGAGGGTAGACCACCCACCGTACAGTTAATCGCGAAATCAAACCTATCTCAGATAGATGGCGGCCGATAAGGCAACGTTCAATCTACCATGGCTTATTATTCAGACTTAACTTGGGTAGGTAAACCTCCCCCCTCAAATGGTCCTGTACCTGAGTTAATACAAGGTCAGAACCAATACTTTTCTGTGACAAGCCGTACGTTATCCGTATTTTTCCGTTGCGTCTGATATCCGTTTCCGTTCTACCGATTGTATACATGTAATTGTGAACGTTACCGACCGTTAGTTTCAAACCGACCGAATTATTCGTTATTTGTTCCGTAACCGTCCGATTGTGAACGTACTACGACCGATAAATGTAATTGTGAACGTTACCGACCGTTAGATTTAGACCGACCGACACCGTCCGATTACGAACGTACCACCGACCGAATTATATGTACTGTGATCGTTACGCCGTTAGATTAAACCGCCCGAACTCTCTGTTATCTGTTACGTAATTGTCCGTTACCGGCCGATATATGTGAGTGATCTGTAGTACCGTGAAAATGTCCGTCTCTCCGAACCGCTATGAGTTAATTTTTCCCTCGTCGTGTTAAGGAAAAATTAATTCATCACGATCTTCCGCTCGCTCTCTCGCTCTCTCCTAATGTAAATAACCGTATTACCGAATATTAGATACTGCACGTTTTCCTATCGTCTCCGCATCTAGCTATTTCTCTTTCAGTGTGAAATTGTTAGTACTATTTTCCGTTTTGGCATTTTCAGTATTAAGAGGGATTTTTCATATTTCAGTTCTTAATTGTTTGCAACAGTATTGTAATTTTCCATTTCCGCATTTTTCGTTTCGCCGAATAATCATTTTCGATCTTTCCGATTTCATGTAGAATAACTTTTATTTCTCTCCCACTGTGATAATATTCATATTTTCGTATTCGTGTATTTCCTTTTCAAAATACATAAATAATTGTAAATAAACATAATTCATTTTGTACTTTTTCGATCTCCGAAGCGCCAGCAGGTGTTTGGCGATACAGTGTTGTCACTTTCATTTCGAAATAAAATAATTTGGGGATTTTCCATTTTGAGTGTGTGTTTCATTTCTACGAACAACCCTGCTAATCTCCTGAGTTCGTAAACTACCCAGGCATAATCCTGAGGGAGAAAACCTTTAAAAATCTGGCGCCCGAGCAAAACCGTGAAACCGGCCCTAAAACCGATTACCGAACTCCCGACATCCGTCCCAGCGCCAAATCACACTAGTAACCGCACCAAGCGCGTTACAAATTAATGTCTAATAAATTACTTAAAGACATAATTAGTGTAATGTAATTATCAATTTACATTATTAATAATTATTGTAACGTCAAAATATACCGTCGACATGTTTTTCAATATTATCGAGATATTTTCTGAAAATGTGATTTTCATATCAATTCGAAGATTTCTTTGACGATAACATTTGGAATTAGTTAATTTCGAAACCTTCTGTTTAATTTTCTAAATTCAGTAAAATCCTAAATTAACATCAAATTTAGCCATAACAATCAATTTCACTGGCTAATTAATGATAGATGGTTAAGCAATTATCCGCTCGATATATTCTTATCCCCATTATTTATTGCCATTTGATACAGTAACATTAATATCCATTGAATACGGCCTTATTATCGCAAGCATTTTAGGTCATTAAGAAATAAATCAGACACGTTATCAACAGTCTCGGAATTTTAATGTCTGTCTTATTAGTTCCTGTTTATAAGTTCGTTTGTGTTTTTAAGTTGGACTGTTAACGGCAAATAAAATCTACGTGACATTGTGGATGTAATTACTTTACACCACAACGAAGCAACATGACTTTTATCAAGAAAATATGCAGTGAAATATTGTCAAAATATTTACGCAATATGCACTATACAGATTGCCAAAATGTTTCAGGTAATTATGCATTTATTTGCATTTTGTCATTTGTTGTTTTCAAATAGTCCTGTACAGGTGTTATTTTAATACAGGGATGGACACTCGAAACCAATGTCACAATCAATAAACTGTTCATCCTAAGCTAAGGTAATCATTAAAGAATTTAAGCCGTATTTAACCTCGTATTTCTTTACACAGTTGCCAAATTTAACGTATTTAAAATCAACCAATAAAATCGGTAGGAAGTTGCATTTTCAGCATTTGTAATAATCTGAATCGACCTACTAATAGACTCCATCTATTAGTGGAGCAATAGAAGAATAGAGAGATAACACGAAGGGAAAGTCCCGACCCTCTCTATTGTTTTGAGCAAACCGTTTTCAATGACCTTGAAGGCTTATATTGGGGGGGAAATCAGGGCCGGACTGTCAACTATTGCGGCGATAGCAAGGGTCGGCGCACAGGTCCGTAATAAGTGTCGAACGGGTATTGATCCAAACATGTTTAAATACATGTGTAACAAACGTGATCACACGAAACAGGTATGTGCCGTGATGTCCCGATGTTGTTTTTTTTTAATTCCATTATGGAAATTACAATAAAAACCGCGAAGACCCTAATGCTTATACAAAATTCGCTACCTACGCCTCTGGTTACCATAATAATATTGAGGTAAATATGTATTGCACACCTACGCCACTGGTGCATTTTCACCCAATGTTAACCTGCGCGGACAGATCTGCGCGACCATCGGACCTCTCTCTTTGTTTCCCTTCTTGTTATTTCCCTATTCTTTGCTAATAGGCTGTTCACAATTACTGCTTAACTAATTTTACTTCGTATCTTGAGAACTGACATGGTTGTACGTCTTTCGAACATAAGCAGATAGTTTGAGTGCAATTTCTATAAGGTTTAGTAATATGCATAATGTAGATTGCTTTGACTTACGCAAAAGTCACTTAGTGCCGACCCCTATTAATATAAAATCTAGAAATTACACTTGACAACAAATTTATTAATACACACTATATTTCATATATGGATTTCAAAAAATTGGTTGATGAACATTGACTAGTCCTGTTTCTATTATATCCAGTAATTCAATACAAGTGCCTAGTGCACTTAAACGTTCTTCATGATATGAAAATATCGATCACAATTTCCTGTGCTAATCTCGGGAAGGAGTCGGCAGCAAAAGCTGAGGTTCTCAAGTTTCCAAAGTTAAACCAAAAGTTTTAAAAACTTATTTATTGACCAACATCTCGTGCATTATTCTGGGTGTTATCAGCGTACTATACTGCTGTACAAAATGGGAATGTGCTATAATTTTCATATGATACTTATGTCAATTAGTTGGGAAAGGGAGACATATTGTATGTTGAATGATAAAATAGGGCAAAGGACACTAATACAGTAGGTTACATTAAAACAATTAAAACCGTGGGGTTAAGGATATTTTGGATTAGGATTACAAAATATTGGTTAATATAAACCTGAAAACAAATTTTTGTAATCGTACATAGTATATGGAAATAACTCACAGAAATGGACTTCATGTATAAGGATCGATGAATTGTATTAAAAATTTAAAAATTAACATTCTTTTATATATTTTGCGTTACTAATGATCTTATTATTATAACGAAAGTAGTGTAATAATATCCATATTATTACACTACTTTTGGTATCTTTTAATTTTGCTAAATTGGTACATTAGCCTGTCACTTAAACGTCAAGGTTAAATTATTAGTATTTCAATAAATTTCTTGAGCAGGTTTGCGTATTTTTGGGGGTGTACAGGTCAATTCTACATTTTTGTCGTCCATTTCGGGCACGTAAGTATGTAGTTATTGAATTTGTCCTAGGGCTACCTACTAGATTTTCAAATTCAAATACGAAACGTCCATGTCAGTGTAACCAACCCACTCAAAAATCCCTAGTGTGATACGAAAACTTGAAGAGCCAAAATTTAATGAACTAATAAAGCAAAGTAGATAAAGACTCCTTCTGTTAAAGCGTGTAACAATACTCCGTCTTATTAAACTAGTATAATAATATACTATTGTTTATGTGGAATATAGTCGCTGATGATCACCAAGTAACTGAACCATGAATCTGGCCTTTAAACGGAATTCAATAATTTTCTGGAAAGTCTAATGGATTGCGGTCAATTTTCCAGAAATCCGTCCGACTTTTAGTCTCAAATCTGATCCATAAATTTTAATATTGATCCAAAATTCAAAAAAATCTCATGAACTCTTGTTATAATCAAAATCAATAAATCAATAAATTTTATTCAAAACGTTACCTTTGCATATAATTGAACAATTTCCTAGATTTCCGTCACTCTTTTAGAAAATCACATAAGTTTCAGCCTGCTTACTAATTGTGCGGTCAATTTTTAAGAAAGTGAAATTTAAAGTAACGATTTATTCCATAAATCTGGAGTTTATACCACTTTCAGTATTTTTTTAAACGCGTAGAAATAGAAATATTATTCCCGGAACATTCAGGTAGCTTCGGTCCAAGGAACTAATATTTTAATCAAGTTCGAGAAATTGATAGTGAGAACTGAGTTTTAAAAGGAAAATTCAATGAATTATCTTCTCATCTTATTATCAAAAATCTCATACATCAATCTGATTTTTAATTCAAATTTAAACTGATATCAACCTTCTGTCTTTGATATCAACCATTTAAAATTTAATTTACGTTATTTTCTTCTGACCACTTATGGAGCACTTACCACAGTTGAGATGGCAAAGGCAGTCCATGAAATTCTTTGCATACCTCATAATTATGTACTTGTACTGCAGTGCCTTTTAAATACTTTTTAGAATAATTTCGTTATCGGAAATGGATAGTTGAATATGTTAAATCAATGGCACAACATGTTATGATGGTGAATAACTCAAAATATATGACAATATTAGTTACATGTGGTATATTACTCTTATCCACAAAAAATTCAAATGTGCAGTAATACTCCTTTGGCAATTTCCGAGCCATATTTATGATCGAAGAAAATAATGGTTTAATTAAAAACCTATAAAACATTTTAAAATAAGGTTATACACAAGAGTTGTCCTGAAATGTTAGGTAAATAATTTTAATGTCTGCCAAATAATTTTACAAACTACATAAAATGGAAGTTTTACAATGAGTTTGATTGATAAGAGAGGCTTGAAAATATTTTACATAATAATTACATCGAAACATTTTGAAACATTTCTTAAACAATTGAGTAAATATTCAATTTTTCAGCCTTTTTGCATTTTAACGAAGTGAATTTCCCAAACTTGTAGACAGACATATAATGAAACTGAAGAAATTTTCCCACATTCCCAATGAGACATCTGCTAATCACTCCACCGAGAAGTAATAAGTATCTGAATTGTCACAATTGGGCGTGAGTTACGTTCGATTTTCCCTCTCTACCGAACCGTCACGCTCCGATCTATCGACCCGTCGATTAAATCGCACATTTTCCGACTTTCACTGTTCAAGATCGAACATTTTCCGACTGCACCTTTGCTAATAAGATCGTTGTAGATTAATTTCGCAGGTACTCGACGAAAATACAAAGTTTCCGACTAGTTCATGCTATTTCATAAATCATGGCTATTGATAAAGTAATTTTAGACCGTATTCGGCTAATTTGATCTCGAATATCAATTTCTAAGCTCCACTAGTAGCCGATTGATGTAGTAACATGTGCTATTACCATTCCTTTACCATTCTATTACTATTATCGGCAATTATTTTTTTATTTGGGAGATAAGTTAAGGACTCTTACCGTATGATATCCTGTAATCCTTAGAGAGAAAGAGAGGGGAAAATGGTACGGCACTAATGCATATGTCACATGATTCAAGAATGAAATTTCTTCACTGGAAATACTACTAATTTACATTTGAATTGCCCTATGGGCGCCGAATAGTCAGGATCCCATTTATTCAATCCGAAAGTATTTTGTATTTCAACAATGACTTGTGACTTTATCTTCCGAAGAATCAATGACAGTTTGACCATTCCTGTTTGGTTTTGGGGGTGAAATTAATTATGGATTCCTAGCGTAAGGTATCCTATAATCCTAAGGGAGTAAAGAGAGGCAAAAACGGTTAAATGTTCATGCATATATCAAGTGGTGCAAGATGAGATTTCTTCACCGGAAATACTAGTTTGTAGTTCAATTACCCTATCTGCGCCGAACAGTCGGGAACTAATTTATCCAATCGAGAATTATTTTATATATCGACATTGTCTTGTAATTTGTTCTTCTCAAAGAATTAATGAGAGTTTGACCATTCCTGTTTGGTTTAATAGCATGTGCTGTTACATCAACCGCCTTTTCCCTGTGCATAGTTAAGTTAGATTTAGTTGCACTCATTGCCGTATTCTGTATAATATTCTGCTTGGTTTATCGAGAATAAAATAATTTTAGTATGTTTTTACATTTATAAGTTGTAAACTACTTAGGAATTAAGGGAGTAAACCTTAGGAATCTGGCGCCCAAGCAATCCGTTCCTTGTATAGTACTTTAAACCGAAGTCCCGAAATCCTAAACTGCGCCACCTCTTCATAGGACCAACCCCTTGGTCTAGATCGTGCTGAGGACGACTAACAAAGGACATATACCATACAAATCTGGCCCCCGAGAAAACCATTCCATAAACCGTACATTAAACTTAAGTCCCGAAAAACGAAACAAGCGCCAATTCTTCATGTAACCAACCTCTTTGTCCATGTCTTGCCGAGGGCGACGAAGAAAGGGAGTTAAAACACGGGAATGTCATAAGACTCATAACGTAAGGTATATTTTATTTTTATATATTTTTTTAATATTTCTGGAGGATTGCACCGCTCCTGAACTAATTCTTTCCGTAGGTGCGTAGCACTATACATTAGTGAGCCTTGTGGTCAAATGGATAAATAAAAACGGAATACCGGAACTTGAGGTACTCTATAGTACTGGGTGATCAAGAATGACTGTTTGAGTTGGCAACACTTTTTAGAGAATTTTTACTTGTTCTTTTAACAACACTACAACCGGATATGTTTATTTGACAAAAATTTAACATAACAATCAGCGATGAGATTGTAGGTTATGTGAATAAAAATTAACGCTTAAAAAATGAAAATCGACATACAGAACAATAATTTAATTAAATAGCTAAAAGTAATGCTCAAAATGCCCCCCATTTTGGTCCAGACATAAATTAACTCTCCTTTATAGGCTCTCTAAGATATTCAAGCATATTGGGGGTAATGTTTGCCACTTCTTGAACTATTGCCTCTTGCAGCTCTTCTTCAGTATGCAATATGTTCCTAAAGACATTGTCCTTCAAGAGCCCAAATAACGAAAAATCTAATGGAGTAAGATCTGGTGACCAGCTTGGCCAAATGCCCTGACTAATTACTCTGTCGCAAAAATTCTCTCTTAAATATCCCATACTAGCACGAGCCGTATGTGCCCTTACAGAGTCTGGTTGAAAATATCTCATTTGACGCTCTTCGTCTGTTAATTGGTTTATAAAAGGCCTCAAAAGGTGTTGGATATATCTCTCCGAATTGACGGTTAAATTATAAAATATTGGCCCATACACCTGCGTCCTTGAGACTGTCAACCAAACAGCACCTTTAACTGGGTGCAAATGTGTCTCTCTGATAGCGTAAGGATTTTCACATGACCAAATTCTGTAATTTTGAGCCTTTGAGATTAAACCAGGCTTCGTCGGAAAAGAAGGTATTGTCAAGGATATCATTATTATTTAATATGTCATTGAACCAATTGCAAAATAAAACTCTCTGCGGGAGATCAGGAGGGGTTAATGACTGGACGATGGAAATTTTGAAAGGGTGGTACTTTAATTTCTTTTTAAGCACAGTGGAGCAACTTCCATATGTTAAGCCTGTAAAACCGTGAACTAGAACAACATGGAAAAGTGGAAGTCTTATGGATAAGAATGAAAATTGGATGAAGAAGGTTGGAGAGCTTTCTCAAGGATTTGCGAGGACTTCTTTGCATTCGAGTTCTGATATCCTCGACAACTTCCTCGTTTAGAGTAGAAGGTCTATCAGTTGATTTTTGTTTGCTTACGCTCCCTGTGTTTAAATAACGTTCAACTACCCGCATGCAATGTTGCTGAAAGACAGCAAAAGTGACCAAAGTCTCCAGAAACAACTCCTGAAATTGCTGGTATATGTCGCTTCGAGAGAGTTCTGCCAACCAGTAATTGGGTTATAAATCCCGCTTCTAAACTACGCCATTCCAATGAAAATATCGTGTTGTAACGTGAAAACCATTTTAAATAAATAAATTTGAAAAGAATACCAGAAATTTGAATTTTAAATAGAAAATGGCATCGTTCAATGACGCTGTTGTCCTTACTCCAGTTGTACCATTTAAAAATGAAATTCAGTATTGCCAACTCAAAGTCATTCTTGATCGCTTTGTATATTATTATACTAGTTTAATAAGACGGAGTATTGTCACACGACAGTTTAAAAGCACGACGAGCGAAGCGAGGAGTGCTTTAATAGAACGAGTGTGACAATACGTTTTATTAAACGTGTGTAATATACTATTTTATCTACTTTGCTTTATTGATTCATTAAATTTTGGCTGTTCAAGTTTTCGTATTACACTAGAGAATTTTGCGTGGGTTGGTTACCCTGTCGTCACTGACATTGACTTTTCGTATTTGAATTTGAAAATATAGTAGCCCTAGGACAAATTCAATAACTACTTACTTACGTGCGCGAAATGGAAGACAAAAATGTAGAATTGACCTGTCCACCCCCAAAAACACGAAAAGCTGCTCAAGAAATTTATTAAAATACTATTACAGTGAAACCTCTCTAATGCGGACACTCGAGGGATCAAATATTTTGTCCGTATTAGGGAGGTGTCCGGATTGGGGAGGTGCCAGGGTTTAATGAGCAGATATAAAAGTAATGAAGAAAAATACAGAAACCCTCCATCATTTTTTTCTAAGCAAAACAAAATGTTTTTAATAAATCAGAAAATTCAAGTAGGTCCGTACTCCGCACTTATTTAGTTCAGAAAATTTAATCACTTCAAGTTTTTCATGTATAGTTAACTCTTTAGTTAACTTGTCTTTAGTCTTTTGCCATTTCTATGTACACGAGAAATCGATTCTGTTTATACTGATTGTTTTTGAGTTTTAATATTTTCAGGTAAATTCTAAGGCCGAAATTTTAAACCAGATATTTTGACAAACTCCAAATTATTCGGGGTTACTACCCCGAAGATCAAACTGGCCGCCGGATGCCCTTAATCACTTTTAATGAATAGGGTACCTTCATTTGGAAAAACCCTATGATAACTAAATTTCTGAAATAATGGTCCCTTTTTCGAAAAAACAACAAAAACCCGCTTTTAGAAAATAAAGTGTCCGCGATTTGTGGAAAATCGTGTCCGTACATGGAGGTGTCCCTATTCGAGAGTGTCCTGATTAGAGAGGGGATGTTTATAAGAAATCTTATGGGAAAAAATCGGGAACAAGATAAAAGTGTCCGTTTATAGAGGTGTCCGGATTAGGGGAGTGTCCGCGAGAGGAGGTTTCACTGTAATTTAACCTTGACGTCTACACATGTCTACGTGACAGGCTGATGTACCAATTTACAAAATTATCAAAAGTAGTGCAATAATATGAATATTATTACACTAATTTCGATGTAATAATGAGATCATTAGTAACGCAAGGTAGATTAAAAATGTTTTCAAACTATTTTATAATTGTGCCAACAATTGTCAAGTGTACTACAAATGTACGGAAGCGGGAAGCAGGAAACCGGACGGGAAAACCCACATGCACACGTACGTACATGCACACCCACGCACGAGCAAAATTTTTGCCTTTAATAATACCATTAGTCCGTCGATATACGTGTACCTATCGCGCCTATTTCGGTTTATTAAATTTACCCATATCAACGTTCAACGTCAAACGAGATTATACGAGGGGATACTGTGACAAAGGACGATAAACAATAGAGTTAAATTCTGTCAACCCTATCATACGGATAAATTGGTCGAAATATTCACATTATACGGCCGCAGACGGCGGGGTTAAAACGAACAAGGGGACGAGGCGAAAGAAGGGAAGGGGGTTGACGGATGTAAACAGGACGTTCGGGGATAGAAGGATGAGAGTTGGAGAAAAGTTCGCCGTTCACTGACAGTGACAGGAGCAGGTTTAAGTGCGCGGTACGGAGGGGAGAATTATGTGGTCAGGAACAGGAACAGATTTTTCATAAAGTATTTGATGGAAAATTAGTACTTTCCTACCCAAAAATAGTCCGAGGGTTAGAAACTTGAAATCATTTCCTCATCACATTACTGAAAACACTTTGTAACGTCGCGTACGTATCAGAGATTTCGATTGTCTTAGATCGTTATAAGTGACCGTACACTTCACGCGCCAACTTAATATTGCGTGAACAGTTGGGAAATGATAACATGTAATTGTAACTTCGGATTTACTAAACTATTTAAATGCAACAAACTTAAAATACAACGGAATAGGTGAAGATAGATATTGATGCTCTCGGAGTCAGACGAAGAGTGTTCTTAAAATTAATATTTCCTTAAAAATTAGAGACGGGAAACGCGATCTCCTCTTATTGGTCAGACTGATTACAATCCCCTTTACTCGTCGCTTATTGGTTGAAAATCACCCCGGTAAAGAGTAAATAAAGGGCGTGCTGACCATCGCTGAAGATCGCATGTTTCATCTCATATACGGATGGTAAGCACATGTTTTAGAAATCGCGACATACCCCACTTCTTCGAAATGTGGTCAAAAAATTTCTGTAAAATACTCGATAACTTTCCGGAGGTTCTTTATTACCCTTACGGTTAAATTATTTACTTGATTTGTGATTTGTAGGAAATAAATTTTGAAGAAGTATCGGTTACTCGAGGATGACAGCAATATCGACCACTGTAAATCAACATCGGTGCAACTTTGCTTGTACGATTTCGTCAACGAAACTATAAAATATGTTACATAAGTTTCCACCAAAAACATTTCTTGAAAGAAACCACATTACTCGAACACAACACGTTTCAATAAAACCCTTATCTCCCTACTAAATTGACGTTCAAAATCAAACTCCACAACAATGGTATAAAACAGTAGTTTATTCCCAAAATATATGTACATATATATTTATAAAACGTTTCGGTGTTTAGCTTCAGATCGTACATCTCCTTTTATAGACCATAAGTCTCGATACTCCCTTGTAAATTTTATACGACGCGAATCCCATCAGGGAATATTTCAGGGCGAAGTGGAGCATCGTTAACCTGAAAAGTGTAAACTCAGTTTCCAATCTGGTCTACGTCGCCAAATGTTGGCAAACGTCCGAGGGTGTATTGCAGGGAATGGCCGGGTAGATAGAGAATCCAGAAAGGGTCGGAATTTAACTGTGAATTACAAAACGAAATTGAATATTGATTGAATAACTACAATACTAAGATTACCCAAATATTTTCACCAAATTTAAAAAAATTACATGTTTAACCGCCTTATGATTTTTTTTTAACTTATCGAACACTAAATAATAAATAATTTTATGAGCTGTTTGAAAGTTTAATTAACGAGTTTCAGCTGAATTTCGACGTTATTTTTAAACTTTTCCATGTACGTATTGCATTGTAACTGGTTGCCTAGCAGATTTTATAAAAGCCTAGTTTATAGTTAAACATATTGTCCTAGAGCTCTTCTGCCAAACGAAAACCCAACATATTGCCCATGATAATATGTCAATTCAACCTAACTTACTTTAACCCGAAAATGCTTCCTAATGGAGATAGAGCTAGGGCAAATAGAGAATCCAGAGGTTTAAAGGAAGAGAAGGGTTGAAAATTGAATTACTAAGCGAAAATATATCTCAAAACAAAATTAGTAACCAGCTTAGGCAAATGGTTTCAAAAAATTTTCATATATTCAACTAACTTACGAAATTTTACAACTTAAGCACGAAATCGTAAATAATTGCATGAAACACTAGAAACGTCGTATATCTACTCTCTACGATACTCTCTGGGGCTTCAACTGAGCTTCCACATAATTTTTGAACTGTTTCCTTGTTGGTAACACATTGTGAGTGGTTTCTACTCTATAGGTACCTATACCACGTTTGGAAATAATAGGAGTGACTGACAGTCCGATTTTGATGTTTCGTGGGTACTTATATGGATTCCATAGGCGTGCGTAAAAGTAGAGTCGTGACTAAAGGAATGTTTTAAAAAATTACTAAAACAAAGAAGATACAAATACAAATCAGTAAGAATAATACATATTCACGTTTTGTCAAGGTTTCCACGCCAATAAATCTTTGGAAATAAGTCACTCGTGTTTACTACAAAAAATATGTTTGTTTCTGTGAATTACGGCATCTACGTTCATGGAACGCACCTTGGCAAAAGGATTGGTGCATTGTTGCCGATGCAAGCAATCTTGAGGAATATACTTCCATGGTGTATACCTGGTTGCCGCCATCACCAACAATACTCTTTTCGTGGCTCGCTTAAAACCACACTTTGAACCATTATAGTTTTTCTTTAGTTTTATTAAAGTGTAAAGCTCAGTTAACCGACTGCAAAATGCATTTCAAAATATGATTTTTAAATGTTTCGAACCAACTTAATGATTCGAGAAAACGAAAGGTAGGTATTTGACAACGCCGGATGACTTGTGCGATAAGTTCATGATCTGTATGTGCGGCACATGAATTTGTGCGTTTGTTCCACACAAAACCCTCTACAGTTTTTTCAAAAAAGGGATCCATCGCCAAATGTCATTATTCCTATTATTTCCAAATACACTATATTTTATAATTTTTGATTGACTTGATTTTATGTTGATTCAACCTGAATTACCTTATTTCGAAAATGTTTCATAATAGAGATGGAACATTTGGAGTATGGTGCCTTTAGGTCAATATTTTCAACGTACCTCAAAAACGTCATTACCTTAAAAGTTTAAATTGTGTACATTTACTAAGTTTGTATAAGCTTACTGTAAATTTGGTGCTGAGGGGGGGTGGGTAAACAATCATTTCTTCAATTTGCTCATTTCCGATTTTTAATGTTTATTGTCATATCTGCGAACTTAATGTTGTAATGGAATATTTCTCAATGGCAAGGAACGCAATAAGTTCTATTTAGATTTTCTTGAAAATCACGAGTCATAGCGATTTCAGATAAGAGTATATTTTTGTGATTTCATTATGAAAACCAAGTTTTACAGCAGTCGATTAATCTTGAAACCATAGTCTAAACTAAGCTTAAACTTTTGAGGTAATATCATTTTTATAGTATATTGAAAACATTGAATTGAATGTCTCAAATTCACATATAGCTCTAACTGTTAGTTAATCAGATGTAAAGAGTTAAATCGACATAAATCAGCCTATTACCTGGTGTTTCCGTTTACAGGAGAGTTCTGGGACAACCTGTAGATATGTTAAAGGCCAGACGATTAATAAACATATTGTAACGCGAAATGTAAACAGCAGCGCGAAATGTGTTTACGCTTATCGGATGGCGGCTTACCTCAAAGGAACGCCGCTACGCTTAATTGAGCACCAAAAAAAAAGTCCCCAACGTACTGGCAACATCTTATTAAGGAAGAATGATTTATTACCGTCTGGACGTTTCTATATAATCATTATTAGGGAAAAGTAGGATCGAGTTCTTTCAGGAGCCATCACGAATACAATTGAGATATGTATATAAGCGGGCTTGCGGTCGGAGAGATTAGATTAGACGTGAAGCCGCGGCAGAGTAAACAGTGCGAAAGGCGGACAAGCAAATGGTGCAATTAAATTAAAAAGTTAAGTGTGTTATATAAATTAATTAGTTTAGTAATAGTATAAATAAATTAAATGGTGTGTAGTGTATAATTAGCACAGTGTAAATAAATTAGAAATAAACGTTAAGTACAATATATTCGGCATTCTCATAGAAACCTATTATTTGTTTACATGCCAACATAGGTAAGCAATAGGTAGGTAGGTAAGCATGCCAATAGGTAGGTAACATGTAGAAAGGAAAGCAAATCTGTCCACCGTTGACGAATTGTGATAGGCAACAAAAGAGTTTGTCCACAGGCGTATCAATAATAGTTACCAAATGAAACCAAAATTGAGAAACTAAAAATTTAGTTCTACTCATTACACAAGAAAATTAGTTTTTTCCAAATGCATCTTGCCCTATTTTATCTATGCCCTATATATCTAACATTTTGTCGTTTGATGGTATATTTTCATGGTGAAATTATTTTGAAAATTAACTTCATTAAAAAACAAATTTGGCGGCCAACAGTACTATCGTCCGTAAAATGTTTAAAAGGTTGAATGTATCAGAAATGAACATACTCATACTTGAAATAATGAAACCTGAAAGTACGTGAAATGAAGAGCACTCTTCTCATTTCTATAAAAAAAATATTGTAGAGTTATTCATATATGTAAAGTACTTATCACCCATTTTTTATAATGTAGACTATAGTCTACATTGTGTAAATCACCTACAATCTACTATTTCTTGTAGACTGTAGTATATATGAACTGAAACTTTAAAAGAATTCTCTTAAAACAATTGCCGTTATCGACCGTTTTATTTTAAGACTAAAATAGGTAAACTATTTATTTCAACCGTTTGAAAAGATTGAGATACTCATGTTTTTCGGGAATTCATATCAAATTCTTTTCTCAAAAATGATTTATAATAAGTAATTAGTATCTAACATCATATACTACAAGTAAATTATTGAACTGTTTTGTATTAAAAATAATGTTTTATACTTTTCATCGTTCCATATTTTAAGATGAATTCACATACTATACGAGTTTAGAATCATCCAATACTACCAACTTACTATAGTCACAGGACATCGCTATTTTATGTGTTGCGTGTATATTTTAGGTTGGCAATATATATGGTTATGTGCATTCTCAACTTAAAATATACACGGAATACATGAATTGCGATGTCCTGGGGCTCTATTAAGTTGGTAGTATTGGATGTTTTATGACGTCATCAAAATGGCGTGCGTCGGGATTTGTTTTGAACAGAGTATACATCAGATATAGGGTAATTTTGTGATTTTATGTTTCATGTACCGAAACGGGAATAAAATATTTTTTAACATGATCTGCTGCAAACCCAAAGTTAGAAATTCAATAGAACGCCAATAATACGATACATAACCTCAATAAATTTTCTCACTAGTTTATCATAACTAGCTATGACAGAATAATCCAAACGCATTTTTTTTATTTTTATGCACTTTACACATTATACACTTTTTTACCATGGTGTCCGTTTGAATGTTATCTAAATGGCGTCACGAACTGCAATGTAAATAACAAATGTCACGTTGAAAGCATACGAATCGATGTTGCCACACCTATCGAAATTCATGATTATTGCAGATTTATGTACAACTAAAGACCAAATGCAATGTACACGTAAATTGTAAGAGAGTAAGTGATGCAACAATGTAAAGGAACTCTTAGAATGTGCTATAACTTTTGCAATGTTTTATTCTGTAAATAAACGGGTCTAGATGTATTAATCGTACGTTGCTATAGGTTATAGAGGTTATAGGTTATAGTATTTCATTAACCTTGTGTTTTTTCTTTGGGAACACTTATTTTTGACATTTAGGTATGTTAATTATGCATTCCTTTACCAAGTACTGCAATTTTAATCGGTAAATAGAGTTGATAAAATATGCACATCGACCAAAATCAATAGGCTAATGGATTGAGAGTATGGCAACCATCACAATGAAACTTGAAATGAAACCATATTTGTCATCATCACGTTAATTTTTGTTTTGAAAAAACCAATAGAAATTTATACTTTCGTACTCTTCACAACCACAAGCCATACTTTCTCGTACACCAAACTTACTTTTAGTGTAAGCCCGTCAAGTAGTCTATTACAAAATATGACACTCCGACTTTAACCGAAGTCACCTGCAATACACCCATGGGCTACTTCCTCACTACCTTTGATATCTGCTCTTGTGATTCTCCGCCTTGCTCATGTCCTCCTTGAGTATATACCTTTTGAGCCCCGTGAGCAGGTTCGCGAAATAACATCCCAAATCGATGGAGTCGATGTCGAAGTTAAAGATCGCCCTCTCCTCCTCACTTAACGTGCCCCAGAGTTGTACCAGGTTGTCGTTGTCGATGTCCCACTCGTTATTGAGGAAGTAGCAGAGGACGTCCGAAATCCGGTGGAGCTTAGAATAGATCTTACCCATCCTGGCGAGAAACATAAAATGTGCGTTCTTGTTACTGTTTGGTTCGAAGTTAAGTTTTGCATTTAAACCTAACCAAGTGCTTAGTTACAAAGGAGATTATTTCGTAGCTCGATGGGATCTTACTAGTTCCAATCATTGTTCCAGCAGAAATCATGAAACGGTTTTCAACCAATGAATCCATTGGAATGATTCGCTTCCAACACCTCACCTGAATGAAATTTCGACGCATTTGAGTGCCTAGAATCGGTTCATTACTTCTGTTGGAACAGACCAAAAGTTACTATCTCTGAAAGATGTTTCAGCACGAGAGGTAGAGTGGTACCCATGAAAGATTTTATTTGATGCCTCTCATTTATTTATCGGAATAGGTTGTCAACGCGAAGGTGATATATCGAGATGGAATCAAACTTAAATCAATTTAATCAAGTGCTTGATAAAATGCATTTATTTAAGTTTATCGCTCCCCATCAATTTTATTTGCTCACATTACTTACCTTGCTTTCCTACACGAGAGCACCAGCAAGGAATCCACGATGTACGATGGTAAAGTGTGTAACAAGAACTTCAGTATAATGTAGGACTGTTTCATTTCGACGAGAAACAACATTTGGTACCACATGGCTTTCTTGAAAGGGATATACTTGATACCAGTGGGATCGACGTAAAGTTTCATGGGCATGAGGAGTTTGGTGTTCTTCGCCGAGAAATTCACTACGGGTGGTTGAGCGGGTCTCTTGACACATTGCCTGAAACAAAACAAAAATTAAAGGGAGAATTAGTCTCTGAAGGATAAAATTGAAAGATATTTATGTGGCATTTGGTACACAGGAAAGTGGGATGAAATTATAAACAGTTCCTTCTAGTTAGAATCTTCTCCTTGTAACCGTCTCGTTTTGAAGACTGTTCGTATATTAAATTGAGATGTCACAATTTTCTATTTTAATGGAGCGCCATTAAGGACCAATAAGCTTTTAAAAGGAATAGTTTGCTTTTAACTTTGGTATAAACTGACGGAAATAATTCCTTTCTAACTATACTTAGCTTAACGTATTTGTTATTATTTGAGACTATCGTCAATACCCTGGAATCAATAGTGATCCAATAATCAATTCGTGAAGCAACAAAAATATTGTTTGGTGCCTTTTAATTGCTAATATGAAAATTCTGGATATATTAACAGTTATATGTCTACCCATGATCTACATGTCCCACGTAGTTCTGCAGTTGGGTGCTGGTTCTGTAACTTCGCCTAATTTGCAGTTGGTTGGAGTATATAAGGTGATACCACTGTACTAAACTTGATTGGTAGAATGGTGCCCCCACTATGACGAGCGAGTGAATCTTCAAAGAAAACCCAGTAAACGATGAGTACAAAAAGGGAACTCCTCTCTGAGGCCTGGGGTTGAAGAGATGAGAGATTACCGTTGCAATAATTAATCTATGGGCTTTTCAGTAAAACCTAGAAATATATTTAGATCGAGGCAGCAGTGCCTCTCTGTGCTTTGGAAGAAAAAATATTTTTGTGTTACTTTCATCAGCACAGTTCTTTTTAAAGCGATCTGTCTTTCGTGCGGCTCCTGAGAGGTCTATCATCAGTCCAATTTGTCTTTACCATCCTTGATAACCCATTCTGTCTTTTGTCTAACTTCTCAGAAGCCTATCGTCAGCCCTGCTGTTCTTCATAATAATTGTCAAGCTGTTCTGTTTGTCGTCTGGCTCCCAAGAAGCTTACTATCAGCCCTATTTATCTTCAACGTGCTTGTTGAACCATTCTGTTTGTCGCCCTGCTGCTTAGTAGCCTGTCATCAGTCATGCTTAATTTCACAGTGTTTGTTGAGTCGTTTTGCCTGTAGTGTAGCTCCTGAGAACTCTATTATCAGCTCTGTTGTCTTCATGTTTTTAATCTAGCCGATCTCTTTGTCGGCTGATTTCCGAGAAGATTACCATCGGCACTGCTTGTCGTCCCGTTCCTGACAAGATCAGAATCAGCCTTGCTTTTCTTCACGGTCACACTTTCACATGTCACATGCCCTACTTGTCTTCGCGGTTTTGATGAGCCGTTTTGCTAGTTATCTGGTTTCTGAGAAACCTTTCATCAGCACTGCTTATCTTAACGCGTTTTGATGAACCAATTTACTTGTTGTCTGTCTAATGAGAAACTTATCATCAGCTCCGGTTATCTTCACTGTTTCGATTTTTGTTGATCCTTCCTACTGTAACGCGAAATATAAACTTCGGCACGCAGGGCGTCTCTTATCTTACCAAAGCGGTACAGTTCAAAGAGAAAAGGCCGCTCCGTTTAATTGGGCCATAAAAACCTTCCCGAACGTTCCGGAAACGTCTTATTAAAGGAAGAATGATCTACTCCTTTCGAGAACAAACATTATTAGGAAAAAAAGAATATACCAGAAAGTTCCCGAATACATTAGTGAATGTATATAATGACGGGCTTGCGGTCGGAGAGGGAGATTAGACGAGAAGCCGCGTGAGTAAACAGTACGAAAAACGAAGAAGTGAGAATTGTACAAATAAATTAAACGTTAAGTGTGTTATATAAATTAATTAATTAAGTAATAGTTTGAATAAATTAAGTAGTGTTAAGAAAGTGTGTAAAATATATTAGAATAAACGTTACATTACGTTTCTCTTCTCCACTGTACCACTCCTATCATATGGTGGTGGTATTTGAGACCTGTTCATCCCCTGTGGACTTTATGAGTGAAAAGGTAGAGTATTACTTAATTTTTCGATCAATCGATCACGTTCAATTTCGATGTACTTATTTAATTAAGTATTTGTGTCGTACCATGTGTTAACTTTCGCAAGCGATGTTAAGCGAACTACTGCTTTCCTAAAGTATAACTCAGTTACTAGGCGTGTAATCTTTTAGAGGTTAAGAGCACAGCTATCTAATATAATTTCAAGAAATCCTGCAATATACATTTAGGGGTAACCTATGGAAGGTAGTCAGATAAAAATTTTAGTAGATAACCAATATGTATTGTCTTCCATATAGTCGTTGGCAATTTTGAGGATCTGGAGAACCTGGAAAAGTTACGTTAATTTGAGGAATTAAGAACATTCACAACAATTTGAGATAATTTCGAAGAAATTTGCATTGTTCAAAGGTAAAGCGTTAATGGAGTTCGGATAAGAGAAATTTTATATGGTCTTCCATTTTTATTAGGCCTTTTTATATAGAGATATTAGATATTTTTATATAGATAGCCTTTTTGGAACTTTAGTTCCTTACGTCAGGAGTTTGGGAGCGAGAGTGGTCGCGCAGCAAAAAATCTGACCGTTACCGGAATGCGTTACCGGAATGCGTTACCGGAGCGAACGCTGCCGAGCCGCTACGAACACTGCCGAGCCGCTCGCTATCTCTCTCTCTCTCTCTCTTTCTCTCTCTCTCTCTCTCTCTCTCTCTCTCTCTCTCTCTCGTTGAGTCGTTCGCTGTCTTTGTCACTGCTCTCGTGTACGAATGTACGAAGCCTCGTGTACCAAGCACTGACTCATAGGCTTCAGACTTATGCTGCGATTCTGAACACATCTGTAGCGATCGTAGTCAAATCTGTAAGCCTCGTAAGCATAAATGCAATTCTGAACATTATCGTAAGTTACGGTTTCTCGTAACTTCTTACGATATATCATAAATAGTAACAGGAAGCCTTCTGTGTATCTGTAAACACTCGAAAAACCATAGTGGAAGAAAACGAGAAGAAGTAATTCATGTAAAACGTTGCAATATAAATAAAAACATGAATTGTATAGACAGTTTTTGAGTTATCAGACAATCAATACGTTCTCACGAAAATGTTAGGTTAAAAAAATCTTCAAAATTGATCAATGTTTAATAGGGCAAAAATGGCATAAATTTCTGTAATATTTTCACATGTTTTCAGTGCGTCACAAATTGTTTATTTTAGGAACAGGACAAGAATTATAAGAAAAAATCTGCGAGACGTGATGAATCCCTTTGAGATTTCAGAACAGCATTTTAAATAAATGTCTTTTAGGTAAAATAAGCGTAGAAATGCTCATAAGGGAATTACAACCTTACACACCTCACAGAGGCACGATTCCATTGCATTTAAAGGTAAAATTGTACATTGTTTTGCTGAAGTGAGTTAATTGACACGTCTTTATTGTTCAGCAACATTACATTTAGCTGGTACAGGTTCTTCTCAGAGCCCTGTCGGTAGTAATTGTTGGATTGCATTAAGCCAAAAGCCAAAAGAAACGAAATATTCTCAAAAGTAAACTTTACCACTTCAAACTTCAGTTTAAATATTCAATTCCATTTTTTTTTCAAAAATTTGGTTGTTAATTTAAAGGAACTAAAGTTCCTAACGCGTGTCCCGCGACACGTTTTATAGTTTTTAATTTTATGGAACACCTGTGGAAGTTACAGCAACTTTGGAAAGTTAGGATCATTCAATAAAACCTGACGTAATACTAATTTGCCACAAGGTGCCTTTACAGGTAAAGTGTGGAAAGGTTTCGTACAAGAACTTTCTATTTAAATTGGGGCTCTTTAGTTAATTTCTAAGTTTTAGAAAATTTTGAAAAATTGAGAAATTTCAATCACAACTTCTTGATTATTAATTAGAACCTAGGATAGAATTTAGAAAAATCCTGAAAAGTGCATTTCGAAGCAAAGCTTGTAGGTGCTCAGACAAGAAAAATTTGTATAATGCTATTGGCAATTTATAGTATATGGAAAACCTTAGGAAGCTAGCGCATCCTTAAGAAGGAAGATTATATACAGCTAATCTAAGATAATTTCAAGAAAACTTGCAAATTGCATTTAGGGGTAATCTGTGGAAGGTATTTCGATTAAAATTTTAACAGATTACAAACTTATATTTGGTCGTTATGATAGCCATTGGTAATTTTCAGAATCTGAAAAGTAGATTTGAAAAATTAACAACATTCAAAGTAATTTGAGACAATTCAAGGAAACCGTCACATTTTGCAACAATTTAGAGGTAAAGTTTAAAGATGTTCAAACAAAGCATGTTTTAAATAACCCTTCATTTCTATTGGGCCATATAGCCTTTTACAATTTTCTGGAAAACATGTGGAAGCTTACAGTAACTTTAAAAAGTTAAGATCATTCAAAGAAACCCGAGAGAAGGTCAAGTAAACCTACTAATTATATTTTGATACAAAACGTGGAAAGCTTTCATGCACGAAAAATAGGGACAACCCTATTTCAGTAGGGTTTTCCAGGTAGCTTTTAATAATTTTCATACTCTATAAAACTTTTGGAATCGACAGTAACTTTGAAAAATTAGAATCGTTATTAATTATTAATTAGAATCTGAGATGAAATCTCGAGAAAACCTGTTGAATTTGGAAGCAATGCGTGCATGTGTTCAGACAAGAAGTAATTTAAATGATATTGCAACGTATTTACTCTTCGAAATAACTAACACTGCACGAAATGTCTTAATTCATTTTTACTGGCATTACTAACACTAACACTTATTATCTAATTTATATTTCACAGAGCTGTTTATTTCCTCCATGTTTATCGCCGTGTTAAGACTCCTCGCTCTGGGGTCGGCAGTCTCCTTTTATGTCTCGCATACCACTTCTCGAATATTCTGGTCGTTTAGAGGAAGGGTCCCGAACTCCAGGAACTCATGTCGCTTCACGAATATTCTAGTCGCTTCGAATTTCGACGAACCGACCCTTCTCGACTTGTGTTTGTTTTACGGGCAGACTTTTGGTTACAATACTATTTGAAAATTTTCAGAATCTGGAAATCCAGAGAGAATTTCAGGAAAACTTGCAAGATGCATTTAGGCAACCTGTGGAAGGTACTCATTTATGAATTAGGAAATCATTCATTTATATTATGTTATTGAGATAGCCCTTGACGAGAATCTGGAAAATCTAGAGGCTCTACGATAACTTTAAGAAGTTAGGAATATTCGAAACAACCTGAGATTACGTTAAGGAAGCCAGCAAGGTCACTTTAGAAACGACCTGTAGAAGGTAATACAGTGCCAATTCTTCTTTCTTCGATTTCAGTATTATTGAGTTGTAATTAAAGTGATGAAGATATGTCATATATTCAATCAATAATCTAACCGTAAATTGATTTTCGGTTAAAGCGAAATCCTGTAACGGAGTCCTTTATCCAATTTTCTGTATGTTTTGTCTGTAGGTCAACCGACCATGCAAATTGAATTTGAATCTATTGTTTCCAGACTCCCTTGAATCATTAAGTTAGCTAAATGGACTTCTTATGTGCTACCACTAGCCGTATATGTGTACGATTTTCCTCTGGGAAAAATGAATTACATTAAAAATCCTACCAAGTAGGTCGTTATATCCTTCGCCTGAAGGATATCTTTTAGATCATGAATAAAAGATCCTCGAATATATCTCATCTTTTCTTCTGGGTCGGGCGGACAGTTTAGATACATAATTCCTTTGGGTGATGCCTCTGGTGGCACGTTCGAAACTGACGTGGATTGAAGAGTGAAATGTGATTCATCTGGAACTCGCCAATTAAGGTTGACTTAACTTATGTGGAATAGTAAGTAGTCCATAACGACGCCACCTATTCCATATTCAGCTCACTCGTTCTCCTTCTAGTAAAACGAGGAATATATTTTAAAATCGCCCTCCCATAAAAAATTCATATCACGAACGTAATCAAAGACTTGCATGTCGTTGTCGCGCCCTACGTATTTGGATAAGGAGTCTCCGAATAAAATTTGAATTTCTTTCATCATCTTCGGGACGATCGGCCGGCGAGCAGTGAGAGAGAGAGAGAGACAGAGAACTTGGTCCCTGCGAATATTACATTTAATGGCCGGGGTCAATTTTATGGAAATCTCGTCGTAGATCCCTGATTCCCGTTGCCCACCCTTCGACGGATGGATATTGCATATTTTTCCGGCCGGGGGTGGAAAAATATCCGCAGAAGGAGGAGGAGAGATTTACGATTACGAGATTCGGACTTTCGTGGGGGATTTTCGGGGGGTGGCGTCGCGCCCCTAATTAATTTCCCCGGCGTGGGAACCGCACGTCAAACGTAGCCGTGGCAGTTCCGGGAAAGTTTTGTCCGGACGAGGGATTAATTTGGAAATTCGTTGTAACGGACACCGAAATTGCCTACGGAACTGCTTATGGGGTTTGACACATAACCATAAAAAAAACTGTGGTCGAAGTAAACAAAACTATGCTCGAGTAGAGATTGAGTCAGGATGACAAAAATTATATGCCATTAAATCAAAGTACCATAAAAGTTATCAACCTAATGATTATATCTTTTTCTTTTTTTTTACGTTTTATTTTTCGACCCAAATAAATCCAATTAAAATCATAAGTAAATTAGTTAAATTAGAAACATAACGCTTACGCCACGTATGTATTCCTTCACGCCGAAAACAATAAAAGAAGTCTATTTTTTGGAGTCATTAGTAATTTTGCGTTGCTAGCTAATAGCTGCCTGAGTAATCCTACCTAAATCCAGCTAATATATCGATAACATAAAGTTCAATTCGGAACACACGGGGATATAGCCTGTATTCTCATAGTAGTCCTAGTCAAGAAGTGTGTTTCCTGCGAAAAATAGTTAAAAGGCTGCGAAAAATATGACGCGGAATGAAAGATTAGAGCAAACTAAATAAACTAGTTAAGGAATTGAAGGAACAAATTCAAGCCGAAAGAAATCACGAAGTAGCAACTGACTTGACCAACCTATCACCCACAGAAAATACTGATCACTCCTTATGAAAAGCAACAATCCGTACAAAATGTCCCACCTATAAAATTCGAGAATGGACAATAGGCAAGAAGCGATAAAGAAAAGTGCGAGGTTTTTGCTGAACACCTATGCAAGGTTTTTGAACCATTTCCCAGTGAGTCATCAGCTGAGGAGGAAAATGAAATTGACTTGTATCTACAAGAACCATTACAAGTGGAGACAGCCCTGAAGCCATTTTCGGTCAGAGAGGTTAAAGGCATAATTCGCACAGGACTAAAAATTAAAAAAGCCCTATGATTTAATCACCGGCAAAATCATAAAAGAATTGCCAGAAAAGGTAATAATACCATTATCTACAACGCAACTATAAGAATTGGCTACTTCCCATAGCTGTGGAAGGTCTTTCGAATTATACTTCTACAAAAGCCAGGAAAGGACCCATTTATTCCTGCCTCATATCGGCCTATAAGTTTACTGCCAATACTATCCAAAGTACTGGAGAAGCTTCTTGCCACAAGAATTGTAACGGTCCAAAATTCCGTTACAACGGAAGCTCCGGAAACGCACGTTAATGACGCACTGAGTTTCGGTTTGTCTGCTTCCGCGAGAATCGAACGCGCCTCATTGACTTTTGCATTTCTTGTTGTCGAGAGTTTCGTTATCGGAAGTTGGCGACCTGTTGGTGTGGCGGCCTTGCGTCGGACGACGTGTGTGCAGAAGATGAGAAGAAGCAAGCAGCCGCTCGGAGACCTGTGTCGGAGACCTGTGTCGGAGACCTTCTCTCTTTTTGGTCCGATCGTGTGGCTGTTGGTGAGCGGAGAATCACGCGTTTCTTTTCATCTTCGTAATTGTCGTCTGGCTAAACCTCTTGAAGGATTGTACGAAGTGAGAAGTTAGAGTTACAGTCTCGTCCTCGTGTGGTGGAGTTTTGGAGTTGCTAGGAGGAGAGACGTCGCCTTTTTGAGGGATTGTCCACGTGTGGTTCTGCCGCCATTTTGCTGCGATGTTCCTAGAGTTGTGAGAAAACCCTCGGACCAGAGGTATTTATCTCTTTTAAGCCTTTCGTCACCTAATCGGTCGCCCTATTTGGATTAGGGTTTTTCCGGCTTACTTCTGTTATAGAGCTCAGCTGTCTGAGAGAACCTGTTGAGCTGGTACACGTGTTGGAGTCTTTTCGGGGATCCCGTGTCCCGTTTTGTTGGAGTTTGGAGTGGATTCAGTGTGCGACGTTGCTGCGGTACCAATCCGTCGTTATCGAGCCCTTAGGCGCAGTCCCGGTGTTCGACGACTCTGCCGCCACCGAACTTGCCTGCTGTACCCTCCCCTTCGCTAAGGAAGCAGGAGTATTTCAGATAAGATTAGAACTAAGTCTATCATATCTAGAACGAGGAACGTTCCCTTATTTTTCAGTTTACTAAATAACGTAGTATATACGAGGAACGTTCTCTTATTTTTCAGTTGTACTAAATAACGTAATATATACGAGGAACGTTCCCCTATTGTCGGTTTACTAAATGACTTAGTATATACGAGGAAACGTCCGGTCGTTACCTAAGGCCTTGTCCTATGTGAGCGACAAAAGCGGCAACGCGACGCGATGCGACGCGACGCGAAAATATCAAGTAGTCGTTGTATGTATGTGTGGCCTACGTTGTCGCGTTAATCAATCTGCGACGAGAGGCGACGAAGTGCGGACTTGTTTTTTTGCGGCACGAGACGCGACGAGTAGTTTCAAAATAATCGTGTTTTGATGGAGAATGTGAAAAGGATGGATCTGGACCTCCTTATTAATTCAGTACGGGAACAAAAACTATTGTGGAATAAAAAACACAAAGATTATAGGAACCGTTTATTGTCAAGAAGAGCTTGGAAGAGTGTTGCTGATGGACTTGGTTGTACTAGTAAGTATACTAATACTTTACTAATTACTAATATAATACTTTATATTTTACTTAATACTTTACTAAGACTAATTTCAATTACATAATTGAAAGATTAACTATACTACTCGTAATAAAGCAAAACTCCACTCGTTTATGTTAGTTGTGTTTAATAAAATTTAGAAATATATCTCTTGTCTGTAAAGCGTCTCGAGTTGAAGCATTATACCGTCCTGATTTTTGAAGAGATTGTTGTCTCTGAAAAGTAGATGAGTATGAAGTTTGATTAGAGTGAGCTTCAAGGTCACGTGTAATGTTATGAATTACAGTTATAGCTTTTACAATGTGAACTGCATTATCGACATCGGTGGCTATAGGTCTGCTAAGTATTCCAAATTTTGACGCTATAGATCCAAAGGAACACTCCACGACCATTCTGGCACGTGACAATCTGTAATTAAAACGGTCTTTATCACTTCCCGGAACGGTGTTTGTGTCTGGAAATAGTTTTAATAGATAAGTTTTTAACGGAAATGCAGAGTCGCCAAGCAACACGAATGGTGCTTTAATATTGGAATTTGGCAAAAATTCTTTTTCTGGTATTTTTATTTTCCCGCTTTCAATGGCATGACGAAACAGACATGCATCAAATATTCCGGCATCGTTATCTTTACCATATCCACCAATATCAACCATAATAAATTTGTAATTTGCGTCTGTAATGGCTAATAAAATAATTGAAAAAAATCCTTTGTAATTATAGTACATGGAGCCGCTTTTTTTCGGTTTCCTAATGCGGATATGCTTCCCATCTATACAGCCAATGCAGTTTGGAAATTGCCACTTTTGCCAAAATTCATAAGCTACATGCCGAAATTTATCCGCTGTTGGTAGTGGCATGTGCTTTTGCACCAAAGTCTCCCATATAGTAACGCAAACTTGCTTTACTATATTAGCTACTGCTGTTTTTGATATGCGAAAACTAAATGCTAATTTCCTAAATGACGTACCAGCTACCAAATATCTGAAAAAAAGTACTGACATTTTTTATTTGTTTCTATTACAGGTGAAGATGCACAAAAAAAGTGGAAAAATCTTCGTGATTCTTTCGCAAGAGAATTAAAAAAAATCCCTAAATGGCGATCTGGTGCTGACGCTGAAGATGGTAGTGGGGAGTACAGAGGTGATTGGCCATATTTTGAAGCGATGAAATTTTTAGAAGTAGTTGTGAAGCCACGTAAAAGTGCAACAAGCGTTCCTAAGACATTGTTAGATGATGCAGATATGCTTGATGATGACACAATTATGTCCGTTTTGTCCGATTCCACAGGAATATCATGTAATACAGAAACTATTACAGAAAATCAGTCTCAGATACAACATGAAAATGACAGCAATTCGGTCGTTCATGCAACTCAGGCTCAATTCGCACCAGAACAAGCTCCCATGACACCAACTGAAAATAACCATTTAACTCCTGGAACATCTCAGAAAAACCAGTCTTCTCTTGGTACGTCGCGTCCACAAACCTGTGATGATCAATCTCCAGCTGCTTCTTTTAGAAAAAATAAGAAAAAACCCAGTGATTTTTCAGAAGAATTTTTTAATCTTGAAAGAGAGAAAATTAAGTTGTTAAAGAGGGATATAGATGTTCAGGATGACGAAGATATGAATTGGTTCAAATCTATAAACCCATACCTAAAAAAACTTCTGTTTCGGATAAACGTACAAGAAATGCTTTTGAATGAATTAGCAAAATTCGAGACACCACCACAATCATCACCAGCCCAGACCCCATCAAGCAACATTTCTGATTCGAATTCAAATTATGCATCGCAATAGTTGATTAACCATTAAAAATTTATAGTAAATATATAGTATCAGTGTGTTTTTTCTTACCTTAGAGTCAGTAGCAACCTCTCCTCAATAGAAATCAGTTTTTGAAAATTGCTTGTCGATAGCTGAATAATAGGTTTAACAGCTACAACAACGTAATCAAAAGTGCTTGGTAATAAGCCACAATACTCTTTAAACAAAGAGGGATTACTTCTTAGTTTCGGATATAAATGATGAAACTCCCCAAATATATTTCGTTCCAAATATATGATATTTGTTTTCTTCCTTTTTTGTTTACGAAGTTTTTGTAAGGCTAGGTATTTAAAATATGAATTCTCCAATAACAACGCACTGTACTTGCCCATAGTTGAAACAGTAGCACAGAACAGTTGTGAACCGAAATTGCCGCATTTGTCGCTAACGGATGACTATAAAAAATAAGACACACGTCGCGTGAAGTATTGGTCGTATAGTGTCGCATTGCCTCGCGTCGCGTCGCGTCGCTACATGTCGCGTCCCGTCGTTCACCTAGGACAACAGGTAACGTCCGGTGACGATTATTAGTTAAGTGCGCTTTTACGTTACGCGAGGGTTTAATTTTAGTAAAGGGGAGTCGTGTAAACCTTGATCAAGGGCCCGGATATCTAGTGTGGGATCCACCCCATTTCTTTGAGTATTTGTAATTTCATTTTTTTTATTCTGTTACCGTTCTTGTAATCTTGTTGTTTAAATCGACTTTTAATCAACTCAAACCTGCCATTTGAACTTTAATTAAATTGTGTGCATAAACTTTAAACGTTGTTTGTCTTTTAGTTGAGTCGTTCCCGAGTCGTTCTGGTCGAGCATCCAAGGCTGGGTCCACAACATCTGGAACCTTCTGGCTGGGTCGTAGCCAGTGGCGCCCTATAATCAAATTTAACCCCCCCTAGTCTCCGGCACGGGACAGGCCGAGCAAAACCCTTTTTGCGACGCGGTACGTCCGACCAGCTATGAGGGCTCTGACCGACTCGTTGTTTGATAGCCTTACCTCCTTTTAGTTTGAACAACACGTCGCAGAATACACCCAGAACTGAAAAACATATTACCTCACCATCAATTTGGGTTTCATGAATACAACACACCACTATCGAACAAGTTCATAGAATAGTCAGGAAAATAAATATCGATTTGTAAGGTAAGAATTACTGTTCGGCTGTTTTCCTAGATATCTTACAAGCGTTTACTAAGTCTGGCACAAAGGGCTACTCTACAAAATTAGGAAGTTCCTTCCCTCCAATTTGTTCCAGATCCTGAAATAGATATTTTCTGGTAAGACATCATGGGCAACAAACAGACCTTTCCCGATAAAATCAGGCGTTCACAAGGAAGCGTCTTGGGGCCACTACCCTATTTGTTATACACGTACGACCTGCCAACAAACAACGGAACCCAAACCTCAAGTTTTGCTGGTGATACGACAATTCTGGCCTCACATAAAGATCCAGTGATTGTCTCCGCTCAAGTACAAAAGAACCTCAATGTGATTCAAGAATGGCTCAAAAAGTGACGTATTAAGGTTAATGAACAAAAATCTACTCATGTCACCTTTACGCTACGAAGGAAAACATGCCCGGCTCTAACGCTAAACGAAAAGCAAATACCGCAGGCCGAATCTGTAAAATATCTAGGCATGCATTTGGATCGCAGGCTTACTTGGTAGGCACACGTCTGGACTAAGAGAAAGCAACTGAGACATAAAGTCCAAAAAAATGTAGTGGCGTATTGGTCGAAACACAGATGTCTCTAGAAACCAAATTGCGGGTATATAGAGAATTTTGACACCTGTCTGGACCTACGGGATACAGCTCTGGGCGTCCACAGCAAACTCAAACATTGAGATCCTAGAAACATGGCAAGCAAAAATCCTGCGAATGATTACCGATGCTCCCTGGTTTGTACCAAATAAAGTAATATCCGACGATTTACAAATGCAAACAGTCAAGAAAGAGATAGCCAACTATAGCGCAAAATATAAAAATAAGCTCGCCATACATCCAAATCATCTAGCAGAACAAATCCTGAGAGAATAGAGAGACCAAAGAAGACTGGAACGACACAAACCACTTGATTCTTCGAGATTCCGATAAAGTGAATAAATCTGAAATGTATATAAATTAAAAAGAGATATTTATTCATGTAAATATTTACCTTAAATAGGTGAATGCCAATGAACATAAACCTACGTGTTAAATTCGAAGATAGATCACATACTTATTGCTCACGGGCAGATTGTATATATATGGGATAATAAAAAAAACATTATGGTATGGCTCTTTTTATATTTAAACTAAGGATTAAATAATTGTGGATAAATGTTTTTACTGCTATTTTTATAAGAATTGTTTATAAATAAACGGCTTAGTTAAATATTTTTGAAATTTTTTTACCATTCTATTGTTTAGGATTAATTATTATGTTCTCTAAAATAAAAAAAAAAATCTTAAAAAAATATTGTAGTTTATAATAGTTTTTTTAATGTTTACATTATTTAAATAATTATTTAAGGAATAATTTTGTCTTTAAAAATCATTATTAATGGCTCTAATACAACGGAAAAAATTTTTTTTCATTGATAATTTCATTGTTTTTTAAGTTATCAATTTGTTATAAACAATTTTTGAGTGTCACAATATTTTTTTATACTAGTAAAAATTACAAAAACAACCATATGCAACAAAGTGACTCAAAAATTTTTTTATATTAAATTTTTTTTTGTATTAAAATTTTTTTTATGACACTTTATGACTAATCTATAAATGTTGTAGTATGAAAATTATATGAAATAGAGGAATGCATTAATTCCCGGTTTAATACAAACTGACGAAGGCGAATTCGCTCTGCCATCAGACAGTACGTCTGTTTAAGTATCCCAAGTGGATCATCTGTTTAGCTGTGCTAAACCACTCGAATCAAGATAGGCAATTGGTCAAACGATTGTCGTGGATAGGAGAAATATGTTTTCCAATACGACGAGAAACGTTTAAAACAGGAAACAGGTTGTCGATCTGGGGCCTCCAGGGAAGAAGACATTGCATGGGAAATTTTCCCAAGGAGTATATCCTGGAGTCTTGATACGAGAAGTGTACGTCAGGGAAAATCAGGTAGGCTCATCTTCCGAGGGTTGCCAGGATATTCCTCTACAGAGGGCTGCCGTTAATCTTGAAATGTACGTCGTTGGAGATGGTCTCCCAAGAAGAGCTATGGGACATGAAGTCGATATGAAAAAAATCTTCTCCAAAGAAATTGTCCAAAATCCAGCTTTTGTAGAGTGTATATTACCGAAAAAATATTTATGTGCCATTAATTCCATCGATGTAAATTACTTGAGTATGAGATTGTTTCTTATTGTTGATATTTTGAATAAGATATCCTTTTTTAAGAAAATAATTTTTTCCTGCATAAACTCCAATACTTCTCCTATGAATACTTTTTATAAAAGTAGGGTTCTTCAAAACATGCATTTACAGCATTAATCACTATTTCGTTGCTAACCAATCCTTTACATCCGAGCCATGTTTTAAGTTTAGAACACAGATGATAGTTCCTAGAGTTAAATCTGAGGAAAACGATGGATGGTAGAGCAACTAACACTTCAAATCATTGAAATTAGTCGTTAAACTGCCCCTAGCCTCAATTGTAACGACAACAAAAACACTTCATGGATTTTTAAGTGGTGAAACACGATGCGAACTACAATATGAAACCTCGTGCTCACTCATTTATGATCCAGTGGACCATTCACTCTCTTCAGAATCTCGCGTACTTCCTCGTACACGATTTCACTGATCGACTATACACCTGGATCATACAAGAAGAAGTGGATACAAACGAAGTGCCGCTGTCGCAAAAACATTTGTATGGCCCAATGGACCTTCTATTTCTTTATCTGTAGATATCCATACATTCATGTGTACGATTTTATTTGGGCGACTGAACACCTGCAATTTAAAATATACCAGCGAGTTTCTGAATAAGCAAAAAAATATGTCTCATGGTTTTGTATAGAGATAACGAGATCTTTGCGGATGTCTTCGGTAAATTCAGATTTTGTTAAGAGGGCTATCGTCCCAGTCGGAAACGTCTTTGCACGCAATTCCTTTAAAAATTGACTAATTTTGATGCGGTTTTCACTGAACTACTAGGAAAATTGTTCTCTTTGGGGCTAACTGAAAATTTAATTTTTGATCAAGAGTAAACTGTACTTATCGTAACAGTTTATACAATGAAATGCAATTAACCATTTGCGCATATTAATCATGCACTTAAATATGCGATTGTTTGTTACAAAAATGTGTTAATAAGCATGTAAAGTAAAACAAGAAAATGCATTTTTTTCATCCGCGAAGAGTCGCCCTCACGCGGCTCAATTCCTAAACGTCACCTCTGCATTCGAACGGAATGTCGAAGTCGAAAAAAGTTGAAGAAGTGTAGAGAACGTCGTGTTATTAATTTCACTAGCCCGCTCCGCTTGCCTATCGTGAGCCCTCTTAAGTGTTCCAATTGATACTTGTGAGAGTATACAATGACTGACCATTCAGCAAGTTATTTATTATGGTGAAATAAGGGTGATTTTGTTTTTGCCAAATAAAGTCCATTTCGTCACTCATACGTTTTAGTAACTATTCGTAGCATTCACCATTGATAGTTCCCTTCTCTCAAAGTAATGAATGAAGATCACAGTTATTGAGTGCCCAAAACAGTTGTCACATTATTCCCTGAAGAAAATGTTTTCAGCTTTTTTGAGTGTACCTGCACCAGTCCATTATTTTGACCATTGTTTAACAGTGACAGTTAAAAGTTAAAACTCGACAAATAATTGCTGGGATTTCGCTTGTACAGTGCCAATTTCTCAGCTGAAACGTAGCTTTGGTGTAATTTTTGATCGACAATTAGCGAACTTACCATACACAAATTTTAGTCGAAAAAATCCCATTATATTACATTAGATGCAAATATTACATCTTCAGCTGATATCCTTCTGGTGCTCGAGAGACCTTCCTTTAATTTACAAATTCTTGTTTGTTAGATATGATAGAGGAGAGTCATTTTGTGTTGAATGACATAATGACATAATGAATAACCCATAAATGAACATAAATATTTATATCGGGTATTCAATTATTTGCAATTTCATAAATTTCGCTGCTATAATAATTACGCTTTGATGTGTAATTAAAATGTTAAGTGTTAAATTTAAATCAAGAGATTGGCAATGCTTATAATAACATTTTAAATTGGTCAATATATAATTAGAGCACGTGGCAAGTAAGTTGGATCACTGAGATTTAAATAGTACGAAGTACAGCTAACTTGTTGATGATGATATTCAATAGGAAATTATGTATGAAAGCGCCCGGATCTTTTTAATATACGAGTATACCAACCAATATATTCACTAAAAAAGAAACCACCCCTAACCAAAAAGGGGTGAGTTGCACCTGCACACCTAGCCAAGTACCTGGTTGATACCTGCCTTACCTGGACAGGCATCATCTGGCAGAACTGATCACACTTTAAAACGGTTAAAAACTGTTAAAACACACCATGACTCAGCAAAATGTGTCCCTTAACAAGAGAAATGTGATCAGATTATCTTAAATTTATTTTAGTTACAAGTTTCAGTCAAAAAAATATTCAGTGTAATAAACACCTGAGAAGATCCATTGTGGTGGTAGTTTTGAAGTTTGATCGCTAAGATCACAAAATTTAACAGGAATGTTTGTAATCCAAAAATCCAAAATACACATTAAACAAAATATTTTAGTTAACTTATCATGGTCGAATTCTGAGACATAAAAATTACTTCATTAGTTCAAAGAATTTATCAGCAAAGACTAATTTTCTATAATTTTTTAATATGTGTATATGTATTAATATATTTAATATGTAATATTTTTGGCATTACAGAAAAAAAATTGTGACAGAGGTACGAATTTTACCGATAGTATTGTCAGAGAGTTACTAGCTAAGTTAAATATTGAACAGCATTTAATTGCGAAAAGTGCATCTCGTGGCAATGGCCAAGTAGAAGGATATGTTTTAACTATTCTAGATCAATTACGAGCAGAAATTGATAATAAATCAGAATGGGCGAGCTCAATTGGTAAATGGCAAACAGCATTGAACACAAGTGTGCAAAAAAAACAACAGGGTTCACACCTCTTTATTTGTTAACCGGGCGAAATGATAGTTCTTCCGATATACGAGGGTTAATGGAATCTTTTTCAGAAATAACGAATAATAATAGTAATTTAGAACAAAATTGTAACCTGGCATACGGAAGGATGAAGAAGCAGGCCCAGTTGTCGAAAAACTTATTCGACAAAAGTAGGAAAGATCCAAAGCTCATAGGCGTAGGCGAGCTTGTTTACCATCCGTCAGGGAATTCACACCTGGCTAAAGTAGATGCAAGGTAGGAAGGTCCATTTGAAGTTGCGGCAGTACTACCGAACGACAGGTTCCAGCTGAAGGGTCTACTGGCGAACCGCAAACGAGTAGTGGCCCAAGATTCGCTGAGACTTTGGCCTGGAGATTTTTCTGAGGACTCTGAGGCATAAGAGGGTGAGTGACCTTGTTGCAATGGCCTTGTGAGGCCAATGTGCGAGTATGTAATCAGAAGAACAAATAATAAGAACAAAAAAAATTTTAAAAAAAATCAAATTGTGAGTAGGTACCTCCCGTCGAGTTTCGTGATGGTACAGTTATCAATATTACCTCCCGTCGAGTTTCGTGGTGGTACAGTTATCAATATTACCTCCCGTCGAGTTTCGTGGTGGTACAGTTATCAATATTACCTCCCGTCGAGTTTCGTGGTGGTACAGTTATCAATTATCAATATTACCTCCCGTCGAATTTCGTGGTGGTACAGCTATCAATATTACCTCCCGTCGAGTTTCGTGGTGGTAAAGCTATCAATATTACCTCACGTCGAGTTTCGTGGTGGTACAGTCAACAATATTACCTCCCGTCGAGTTTCGTGGTGGTACATTCAACAGTATTACCTCACGTCGAGTTTCGTGGTGGTACAGTTATCAATATTACCTCCCGTCGAGTTTCGTGGTGGTACAGTTATCAATTTACCTCCCGTCGAGTTTCGTGGTGGTACAGCTATCAATATTACCTCACGTCGAGTTTCGTGGTGGTACAGTCAACAATATTACCTCCCGTCGAGTTTCGTGGTGGTACAGTCAACAGTATTACCTCACGTCGAGTTTCGTGGTGGTACAGCTATCAATATTACCTTACGTCGAGTTTCGTGGTGGTACAGTTATCAATATTACCTCCCGTCGAGTTTCGTGGTGTTACAGCTATCAATATTACCTCACGTCGAGTTTCGTGGTGGTACAGTCAACAATATTACCTCCCGTCGAGTTTCGTGGTGGTACAGTCAACAGTATTACCTCACGTCGAGTTTCGTGGTGGTACAGCTATCAATATTACCTCACGTCGAGTTTCGTGGTGGTACAGTTATCAATATTACCTCACGTCGAGTTTCGTGGTGGTACAGTTATCAATATTACCTCCCGTCGAGTTTCGTGGTGGTACAGTTATCAATATTACCTCCCGTCGAGTTTCGTGGTGGTACAGTTATCAATATTACCTCACGTCGAGTTTCGTCGTGGTATAGTCATTGTTATAAAAAAAAATAATAATAGAAAAAATAATAATAATAAGATTGTAGTCTTCATGTCGAGTTTCATGATAGAGTGGTTATGAGTGAGCCCTCACGTCGATTTTCGTGATTGGCTAAATGGAACGTTAGAGATAAATCATTACGCAGAACTGTATGATCCTACAAGTTAAAGTTTTGATGTTGAAAGTTCAGATGAATATAATCTTTACGTCGAGTTTCGTGATTGGTTAAATAGAACGTTAGAGTTAAATCATTACGCAGAACTGTATGATCCTACAAGTTAAAGTTTTAATGTTGAAAGCTCAGGTTAGAGGTTGCAGCCATTATGAGTTAATGAGCTGACCTTTGAGATTAAGATTTTTGATCTATGATAAGATGATCAAGATAGATCGAGAATTGAATTAATGAAAGTTTGAGAGATTCTGATGTGAGAAATGGCTGAGCCGAGGGATTCGTCATGGACTGTTTATATGAATTTTTGTTTATAGTATCTTAAGTATCGAATAACTCGGAGCGCTGAGTTAAAACGTGCGGGCAAAAGATTGTAAAAAGAACGAATTACGAATTACGAAAAGGACAGTCGATCTTTAGCCGTGATATCGACGTGACATAATTTAATAAATATTGTTTTGAAGAACGTTTGGTTTGAAATATTCAATCATTTTCTTACAAGTCAGAAGTGGGATAAGACAATCCATAGCCGTGTTTTTGTAAACTTTATCGACGTGAGCACACACCGGGGTGTGAGTTGATATCTATCATGGGTCGGTCGCGGAACTCCCGTCGTGCGGGTAAAAAACGTGGCCGGGTGACATCTCCGAGTTCCTCGTCATCGAGCTCATCCTCGAGTTCGTCCGCGGACGCGAGACGTAAATTAAAGAAACTGAGACGTCGTTTAGCGATTCTTGAACGCAGTGCTCCAACGGTTAGTGTGCCGGGTCCTAGTGATGAGGCTCTTGTACCGACGTTTGATCCCCAAAGAGACGAGTTGAGCATCGAAGCTTGGGTATCGCGAGTAGACGATGTGGCGAAGACGTACAAGTGGAGCAGCAGAGCAGTAACCAGAGTCGCCGCAAATCGACTTCGAGGAATGGCGAGAAGGTGGTACGACACCCAACAATACTTGAATGTGGAGTGGAAAGAGTTAAAGCAGGTATTAATTAAACAATTTAGAAAACCTCTGCCATTTGCTAAATTGTTGCGAGATGCTGCGAATTACGAAGCCGCTCCCGGACAGGAACTCAGTGAGTACTGTTTTAATAAATTAGCCAAATTGAAGCTGCTTGACGTAGTGATACCTGAACTTTACCTTGTGGACGCTGTTATTGGCGGAATTCCAGATGAACACATCGCTAGGTCAGCTAGGTCTTCTAATTTTACAGACACAAGCGAACTTTATGCCTTTTTAAGTACATCAGGGACCGTTCCCGTTAAGAAATCATATCAGGCAGCTGCAATTTCTAAGAAACATTCTTATGTTACTCCACCATATAAATCTGCGGGAAGCAGTATTGTAAAGCGAAATATTAGTTGCTTTAATTGTCGAGGCGCTCATTTTGCTAGCGAATGCCCTAAGCCGCGCAGAGAGTGCTTTAATTGTAAACGCTTGGGTCACATCCAGAGTCAATGCCCTTACAAGAGTAATAAGAATGAAACTAGCTCTAGCACTACCGATAATAAGGTTTCTCGACGTGAGATAAATGAGATTGGTACAAGACCGAAGACTTCAAAAAATCCCTACATTATGCGAGCGACGATAAATGGTAAGAAAGTTCAGTGTTTGTTGGATACGGGGAGTACAAGCAGCGTGATTAAGGAATCAGTACTGAAAAGAACAGGTTTAGAATATTATCCTGACAAGACTAAACTTCTACGCAGTTTTGCTGGTAATCTAGTACCATGTCTTGGGAATGTCCGTACTACAGTACGAGTGGGTGAAGCTAAAGTCACAGTTACCTTAATTGTTATGAAAGACCAAAATTTAACTCAAGACTGTATAGTGGGAAGAGACTTTTTAAATTCTCCTAACGTAACATTAATAACAAGCGGGAATGAAGTTGTGGTACGTCAATTAAATGAATTGCAGTTGTGCGCTGAAATCGGTACCACTAGCATCTGTGCGTTGTCTGAGACTGCTTTTGCTCCTGTGTTCGGCGATGTTGACTTGAACACCCAAAAACAATGCGGTGAGTTATTGTTGGAGTATCGAGATTATATTTCGCATTCTTTATCCGACTTGGGAAAAACTAATGCGGCGGAATTAACTATAAGATGTGTTACAGAAGAACCGGTAGTGTACCGGCCATATCGTATGCCGATGAAAGAAAAGGAAATTTTGCGAAATATAGTGGACGAGTTGCTCAGAAACGGTATAGTTCGCGAATCGAACTCGCCTTATGCTAGCCCGGTTCTTTTGGTGAAAAAGAAGACTGACGATTTCCGTATGTGTGTTGATTATAGACGTTTAAACGCTGTAACTGTCAAAGATAAATATCCGTTACCCCTTATAGAAGAACAACTAGATAGGTTGGGCGGTCACCAGTGCTTCATAACCCTGGATTTGGCTTCCGGGTTTTACCAGGTTCCGGTTGCGCTTGATTCTATTGCTAAAACAGCTTTCGTGACACCGGACAACCATTTGGAATTTTTAAGAATGCCGTTTGGCCTGACAAATGCGCCAGCTGTTTTCCAAAGGCTTATGAATAATGTTCTAGGTACGCTGAAAAATTCTATTGCCTTTCCTTATATTGACGACGTGATCATTCCATGTCCGAACATTATCGAAGGGTTGAGTCGATTACGCCAGGTACTTGAAGCGTTTCGTAAAAATAATTTAACTTTGAAATTGGAAAAGTGCAGGTTCTTCCAGAAAAACATCGAGTATCTGGGTAGGGAGATTACCGTTGAAGGAGTGAGACCCGGCGCTCGCAAAGTGCAAGCTGTGCTAGCAATGAAAGAGCCGTGTACACTAAAAGAGATAAGACAGTTTCTAGGCCTGTCGGGTTATTTTCGTCGGCACATTAAAGATTATGCTAGAAGAGTGCAGCCATTCACTCGTCTTTTGCGTAAGAATACTTCTTGGTGTTGGGGAATCGAGCAGCAACGTGCTTTTGATGATGTCAAGAAGATGCTGACGGAAAGACCAGTACTAGCAGTCTTTGATCCAGAGTTGGAAACGGAGCTACATACCGACGCTAGCTCGTTGGGGCTAGGTGCTATATTGATGCAACGGCACGATGAAGTTTTTCGTGTGGTAGGATACTACAGTAAACAGACTACATACGAGCAGAGAAATTATCATTCGTATGAACTAGAAACGATGGCTGTGGTCTATGCACTCCGATATTTTCGAGTTTATTTGGTTGGCATCAAATTTCGTATAGTCACTGACTGCAATGCTTTGAAGACGGCATTTTCGAAAAGAGATTTGATTCCGCGAGTGGCAAGATGGTGGCTGGAGGTGCAAGATTTCAGCTTTGAAGTTACTTATAGAACGGGGTCGCGCATGTCCCATGTAGACACTCTTAGCAGACAACCTCTTTTAGACGAATTAGAAGTTAATCAGGCCGATTTGACTGAAGCTGACTGGATATTAGCAGCGCAAATGCAGGATGAGCAGATAATTCGAATTCGTACTATTTTGAATAGTGAAGAAAATACTAGAGATACTAAGGGATATTTTGACGAATATGTTTTAAAGAACGAACGATTGTACAGAAAGTTAGCAAACGGTAAAACTGCTTGGGTGGTACCCAGGAACGTAAGATGGCAAGTTTGTAGACTGTGTCATGACCAGGCGGGTCACTCGGGAGTAGAGAACACTTTGAAGAGAATGCAGCGATATTATTGGTTTGCGAAAATGCGTCGTTTTGTTACGAAGTACTTTCGTGCGTGTTTAAATTGTTTGTACTACAAAGCATGTCCAGGCAAGAAACAAGGAAAACTGCATCCTATTGAAAAAGTAGCCGTACCATTCCACACAGTTCACGTAGACCATCTGGGGCCCTTCGAAACAAGTTCCCGGGGGAATAAATTTCTTTTGGTAATTGTCGACGCTTTCACCAAGTTCATGATTATTGAAGCCGTCAAATCACAAAAGACCCAACCAGTGGTGCGAGCGTTTCAGCAGGTTATGTGTCTGTTCGGGGTCCCGACGAGAATAATTAGCGATCGAGGAAGTGCTTATACTTCTCATTCCTTCAAGTTGTTTTGTCAGTCGTATAATATTAAACATGTGCTTAACGCTGTTGCGACTCCAAGGGCAAACGGGCAGTGTGAACGCTACAATAGAACGATCCTCGGTGCGTTAGCTACTCTCAGTGCTGACACGAATAGTACGGAATGGGACACCCATGTGAAGGAAGTACAGAGTGCGATGAACACGACTTTTAATAAGGGTATTAATCGAACACCGTCAGAGGCGTTAATGGGTTATCAACCTAGACCAGCAGCCCAGGCGCAGTTATTGGCAGAGTTAGAAGTAGATTTGGAACGCCTCAGCTAGGCGGAAGTTCGGGATCAAATGAAGAACCACATCACCACCGAACAGGCGCGGCAAAAAGAACGTTATGACAAGTCTCGCAGAGAATCTGACAAGTATGAATCAGATGACCTGGTTTTGGTGCACATTACCAGTGGGGCCAATACAGGTTCGAGCAAGAAACTTCTGCCCAAGTTTAGGGGGCCTTTCCGGATAGTCTCTGCTTTATACAATGACAGATACGTAGTGGAAGATTTACGAGAAGGACGCCACAAGGCTAGGACCGTTGTGGCTGTTGAGAAGTTGCGACCTTGGATTGCGGCTCAAGAGTAACTGGTGAAGGCAGTTACGAAAGTAGTGGTTGTCGCCACACGGACAAGAGCTGTCCAGTGTTTGAATTTGTTAGAGTGGTTGTCGCCACACGGACAAGAGCTGTCCAGTGTTCGAATTCGTTTGAGTGGTTGTCGCCACACGGACAAGAGCGGTCCAGTGTTTGAATTTGTTAGAGTGGTTGTCGCCACACGGACAAGAGCTGTCCAGTGTTCGAATTCGTTTGAGTGGTTGTCGCCACACGGACAAGAGCTGTCCAGTGTTTGAATTGGTTTGAGTGGTTGTCGCCACACGGACAAGAGCGGTCCAGTGTTCGAATTTGTTTGAGTGGTTGTCGCCACACGGACAAGATTTGTCCAGTCTTTGAGTTTGAGTGGTTGTCGCCACACGGACAAGATTGTCCAGTCCTTTAGGTTGCTGCAGATACTCGTGCAGACCGAAGACCCTGGACGGAGATACTCGTGCAGATCGAAGACCCTGGACGGAGATACTCGTGCAGATCGAAGACCCTGGACGGAGATACCCGTGCAGATCGAAGACCCTGGACGGTCCAGGATCGTGCGGTCTGAGGACAGCCCGCGTGACAGGATGGCCGAGTGTGAGAAATGGCTGAGCCGAGGGATTCGTCATGGACTGTTTATATGAATTTTTGTTTATAGTATCTTAAGTATCGAATAACTCGGAGCGCTGAGTTAAAACGTGCGGGCAAAAGATTGTAAAAAGAACGAATTACGAATTACGAAAAGGACAGTCGATCTTTAGCCGTGATATCGACGTGACATAATTTAATAAATATTGTTTTGAAGAACGTTTGGTTTGAAATATTCAATCATTTTCTTACACTGAAGGCATAAGATGTGATGCCTGAAGTAGTGTTCTCCTGGTTACAGGTAGAGGAGAGGACATTGGGATTCGTGGAGAGCTGTTAATTCGAGAGCGAATTAAGCTGTCAGTCTGGCCGTGTGAGCGGCGCGATTGACGAAACTCAAGATGTAATTTGAGGAGTCCCGAAAAAGTCGGCCACTCTGGACGCCCACGGACGATCCAAGGATTTAGCGTTGTTTTCGCTGTGTAGAATTTAGCATACGAATCCAAATTGTCTATTTTGCAACTTTTGTCTCTCGGAAACGACAGTCGTCGTTTATTACGGTGTGAAGCAACTTGTGCTGTAATAAACGTGCGATCTCTTAAAGGTATTTTTATTTTCAAAATTAATACCTGATCGTACCTACGATCATAAATACGTCAAACTGAAAATACCACGTTATTATAATACCTTAGCAAATAGATGAGCTAAAAATCGATCAAAAAGTTCATTTTATCACGGTAAAGTTCCGTCCATTTTCAAAATAGATACGAGTCTATATTACGCTAGCCATGAAAACAATATTAAACATCTCACTTTACCTGTAACGTTAGAAATCTGTCAGATCCGTTCCGTAGCAACAGTGAAATATGAAACCATGAACAATTACTGTCAAGCTTAAATTTCATGACATAGTTAAAGTTTCACCATTAATAAAGGGAGATAGATGAGAGAAGAGTGCAGCCAGTAATTACTTGCTGTGTATTATCAAATATCTATTCCCGGGATTGTTTAGCTAAACAAGGGGGATATTTTAAATTGTTATTTTTTATTTTACAATTTAAAAGGAACTAACTTGGCAAGGTAGGAGTGAAAGAATGAACAAAGCAAAATGATGATAAAATACTGTTTGTTGCTGTTACTGTAATTGCTGTACTAGTATGATCACGCTGATTAAGTGGCATTTATAATGTAAAAGTAGAAAATATATATTTGAATCCGTAACTACATTGCCAATTAATGTAGGTACAACAAAAAATATAAACCCTAACCAACAAATCACGAGCCAAAGAAAATTCTGCTTTGGAGAAAGTATTATCAATCAAATTACTTAATGATTACAAGTCACAATAAAATTGATTTGATACTCATGCTCGTCGTTATGTTAGTATTTAAGTTTAATGAGGGAGGGCACATCACTACGTGTATCAAACTTATCAGAATTTTTCCTGCAATCTGCAGATCTCCTTTAGACCTTCCTTGGTCTGTAGAAGAGGTTTATTCCAGCAGATATATATCGCAGCCTATCATCCTACGTCTACCAAAGTGCCACATTAGACAGACTAGGGAGTATTTGGAAAATGATCTTAATTCCATCAGATTTAATGTAGGCATTTAAAGTACTTAATTTTATAAAAGTACCTGAGTTCGAAAAAATTCTATTTGATGGGCAAAAAAGAGGACTTTTTCGCCACTTGCAAATACGTTCATAGTTCAAACTTACCATTTGTTATTGACGTCCCATGCGAAACACAACAGGGCATTAATACACATGTCTCCGGGTATAGTGTGCGACCTGATGTTTCCATTGGCGCGTATCACCCTTAGTATCCCGCAGTGGGAAGAGAGGAGGATCCCTAGGGGTCCGTAGAGATTATCCGACCAGCCGGGCACCGGCTCGAAGGCTGTTGACGTCACTGGAATTATGCGTACGTGATGTGAGCTTATCCGGACTTTAAAATAGTGAAATATGTAAACTAGGTTTCTATCAACGTTGCTCCAAGGCAAATTACACAGAAAAATTTTGATGTTCAAGGAAATGCTTTGATTTCTTTCATCAGGAGCTGTTCCAAATAGGTCAATTTGTCAATAGTGTCAATTAATAAACAGTGTGGCAAAATTATACTTAGTACACGTATAAAGTTACTTAAATCGTACGAGCTCGATGATTTTCTGTTAAACTTTGGAAAAGATTTTCAATACAACTTTTGTTCAAAAGTGAAATTTTCCAACATAAAATTGGAACATATACAGTGTGACCCAAGGGTAAGTGCAAACTTTATAACTTTTTGTCTATCCATGTTATCGACTTGAATCTTTTTTTAAGCGACAGGTACGACAATGAGGCATTCCTAAAGTATTCAGATTTATATACAGGATGTCCCAAAAAAATGGAAAACTAGGTTCTATTTTTCTTTTAAATGAAACCCCCAATTTTTGTTAGGTTTTTGGATTTACGTCTAAATGGCCTACATATTATCTGCAATAATTTTCGACTTATGTTAATTTATGTGAAAAATTAGCGTCATGTTTCCGAGAGCCACTCCAATTAAATTGAACAACCTTTTATCGTCCGATTGCTTAAGCTTAAGGGCTCGTTTTAAGATTTTGACGAATTTGTATTTCAACAAAACGTTATTGTAACACAAACAGAAGTACATTATAAAAACAAACAACTCTAGAAAAATTAGAGGAAAGGCTCCAATAATGCTTAAACAGGCCATCATCATGTTTCACGCAAGCAGCTATCGTTTTGTAAATGAATCCCCAACTCCAGCAAACACCGCTCCTTCAGTTGAACGGAAGGCTTCTGATATCCTGCTTTACATATGATCTGAAGTTATTAGACGATCTCTGAAAACCTATTACTTCCCATATCCCCAAAGAAAAAGAAATGAGTTCTGTGAATCGCTTGGGCCTCTGTACCTCCTCTGCCCATCCAATGATTAGGATAGGATTGATCCAAGAATACTTACACTATCTCATGAATCACCAGCTTGTTGCAATCACGTGGCTTACTGGCATTCAAACTCACTTCTTCTAACAATTTAAGTAGATCTTCGCTAAAATTGTAAGTACCTTTCACCATTCAGCAAAAGTTCAATAATATGATTCCCAATAGCTCTTCGCCAAATATTGGGCAACCATCGATTTTCGTGATTTTGGTGCTCAACCATTAAGGACCGACCCATTGCTTCTAAATGTTGCTTTATACGAAAACGGAATTTGTTCATAGTATTATCATCATCATCAATTATGCCATTAATTGAATACAGAACACAGCTCTATTTGTTGTCCCTATACAACTTGGTATAGGTTCAGATGATGTAGATGGAACTCTTGTTTCAATATTATTCTCTTTACACCACTTGGTGAAATGTCCATTTTGTTTCTATTTTCTAAGTGCTTAAGTAAGAATTTTCCTGTAGCACCAGTAAAACTTGCAGCTAAATTTCCTCATTTATCCGATCACCAACAACTTCCTTTTTGGTATAAGACATTACCAGTGAGATTAAACTACCTCTTTACTTATGGAATGAAGAAGACCGTGGAGTTTTATATCTTCTGAATATTTTTGATATTAGATTCTCTGCTTAGAACTGAACTATTTCTGTCAGCTTTGCCAATATAGTTGACCGTTATTAGTAGGTATACTAGCACTGTTCTGGCCCATTTGACGTGTAAATCGAAATCTCTCACATGTATTTTAGAGGGAACTTTTCTTTGTCATGCAAAATGGAACATTGCGGCCCCAAAATTTGAAGCTATCAAGAGCCCATCGCGGAGCTCTGATAGGGGAACGTTGTCCCATTTCTACTAGAAGGGGCTACTCCTTCTCGAGAAGGTCCCAGAAGAGTTATCCAAGCAGAAGCTGCTCGGGGGCTGTTTTGAGTTATTCGGTCGAAGCTGTTTAAAGATATTCTTAGCTGCTCGCGAGTAGTTTAAAGCTATTCTTGGCAGTTAGGAGCTGTTTGTAGAATGCTGTATGACTTGCAGAAAAAATCCCATTTAAAATACACGGGATTTTGTTTCAATGTAAAATTACGCCAGAACATTGTTAATACATATACTCGTAATCACTATTTCTTCGCAAGTGAAATTATTAAAAATTGGTAGTGTTAAAAATTTGAAAGAATTAAACGATGTGTTAAATTTTATGATAGATACTTACCCAATACCTTTTGTCCAGAATCAACATTTACATTTTTTATTTTGCAACAAATCTTGCAAATTGTACAAAGTAGACCCTATGAATTGAATATCGGAAAAAAGCTCTTAAAAAATGTAAAAATGTAAATATGTGTACATATCGAAATATTTAAGAGAACATATATGTCGATATATTTGAAGAAATTATAATTTGTCATTTTCAAAAAATCTCAGTAGATAGTGGAACATGAATTGCGAGTTCATCTACTCCTCAAAAGATGCGCTGAAGCTTAAGAAATTAATCTGCTGGAAAAAAGTTGGTTAAGTGAACTTGAACGGCTTTGAAGTTATAAATTTCAAGTTCTGTAAGTATATGCATGACGCTAATTCAACACATAAATTAACAAAAGCAAAAATTATTGCAGACAAGTCTATGAAACCATGTGCGTTACATGGACAATTTAATGGCCAATCCAAAAATCTAAAACTTTGTTATTCATCTTATTTTGAGGCATTCTGTATATAAGTTGAAAATTGTTAGGATGTGCCTCATTGTCGTATTTATCGTTTAAAACAAGGACCAAGTTAATACTATGGAAATAAAATTATGGAGACCCAGGGTCACTTTCTGTATATGTACACAGTTTTATTATAAGTAAACTGGCAATAGAAAATCCTGCGTTGATATTCACACCTCATCTGTGCTAACATTTGGGAACTGTCTTGATAAGTTGAACAATTTGACGTTTGGTTTTAATAACCAATAACAGCGAAAGATTAACATGTGTACTGGCATGATGGGTCCTAATAAGGTAGGCCGCTCTGTAATCCAGGGCTATCCTCTTTTTCCCAATAAGATAGACGCATATTAATGAGGTGACGATCAAGGTCATAGGCGTGCAGGTAACAATAGCACTTAGGATAAGGAAGTACTAATAATTACGGTATTTTTCGTTGAAGTGAGGTTATTTAGGAGTAGAGTTAATAGTAACGAGAATTATTACGAGTAATAGGGGTAGGCAGGCAATTTGTAACAAGTGACCCCGTCTTCCTGGAAAAATACATGTAGAGGGAAAACGCGAAACGCCACTGACATCTCAATATTCGCTCGCCGGATTTCTGCTTATCTCTTACTTTCTTCTTCTTCTTCACCTTCGGACCTTTTGTTCTGACACCATTAAACAGGATGGCCTCTCAACATTATACAAAAGAGGTAAAAATGCAAATATACTGCTTACGATAACTGCGATTTTTTTTTCTTCCGATGTATGAAACATCCCTCTGTTGACGACGAGCTCATTAATATGCGTCTATCTTGCTGGGAAAAGAGTATAATCGAGTTCTCAAAAGTATATTATATTGTTACGAGAATCAGTTATGCTATTGGAGAAGACAAAAAAACGGACAGTCGTATTATGCCACATTATTATTTAAGTTAGAATAAAATTAATAATATTTGCAGTCAGTACAACATTTTTAATTTAAAGTTCAATCGTGATAAAATTTTTTTGGTCCATCATTTTGTCAAGCTCACAAAACAGCTGATTTATCATAGCATTTCTATATGAGTTCGCGAACCATGAAGTGGCACGGCTTGTTCCATCACCTGATTAATGCTTCTTCTTTACCTTTACTTCACTTTTTACTTTACTATCTTTACCGGTTACTTTGTTCTTCCGACAATGAAAAATAGTTTGTACGAGGGTCAAGTTTCTGCTAATTTAGCTCAGCTTGAAGCTGCTTTGAGAAAAGAAACGCATGCGCTGCCTGAAGACGCTGAACGAAATACCTTGTTTGCTCTTAAAAATAGTTATGTCACTGTTTAGATGCTTAGAATTATCACGATTAAGGTTATTGTAAATTTAACTAATGTAAGTAGGTACAGTATGATTTCTAATAGCTGACATATGAAAATGATATGAATTCCAATTTTGTTCTACCTACTTATTTTATTCTCAAGTTTAACGCGGACTTCTAAGTTTGTTATTTAAAATTAATGGAATCTAATTGAAAGTTCCTTAAAATTTTTGAACAATAATTAAACATCAAATTGGATAATTATGTTAAGAATTTGTTTAAGTATTTTTACAGAGGAGATGGAAAGTATTAGGGCAGTATTTTCTGTCACCAGTTTACTGTGAATCATACGGTATATACATGGTGTTTATGCAAAATAAGAAAATCCCTGTTGATCTACCCCAAGAGTTGCGTTGCTGAACCCTAAAGTTTATTTTTAACCCCAAGATAAGTAAGTTAATCCCTTAAAACTTTTCAAAAAAACGTTACGATCCTTAGCATGAAATGAGGGTCACCTGATACCACAATTCAATGAATTTCTTCAATAACATATTTGCCTTTCACGCAGGCACTTTCGAATCCCGTTAATCCCCCTACTTAAAAAATTAATATCTCACCTATCGCAGGTCGGAACAGCCCGACGGGTATCCCCTTGCCCTTCAGCAGGAGGTTCTCCGCGACCGCCTTGGTGTAAACGTAACAATTGGGCCACTTCCCTATCAACCTGCAATCAACATAATTTCCCCTATCAGCCTGGGATCGAATCAAGGCCGCCTCGTCATATCTCATCAATTAACCGATATCGCTCGTCGAATAATCGGTCCGGGGCCGCAAGTGTTTACATAAAACCGAACCGTTCGAAAATTAATTCATGGAAATGTTATACAACGTTCAATATTTTGATTAAGCGTCGGGAAACGTTCAGTTGCCTTTTAAGCGATTCCGGATCGCCCCGGGATCGGGGCAATTTACATGGAGAAGGGGTCTGTATGTGGGAAAAGAGGAATTAAGTTAAATATAGAAGGAATTAGCCGCAGATGATAAAGAACGAGTTTTGTGGAACGGAAAAACTAGACGATGAAGGAAGGGAGATCCTTAACGGGGTCTTTAGTGGGATACGGTTAACTGGCATGAATTATTTCCACTTTATGGAAGAAACACAAAAACAAATACAAAAACAAAAAAAAATTGTAAGTATACCAATTTACTGAATAAACAAGGGTCGTATTCACCGCAAACACGGCAATTACTATAGACCTCTTATGACCCACCCTTTATTATTATATATTTTTAACTTATCATTGTTTAAAGTACATCTATACTTAAACCAGATAATAATGCAGTCACTGATTTCTGTGACAATTTAGTCGAAAACTGTAATGATACGTAATTATAATATCTTCCCATCAATTCGGCTTTGGGGTTCGGGTAGATAATGCGCGGAATGCATCCATGCCATGCCCCTTGCAAAGACAATGATGGTCGACAGTATAAGGATTAACGTGTAGGAAAGTTCGGATTAACAATTCTGTAGAATCAATCAATATGGTGCACCATATAACCTTACAGTGGAGACTCATAAGGGCACCGTAAAATTATTTATAACCTCATCCACAATGTTTAGTTTAAGTGGAAGTTTTGTATGTAAAAAGGGCGGGTTTAACGTACTTGTCATTAAAAGGTTGCTCTGCAAATGTCCTTTCACATATGAAATACGACCAACACTCAAGGACTATTTCGGTTTCTCACCCTTGGCTGATGTTATCGAGCACGTCCGACCTCAGCTCCTCCGTCATCTTGATGAGCAGCTCAGGCTCGATCGGCGGCTCGTAGAACTCCTCCGCTATCCTGCTCGTGTAGCAGTTGGAGTAGGCCGTCGAGACGAGGACGAACGCCCGCAGGCCGACGGCATCCCTCAGGATGTCGAGCAGCTCGGAAGTGCCCCTCACGTTCGTGATGACGGCGTCGCCGAGCTTCGAGTCCATGTTCAGGGAGGCGCCGCAGTGGAACACGACGTTTACCTGTGGGGGAAAGGACAACGAATTTCTCTTTGTACGCGGCATCTGGACGTTCCAAAGTAATGGAATCGCAGGTATATACACATTAAATATTTAGGCGTAATTTTAGACGAAAAATTAAATTTTAGGTTGCATATCCAAAATGTATGGTAGAGAGCAGAAAATAAACTCAACGAACTTGGGAGATTAATGCCGAACATCGATGGCCCCATCGATAATAAAAGAAATTTATATGCCTACACTATTAACTCAATATTACTTTATGGTTCTCCTGTCTGGGAAGGGGGCATTAGGATTGCAAAATATAAGAACTTACTAAATTCAACAATTATTATAAAAATGCTTAATTAGAGTTGCTAGTAGCTATAGGACAGTATCCCTAGCAGCTCTCGAAATTTTCTATGGCGTTCCTCTTATAACTCTCCAAATCGTTGAAAGAACAAAAAAATTTAATGGTATGAACAAAAATAATTTCCAAATCTGAAACATCAGTATCATGACAAATTCTCTGGAATAATAACACCACTAAAGGTCAATGAACCAAAAGGCTCATATCTACAATTGAACCTTGGTACAAATCAAAATTGAGAAAAACAAACTATTTTTTCTCTCAATTTCTTACTGGTCATGGCTCTTTTGCAAACATCGCATATAAAATTAAGAAAAATTTAACAAATTCATGCATATACTGTGGCGAGTTTGATAACGCCGAACACACAATTTTCCACTGTTGGAAATGGACTTGTGATATCCTGGAACTACATTTAAATTTAAAAACTAACATCACTGTTGACAATATCATTAATATTATGCTCCTCTCTAAAAAGAATTATAACGCCGTTTTTACTTGTATTTGTGATATTATGAAACCAAAAAGAATCTGATGAACGTGAAATCCAAAAACTGAATCCTTAAAAAAATTAAAAATTAAATTATATTTCGCAGAGTCGCAGGATGCTATAAACATAAGAGCGAAAGAAAGGCCATATATTTCTCGTTGGCTAAACAGAGAATGAACTTTGGCGATGTTGCTAGCTGGCGAAATATCACAGTAATCCGCTCCGTACACTGTACCGCACACATCCGAAAGTGTAAAGCGATGCGCAACCGCGATACGCGTTGACTTGGACTTTGCTTGGCCGGCAACGTTGCAAAACATCCTTCTCTGTCATACTAACGAACGAAGAATAAGTTTCTCTTTTGTTCTTGTTGATTTCTGGACAGGCGTTTCAATAGAAATGATCCGTATACATAACATTGTTATTAATTTCACTATTGTTTCTTCTTTTCCTAAATTAGCCTGCCGTTTCCTTTTTGTGAAATTATAAGTTTTAATTTATGTTGGACTTAAATAATTAATACTGTTAGTCTTTGATGATTATGTTCTCTTAGAGTGCCGGCCAAAGACACATAGTAACATCGGAAGAGAATGTGTTTTAGTGAGTAACCTTATGGAACCCCACAGTATCAATAGCGGGGAATATTACCAATTTTGATCGACCTCTAGTCTCAAGAATGGGTATTCTTCTCAATTGGTCTCCATAAACAAAATTACAAAAAAGGGATGGTGTTACAACTTTTGATGTAAGAAATATCAACAACTCATATAGTGTGGAGTAAAATTATGGAATAAAGTGAAGATAAACATTACAGACGTGGTGAATGTATCGATAGGAAGAAGGAGAATTAAAACAGGAGCTAAAAACAAGTATAAAATACCATGGTACACGAAGGAAATTAAGCAAATCACCAGAAAGAAGATAGATTCATTCTTGCGCTACAAAGAACTTAAAGACCAGATGATTGACAAACCAACCAACAGGAAATAAACCTGGCGAATCAAACAATAAAGGAGTTAAAACAATGTTTCTACTTGGGTACAGTATACATTGAAAACGGAGTCCGACCTGTACGGATCACAAAAAAAGTCTGGAAGATGCTATAGTCCAAGACCCATTTGTCAGAAATTTGCTTTAGATGGACGTAAGAGGTAACCGCAATGTTTTTACGTGAGCACCTCGGGAATAATGCCTAGAATAAGGATTGACTTACCCTCCAAAGCGCAGAGGTCGGGAACATTGTTTAAAATTCAACAATTTAAAAAAATGAAAAACGCGTTTTTTACGACTTGTTTTGCTTCTAACTTTTTAAGTATTGCATTTAGAAGAAAATTGAATAGAGAAAACATTTGCAGAATCTCTTTTTACATAAAATGTCATAGGCTATGAGCGGTTTTGCAAAATAGCAATAAACAAAAAAAAAATAGACCCAAAAAAGTGGTTTATTAATTTATTATTTTAGGCACTTTAAAATAGAGTTAGGACTTCCAATCACATGCAGAAAATCTTGAAGATATTATAAAAGAACGCAGTAAATTTCGTTTCGACGGTTCATTACATTTTGCTCAACAATTTTGCAATCCAGAAAAATCGAAAAATATTGAAAATTTTCAAAATTGTTTAAACATGTTTTCCACAATTCGATTTTAACAAAACTCGCTGAGCATATATAAGAAAGAACAAGATTTCCTGTGCTTTTTTCATAATTAAAAGATATTTATTAGAACGATCATAGTCATTGTTTAAATTTGGTGTCGTTTTTTTTTTGCTTATAAACAAATAGATTGTTTCGGCAAATTTTTTGTTCAATGAAATTCTGAAAACATAGCGGGAAAGTACTCCGAAAGACGCTTCTTTTTGAATATAATAAGTTGCTATTTTGTTCATTAATTTCTGAGATATAACTCCTCAAAATTTATTTGTGTTTAATAAAATGGTTAATAATGGTTAATGAAATTACTATTTTTTCTCATATCTTAAGAAATAATTGTTTCTCGCAGTAACCAGTATAATATTTGTGTAGAAGTTTACATTAAACAGATTGAAATTTACATTAAAAAAGTTCTCGCTTTGAATTTTGACAAATTTATAAATTTGACACCATTTTATATTCAGCGACCTTTGGAGATCATCTACCCATTTCTCACCCGACTTCTCATGTTATAATCGACCTATAATAATTAGTTTATTTCAGTATTTTGTGTCTTGTGTATTTTATTTACATAGAGAACATAACAAATTTGCGAGACTTTTACGAGGCATGAGACGAAACGAGACTTTTATTGCGAGACGAGACTCGAGACGAGACATTCCACTTTTTTTGCGCGACAAGACGAGATTTTTCAAAGTCTTGACTCGTCTCGTCTCGTAGGCAATACTACCATATACTAACTATGTTAAAATCAGATGATGACTAGTAATTGTACGCTCTAGTAAAACAAAAAATGTAAATTCGTGGTCCCTTAAAACAAACCTCAGTCGATTCCTTTTGATTAATTCATCATCAGATGTTCATTAAATACTACAACTCTAATAAATACTATAACGCAAGTGACATATTCCGGGCAACTAGGTTTATGGCAAAATTGTATTCTACAATAATTATATTACTTTCTCGTATGATACAACGGGCTTAATATTTTCCTCACAAACTGCGCGTCTCAAGGGAAAACCTAAGACAGCACTTAATATCCAAATTGAATATGGAATTTTCAAACAATTTATATTTGTGAAGAAACCAATTGGCGTATCATTTTTGTCTTTAAAAGTATAGAAATTTGTACTCCTACGCACGCCATTGTTAAAGCTAAAAATATATTATTAAAATATATATTTTATTATTATTACGTTGTAACGCGCTTGGTGCGGTTACTTGTGAGATTTGGCGCTGGGACGGAGTTCGGGAGTTCGGGAAACGGTTTTAAGAGTCGGTTTTACGGTTTTGCTCGGGCGCCAGATTTTTAAGGGTTTTCTCCCTCGGGAATATGCCTGGGTAATTTTACGAACTCAGGAGATTACCAGGGTTGTCTGTAGAAATGAAACACACGCTCAAAAATAGAAAATCCTAAAGTTATTTTATTCCCAATTGGCCGTGAAAACAATTCGTTCGACTAACACCTGCGAGGTCGTCGAACGGAGATCGGCAAAAACTTATTTACAGTTATTTATTAATCTCGGAAAGGAAACATACAAAAGCGAAGATATAAAAATATCACAGTTCGAGAGAAATAAAATTTTATTCTAAATGAAATTGGAAAGATCGAAAACTATTTAAATAAGCGAAAATGCGGAAACTGAAAATTACAATACGTTGGCGAGCAATAAAATTTAAGATTTGAAATATGAAAACCCTCTAAATATTGAAAATGAGAAAACGGAAAATTATCCTAACAATTTCACAATGAAAGAGAAATAGCTAAATACGGAGAAGATAAGAAAACGTGCAGAGTCTAATATTCAGTAGTGCGGCTTTTACATATCGAGAGAGCGAGAGTGTGAGAGAGAGAATACGGTAGACGGGAATTAACTTTTCCTCGACACAACGACGGAAAAATTAATTCTGGGCGGTTGGGAAAACGGACGTTTTCGCAGCCGCCGGTTTAACACGTAGTAAACGTTCACCCACAGATAGCTTATATCTAGCGGTCGGTACGCCCACAACGAAAAATCACAGATAAACGTATAGTCTACTAGCTAGCGGTCGGGGACGCTTTCACAATAGACGAATAACTACGAATAGTTCAGGCGGCTTAAGACTATCGGTCGGGGACAAGGTACAATTTACGTACACTCACAAATAACAAATAGTTCGGCGGCTTATAACTAACGGCGGTGACGTTTACAATAGACAGATAGACGGATCGGATCGACTTGCTATAAACAAGTCTTGGTTCTCGCCTTGGATTAACTCTCTAAAAATCGGCTTCGTTACAACGTATCTCAAACGGTTTGAGAGATATTAAAAATTTTCCTTAAACTTGTATCACCTCGTATTTTCGTAACGGAGCATTTTTGGACCTTAGTTTACAAAGCGAGCTATCATTAATTTTACGTGTAGTACACTCTCAAATATTTGCGTATCATTAAGGAACACCCTGTATAAATATTAATATACATCTTCTTCTACTGGCTCTTATTAATAAAATTTTTGCGATTATAATTTTTTTTATAGCTTCTTATATTAGAAATCCAAATACTATACAATTTTCATATCATTTCGGTTTTTTGATGAATAACGCTCTTACCTTAAATCCCTGAAATTTAGTTGCGATGACATTTTCTAACAATTATTGTTATCATAGGTTTATACTAATTGAACAAAAAAAAATCCTTTGCTACTTTTTAAAATTTTGGTACAATAGGAAACTCTTTTTATCGGGAAAATGAGAATAACCGGGCTGGTAAAATAAAAGTTCAATCACCTCAAACATCACATGCAATTTTCCACGATAAATTTTTAATCCCCCTTTTCTCTTTTAAAGCTATCGATCACTTTCTCCGCAGATGTGGTTTATCACTTTCGAGTTTTATTAATTTTTGATGCGTATAGACCGAGTAATGGAGAGTGGGAGGGTATGAAGATAATTCAAATTAAATAAGTAGTAACAGAAAAATAATAACAAAATGGCAGATAATTTAAAACTAAAATTTAGAACCTTTACTACCATTTTAGGTTCTCACTATCTGTTCCTCTAAACTTCTGGTTGGATGGAAAGTTACACACGTTTCAATTGTTATGGTTGTTATATATCAATCACAAACCGTCATAACAATGATATCATTCATAATATATCAATCATAACATTGTATTTAATTGACAGATATGCAGGAAAATTTCTCATTACTGTCTACTCGTATATTACTTTATAATTTACTTATAATTTGATATCACAATAATATATAATAATTACTTTATATGTTACTTTAGTATGTGAGAGCTGAGTGGCCACTACTGACAATTTGTAGAGACGATAAAACATTTTTTTAAATGTATAATGAAGATGTTTATAATGCAGTATGCAGTAAAAAAGATGTTTTGTAATGTCATTACTAACTAAACAATTATATTATTGTGTAAGAAATAATATGTAGCTATCGACTGAAAAAATTGGGATTTAGTGTGAGTTCAACGACAACAAAATCCAAGTAGCTTATGCTGGAAAATTATTGGAATATAAGGTAAGCTGAAGTTTGTTGTAAATTAATATAAGTAAAATCTAAAAGACATTAAGCTACTGTCGTGTAGTAAAAGGAAGAATCATAGCTTGATAAGCAGATAACATATTTATAACCATTATAAGGAATTGAACGCATTAAGAAGTGGATGTACTACTGGTATTACCCTTTGAACTAAAATATAAGGACTACAGTATTAAGCACAACTCCCAAAATTTTGAATTAAGGTTATGTGGAATATGACACTTAAAAGTGTGCCATATGTTTGGTTGATATTGAGTGTAAAAGTAACTTAAATTTAGGAGAAAACAGTCCCATTTTGAATAGTTACTCCATTAAAGTCTTTGATATTAATTCTATTCCTATAATATAAGTCAGAAAGATTTGAATGACCACATAAATGTTCACAATGAGCACCGACACTAGAATAGGTTTGAATTCTTATTTATACAGAGTGAGGCTGAAACAACATAAATCGTTCTAAGAGGCAATCACGTAACATCAATATATATAAGCGAAATATGACAAAATCCAAGTCAAATTGGATTAAATAATTTTAAACTGAATTTTTAAGAGCCGTGGGTAGGCCACATGCCATACCATTAACGTTAAACTGAATCAAGCGCAGATAGATGGCGGAACATAAGAGAGCCCTCAATCTACCATTGTTCGTTGGTATGGAGATGACTTAAGAAAGCAAGGTACCTCCAACTAGAACTAGGTTCTCTACCGCAGTGAGATTTTCACTAGGTAAGAAACAAGAGTCGTTCGTCCATCCGTCCGTTATTTGTGAGTTGTCCATTTCTACGTCCGCTAGTTGCTAGTTGTCCATTTTTCCGACCGTTATTTGTTAATTGTCTGTTTTTCCGACGTTATGTGTTAATTTTCACCGTTTGTATGTACTTCGATTTGGTATAGCAAGGAGAAAATCGTTCTTTGTCTTACCAAGATAGACGTCCGACTCGAAACTATCTCCGGAAAGTCCTTAAACACTTAGAAAAATATTTTGGGAGCATTAATTAACTACCGACTTGTAGCGCTTTCCCGAACTTTCCAGACCGCTTTGCCCAAATTAAACACTGCACGTTTTCCTAGCTTTTCCGCACTTAGCTGTTTCTCCGTCTTTGTTAATTATTACTATTTGTCACACTTAGAATAATTTTACGTTTTCCGTATTTTCGTCACTTAGAGTAATTTTGTTTTCTTCCCATTTTTAACACTTAGAACAAATTTGCATTTGTGGCCTTTTCAATACTTAGTGTAATTTTATGTTTTATGTTTTTCACCTTTTACAATACTTAGAATAATTGTTTGTTTGTTTCGTCAGAAATTTATAAATCTTTTTAAACAAATGGTTTTTCATATTCCTCATTGTTGAAGATACCGATCCGAAATAAATTAATCTAAGTACTTTCCGTCTTGTGTGTTCTATATTTACGGACAGCCATGCTATTCTCCTGAGTAATTCAACTACCCAGGCATATAACCGAGGGAAAAAACCCTTCATATCTGGCGCCCGAGCCAACCGACCCTTAAACCGTATAACCGAACTCCAGAACTCCGTCCAAGCGCCAAATTCTTCAAGTACCCTGACTAAAATTGGCATTACAAATTTAACCATCCAGAATCTATATTAGTTTATCTTGAAACGATCTATGTGTCAAGAACATATATGTTTTAATGTGGAATTACCCTTGGAGTTTACTAAATAGAACATATTACGGCGAATAGCAAAAATGTTCATTGCCTCAACTACCGCATGTTATTATTTGCTTAATACATTCAATTCGAACGGCCACAGTCCGCATGCCCTTTCGATAATTATTAACACAAACATCCCATTCGCCCTTTGTTTATTTTACCCGAAATTTAATTTCGAGAACAGCGGAACGGGCATAGCGAAAACATTAAAATGTAAAATTAAAAATGGCATTTACGTTCTTCTTTATGAACTCCCTATCCTCCTCCCTTAGGCCGAGCGTCTTCCTGGCTAGGTCCCCCTCGATGGCGTGGACTTTATCGACGCTTTTCAGGGCCCTCTCGAATATCTGCAAATGCGGAAACAATTAATTAGCTCGGATGATCCCGATTGCGAATTTTCGTTACTGCGATATCGGTTTTATTTATTTTAAATCGACTCCGACCGCCGTGAATTAAATATGCCGAGGGGAACGGGATCGGGATTGGACGATACAAACAAGAACAAAATTGTAATTGTTCGTTAAATTTTAAATGTTATTGAAATGAACGAGTGCTGGACGGACCGCATTTGAATCTGGCGTGGCGTTATTAAAAGTATTGATTTGAAATCAATAAGTGAATTTATAAATAATAAATTAATGCTGAAATGGACTTGATGTAAAACTGACATGAAATTTAAAGTTTTCAATAAAAAAATGTATTAAGTTATAAAATTATTTCTTTTTAGATTAATTAATGTAGAAATGTATTGTGGCATAAAAACTGATTGTTTAAAAGAAGTGTTACTTTATTGGAGTAAATATACATAGAGGCGCACCTGAGAAAATTAAACGTTTTTAGATGGAGTAAAATCTTCAACTTGGCGTCATCATGAAATCTGTTACGCTGTGAGTCATCGTATATCCAAACAAGTTTTACAAGTATATACAATATACCTATATACATATACGGCGTATCAACGAGTCAATGTATATATGTACATACATATCCCTATATTTACGGTATACCACATCAATTTCATACTGTTCTTTTTCTGATAGAGGGGGGGGGGGAGAGGGGTATTCAGAAAAAGAGAAAGAGACCGAGAGATATATATAGAGAAAGACAAGGAACGAGCATGCAGGGTATTCCCTTTCCACAGATCCATTCGTTCCAACAGAACAGAAACCCCTGTTCTTGTATCTTTATGGTTTCCACTCATATAAAACTCAGTGACAAAATTAACGCACCACCACATATATTTTGTGATATTCCAAAATAATGATGATTTTCAGTTGTTTAGCAATCTTACAAGTAAGCTCTGGATATAAGTCTCATGGTTAGACGATTTAACGAGACAGGTTCTCATTTACTAAAGCCAGGACAAGGACGAAAACGGTGTACTAATCCAATTGATGAACGTTTTCTTAGACAATCCGCTCTAAGAAACAGGACAACTACTAGTACCATCCTACAAAATGAACTCGTAGCTGCTCGCAATCTTCTTGTATCTTCCCGAACGATTAGAGGGCGCTTAAATGAAGCTGGATTAGACAGCAGAAAACCGGCCAAGAAACTCCTGCTCACCAGAGAGTACAAAATTCAAAAGTTGCGTTTTGCGAGACAACATCAAAATTGGACTCGTAATGATTGGAAGAGGGTTTTATTCTCACATGAAACGAGAATCAGCCTTAAATCTTCTGATGGACGTGAGCGTGTCTGGAGAAGGCCAGGAGAGAGATTTGCGAGTTGCAATATCTCTCCAAGAGTTCCGTTTGTTGGTGGCTCTGTAATGTTTTAGGGAGGCATCTGTTTGGTTGGCCGCACAGAATTGGTCCCCATACGTGGTAGGTCAATGAATGCGAATTATTATCTGGATCATATTGTTGTTGACCATGTAATGCCATTTGCTCCTATTGTGGGACCGAATTTCTTGTTTATGCAAGACAATGCTCGTCCTCATGTGGCTGGGCAGGTTATTCGCTACTTAAATGCTATAGCTATTCCGTTCATGGAATGGCCAACGAAGAGTCCCGACATGAACCCAATAGAGCAACTATGGGACGATATTAAAAAAAGGGTTCGACGTCGTACACCTCCACCTGCCAACCGCGATCAACTGGTAGATGCAGCAATGCAGGAATGGGAAAATATTCCTCAAGAAGTCGTTTAAAATTTGATCTCCAATATGCCAAGACGCATGGAAGCAGGAATTAGGAGTAGGGGAGGAGATACACGATATTAGAACAGCTCTAAGTCTGAAAATTCTATTGTTTTCGTTTGTTTTCTGTTTGCAAGTTTGCATTGTTTCCAAGAAAAAAATTTCTTTAATAAAAAATTATTAGAGATAACGCCCTAATTTGCTAATTTCATTTACTAGCTACTAGACAGTACCTAACTATAAGCTTTTATAAAAATGTTATTGCAATATTAATTTCGGTATTGTAATTATACAAGTTTAATTATTGTGTGGTGCGTTAATTTTGTCCAGGAGTTTATATTATATATAGATAGAAAAAGAGAAACGAAAGAGCGTGTTACATGAGATACGATAGTCGAACACGTGAAGTACCGAAAAATATTATTTAAACATACTAAGGCCACGAGGTCTTGTAAAGGACGCTATCTTAAACTCTGCAAACTCAACACGGAAATTATAATTACTGTTTTGAGTAGCTAAAGGTAACTGCAACAAATTACATTCCACTTAAAATATCTAGTAAAGGAAATGCGTTAACTGGTAGTGAAAAAACTGTTACTTTTCAGTTACTTTTAGCAAAAATGTAGAAATTTTTCGGAAAATACATTAAGTGTCTTAAAAGCCGAAATTTTATAACCCAGATACTGTGATCGAGATATGCAAATAAAACTAAAATATGAAACATTTTCTGGAATTACTTCCAATTTATTACATTTTCAAAATAGTGGAGCATAGGGAAGCACCTTAAAGTTGTCCTGTGATAGTTGCTTCTATAAATCGACTTATATTATATAACACGCCATTCACTTTTATGACTTATCTGTGGAGTACAAAGTTATTAGTATTACTTTAATTCCTTACATCCACTTTTACTAGAATCTGATCGTATTGTAACGTTTTTTACCTACGCGAAAATTACTATGCGACACAAGTTGTCTTACTTGATTTACTTTAACCACTTAACACTTTAAGTTATTTGTACATTATTAACTATTACTCAACGGATTAATTTATTTTACACACTGTTTATGTATCTTACGGCCGGCCTTGCCGACATCTGTCGACCAGTCTCCCGGCGACTGCTTACCGGCGACTGTTTGTATCGCTCTCCGACCGGCTATTTATTTAGCCGCATGTGAGTTCCAGAAACATCGAGGCGTTTCCTGTCCTTTCGGGAACATTCTTGATAGTACTCGAATATTTTACGGCTTTCCAAGAAATCCACCAGTTCCCCGAATTTATCTCGTTAGGAATTTCTTTGAAGAGACTCATTCCGACGTGCTTATCTCTATGACAGGCTATTTCGTTACAGTATGATAATTTTATAACGGAAAGTCTTGCCACAAAACTAACACAAGTCGGGAGAAATTCGATCCTTTTTTCGGGATTTGGCATGTGGCAAGATGAAAGCAAGCAGCCGAACCGAGACAACAGTTGGCATAAACAGAGGAACAGGTCGACTACCTGACCTGAGCGGCCGTACGCGCAATATAAATAAACAAGTGCGTGATATAAATTTTACTATTTAGTGTTAGTTTTTTTTGTGAAAAATAAATTAAAGTAGACACTTCACGTAGTGTAAGTTATTTAGAACCAGTAAAACGTTACAACTTATTACATTTTATTCTTGTCGATATTATAATACCTATAAATATTTGTAGTATTTCTAGTATAAATTCCTTAATTCACAATTTTATAATTGTTATACCACGTCAATATACAAAATTAATTTTTTTTATTAATTTGTTATTTTTTATGAGATTAGGGATGTTTTCTTCGACTTTCTCCAATTAAATGCATTTGATATTGTCTACGTTACATTAAAATAAATTATATCATTGGATTTTAATGAATTATTAAAATTTAAAAAAGGCATTATTAAAAGAATATTGTAAATTTCATGAGCTGGAGTCACTTTTTTCACATTTTTCAGCAGTTTCAAGAAAATTTTACCGACAACATATATAGATCATTTTAGAGAAGACCAATAAATATCTCTGTGGAAGTTATTTGTTTCGAATATCTCTGGAACGAACTCCTGGAATCCATTTAACTAAGCAGTTTAAATAACGGACACTTTTCATAATTGTATCCATAAATCCTTTAAGTCTCTTAAATAGGTGTTTAAATTTGCAATCATACTATTCAGGAATTCCAGGTATATTTTAGAATAAGCAGGTAGTCTTATGTTGATTCGGTGGTTTCTGGTAAACAAACTACTATTAACACATTTTTCAATAACAAATAAATTGCAATTAGAAAATGTAGTATTTTGAATTACATTTGTGCACATATCAATATTTTTTTTATTTAATACTCTCCTCCCAATAGCGGACACCTCCTTATAACGGACAAAATTGTAGTTCCCGTAACTGTCCGCTATATATAGAGGTTTAACTGTATCATGATTCGCGGAAAATCGGAAAACACAACTTCCAACCCCTAAACCGTACAATTTCTACTGTCTTTTGGTTGTGACCTTAAAAAAATTTTCCGGCTCGTCTTTGCATGTTAACAACTTGTTTTAGGCTTTAAAATCTGCATTAGCATTCGTCTCAAGAGGTATTTCCAATTTTCAGCGCTAATAGCTACTTGAAACGAAGAGTTTTATCAAGACATGATGAATGCAAATAAAATTCCACCTTCAGAAAATTAGTACTGAAGGGGGATCCACCTAACTAATTTATTAATCTAACACTTCCTGCTTCAGAGGAAGGCTAATCCCAAGATACTATGTGAACATATAGAGCTAAAGAGTAGACTGAATATCTTGGGTAAAACCCTAAATCCAACTTAATTAATCTAAATTAGGCGACTTTAATATTGACACGTACACACTGCAGTATTTGGACCATGAAATTAATCTAGAGGCAACACGTGGACTTCTCTATTTTAAACATTAGAAGGATTATCTAATCTTCTTTTAGATTAATTAAATTTATAAGATTAATATACATTCAAGAAGAGTCATTAATGATCAACTGGTATGACTCGCTGAGCCTGGCTAAGATATCTACAGACCGGTGCATCTATCATGCCCTGACCTGTACTTGTTTCAACTCCAGACTCATGTAAGCTATGCCACTGATTAATTCACCTCTTACATTTCATTGTTGACCTTGTGCTCCTTCGACTTAACTTATCAATATTTTGTGTCTACCCTGATTCTAAATCTCTCTCTCTATCTCTCCTGATTAAGGCTATCAGTCTAAAATTACTTACTTCCCTATCCCCCTATAAATCACCTTCTTGATAGGTCAAGTAAATATCATTAGTCCTGTTCGACATAACCCGGCTTCTGAGCTACTACCCGCAAACCGAGACCTAATTGGGCCCTAAGCGTGACAATATGAATCTCAAATTTCTACATCGGTGGCTTTCAACTCATGACAGAATCGTTTCCTTTAGGCTATGAGAGGCATTTTTTCAGTGTGAACTGAAGATGGATGGGAGAAGTTATGGTATTTAAACATGACATGATTGGTATATAAAGATTTCAAATTTTCAATGTATGTCAAAAAATCGAAGTCAAATATTTTTATTTCGGAAAACGTTGAACCAAAAATTTTCAGCACCATTTCAAAAGTAGGTCAGTTCATAGACTAGGAAAGTACAACTTTTGTGAAAATTTTGCTTGATCCAAAAATTACATATTGTAACGAAACGGCTCGCCGCAAGGTAAACACGCCGGGAGATACCCAAGTTCGCCGAATTGCGATCCCGAGAAAGACGGTTCGAAGCCGACGAGAAGAGTCGAGAAAGTTCGACGCAATAACAAGTTCCGCGAATTCTAGAATCTTCTCCCGAAACGACGGGAAGGTTCTCGAAAGCCATTTGCTAAATATAAAAGGAATTCCGGACCCAAGGCGAGGCAGTTGAAGAATCGGTGTGTAAACATTCGGGCGAGAGACCGCGCGCGTTAAATAAATAAACATCTGTGTGCGAATATAAATTAAGTTAAGGGATTGTTAAGTTAAGTTTATAAGTGTCGTGTAAGAAATATATTAATTAGTACAAATCGCGTAGTGTTTAGTTCTAGTAAATAGTAAAAACGTTACAATATATATGACTTTTTAGTTTCTGTACGGGTAAAATTGAAATAAATGGTTATTAACTTGAATTTACTCTACAAAATTATTACATCAATTGCAGTATATTGTGTAACATAATGGACTTCAGTATTGTGCGCACGCAAAGTGTATGTGGTACAAGCACTTGATGCGTTGTTTTCTTTATGAATCATAGAATTTAAAAACGAAAACAGATAATTATGAAACTGTAAAGTGTAAAGTCGAATACCCAAAAATGGATGCAAACAATGGCAAGTAGGTAAACCTACATGAAGGTACCTAACAAAACCATCACCTGATCACCTTAGGTGTTGTCTAGTTTTCAGGAAACAAATTTAAACCAATTTCCTTTTCTTAAATGAGCTCGAAGTGGAAATCGTAAGCAAATAGCCACAATAGTAAAAGTTACTGTGTTCCTCACTCACCGGCTCCTCGAACATAATCTGCAGCCTCTTCTCCGGCGCGAGTCCCATCTTCGGCCTCATGATCAGGTAGATCCCGTCGACGTCGCAGCTCCTGAGCAGCTTCTCCGTGATCATCTTCCCGAAGAACCCCGTCCCGCCCGTGAGCAGCACCTTCTTGCCCCTGTAGAAGTCCCTCACGTCACCCGGCATCGTGTCCAGCTCGCCCGTCGTTCCAGCGTTCCCGTGTAAATACTCCCCGCTGGAAAAGCTAAGGCTCGACGTTTGTTCGACGACTGATACCGTTATGGATTTAATTAAATATTAAGATGGGGTGGAGAAAATCCACCGACGCTACGACCAGTCGATAGGCGGCAGGGGTGCGGGGGAAAATCATTATGCGATAGTTTTATTAGGACGGGCCTCCCGTTCCACTCGTTTAATGTTTAATAGTATTATTAATAACTCCGTGCTTTCGGAGGGATGGTCCTGCGCCATTTGGGAATCTACGAGGATCAAGGGGAAATTATTTCATATGTACATAATATACTTTTCAACTTTCAAAAACATCCCTCGCTTAAATTCTTCATATGTATATACAAGTCAACGAGGCTTCGTCAGTCGGTATTTCATATACTATTTGAAGCACCTTTCTGTTGAAAACTATTAGGCCGTGAGCCGAGCTTAAAAAGTGTCTAATAGGAAACCAGTTCAAATTTTAAACATAGATTACCCTTCACTCGAATTACCAAAATGTGCAAGTCTGGCAGCTTTGAAGTGGAGCGTTTAATGAGGGTATAGTGTCAAAGTCACCCCTATTTGAGGGTGATAAGAAACAAAAAAAAATGATGAGTTGGCTTGTTCGTGATGCACAATTCACTAAAAAATTATGCCAAACACATAGGGTGGGTCGCGCCAGGCATCCCCAAACAGCAATTTTAGCGACCCACTTTGACTGATAGGAAACCGGCTAAGCAAATTGTCAATTTATTGTAACTAGGTAACTAATAATTAAATCTTGGTTAAATATGTATATATTTATTTTTGTGGGCAGTGACGAACAGCCTGTATATGAGAAAGTACTCTGATGAACACATCACGATTTTTTTGTTGGGTTGGTAACAAGATATTCTTTAAATCCATTAAATTAAATTTGAAAATGGTGTGAAAATTGACAGATGTCTAGGAAACAGCTGTAATACCAACTTAAATGTCACAATAAAAAAAATCTCAGATAAGAAATTTAAATTATTTAACATAAATAAAAATTACATGAAAGCCGCAACATAGAAAACGTTGTAAAGTACTCGTTGCAGAAGACATTCCAAGCCCTTGTCCGTTCTAAAACTCGCCGCGACTAGGGCTTGGAATATGACGTCGTCTGCAACTTGTACTTTAAACTACTATTGTAAAGTTGACAGTTTTCGAGTTATTCACGATTGAAACTACACATTTTTCATTAAAAAAGACGAATGTTTTTTAAACGTTTTTCACCAATAACTTTTTTTTTCAGAATTTTCGATAAAATTTTTCATTTTATCGAAAAAACTTTTCAGAACAAAAATGTAGCTAATAAACAAGCAAAGAGATTCGTTTTTGAATGACCTCTATAAACCCAATAAGGGCTAAGTTATTGCTCGTTGAAAGATGGTTGTTTCTCGAGAACCCCAAAATTAAAAATTTTCAATTTTCAATAAATTGAAAATGTTGAAATTTTCAATAAATTGAAAATGTTGAAATTTTTGGGGAAAACTCAATAGGGCTTTTTAAAGTATATTTAAGCAAATTTAAGTCTATTTAAGTAAAATAGAAATTTCCAGGAAAAATGCGGATATTGAAACTTTAAGTAAACATAGCAACACATAGTGCAATCTCTCATTTTACTTAAATAGGACATATTGAGAACAAATGGATTATTGGGCGCTTTAAAGTACTACCTCATACTGTAAGGTTTAAAAATTTATGTTAAATGAAACGTATCTGATCCTTCTTTAATGGCAAGATAAAGCAAAATGTGCAATTTTCCTAAAGGCTTTATTGTGGTTTTACGCGAAATTTATTACATAAAATTATGTAAATACTTAACAGCAAACAAATCGAAATGTAAAGCACATTAAAATGCATAATATATTATTAAGAAAATATTCAGATATCCGAATAAATTTTATTTAAATATTTATTTTTATTTATTTAAGTAATTTAATTAATTCAGAACACTTAGTTTAAACTAAACACTTAATTTATCTTACCCCTTTTTTTATCTTCACCCTCGAGTTTCACCACTCACATTAGGATAGCATTCGACTGTTCTCGCTATCACTAGCCGGTCTTTTTATATTTCTCGCCTACACATTCGAGATAAGTGTTGATGGTTGATGTTTAATTAAATTCCATAAAATATTATAACAAAATAGTATTGAACACTGCCAAACACTGTCCGCCATCCATAACCTACGCCAGACGCATTAATACTTTCAGAAAAAAAAAATTAAACTTATTTTATATTCTGACGCGTGATTTTTATGTTTTAGCTGTGCTGTCTGCGTTCTAAAATACTCTACTGAATTTATGAAATTTTGGTTCTGTACGTTAGGTCACATCCCAAATATTTGAAGTGTCTTATTTGTTCAATTACCTTGTCATTAATACCTATTTTAGATCTTACCGTACCTGTTCCTACGAAGACCATTGTTTTTGTTTTTTTTTGTGAAAATGTTCATAGTATATTCGGTACATTCGTTTTGTAGTTGGTATGTGCCTCTCTGTAGCTTTTCTTCTGTCTCTGCAATTAGTACCAGGACGTCGGCGTACAAAAAGGGTTAAACATTGTGTATTTTATCCAGGTATCTTGGTGTTTCCTTTTTCTCCATCTTGTATAGGTGTCTGTTGTGGATATTACAAAGAAATTAACTGAACCGATACCTCTATATACTCGCGTATCTCTGACTTGTCCAGCTATTTTTTTTTTTTTTATGTTAAAAGTATATAATCTATAATAGATCTCAATCCTCACGCTGTCTAAGTATTGTAACGTTTATTTCTAATTTATTTACACTGTCCTAATTATACACTACACACTACTTAATTTATCTTAGACTACTACTGAACTAATTTATATAACACACTTAACTATTTCCTATCTAATTAATTTATATCACTCTTAATGTTAATTTATTTCAGTGGTCCGTCTTTCGCCTTATTTATTCACTCGCGGCTTCACGTCTAATCTAATCTCCGACCGCCAGCCCGCTTATATACATATCTCCATTGTATTCGCGATGATTCCAGGTCATTCCTTTCTAATAATGGGCGCATTCAGGGAAAAATGCTGCAAAGCGCTGAGTTAATGCGCTTTGCTGCAGCGCTTTAATGTTGGCTGAACGGCAATTAAAGGAGCTTAGTTTGACACTTGTCAGATAACCTAAAAGTGCTATTTTGTGTATTACAAATTGAGACAGGATACCGAAATAAACAATGGAAAATATGAGGCCGTGCTCTGAGCGACCGTGCTTAGAGCGACCCGTGCTTGTAGCGACCGGGATATAGAGAGTCGTGCTCTGTACGACCGCCGTGATTTGCTACCTGCCTGATACCTGTACCAACCCCCAACCTTTCATCTAATGACATATTTACCAAAAATTGGAAGAAAATATTGATTTTAAAATATTTAGGTGGTGACTATTTAAAAATACATGTAAATCTACAATTTTCCCTCACGCTTTCACACAGACTTGGGACTGTTGATGTTCTAAATATGTAAACATGTCTGTTATGCATTTTTAAAGCATCAGTGGTTTAAAAATTGTAGATTAATTTATAATCTTTGTCATTTTTTTAGTCGTTCTTTAAATTTGATATTTTTTTTAGTTTTTATTTAATTTTAGTTTATTTAAGTTTATTTAATAAATTTCTATATGCACAAATTCCCCCTATAGTGTAGGTTTCGTCGAAATAAAACACAATTACTTAAAATTTGTTAGGTAGCTTAAACACGTTATACATTTTTTGAGGTCACCAGATTGATCGAAATCTCTCAAGATGTTTTGGATTTTTCCATCTATCTCTATATACTTTTTTTTTCTTTTTAAACCTGTTATTAGTTATTAGTTCTGTGTCGTTGTTGATACACATTCCACGTGTTTATAGAAATATTCGGATTTTGTAACCATTGGTCAACAAAGTAATCTAAAAATTGTGTTAACTGATCGTGTATCGGAGCATCTTCCATTATTAATAACCAAGCATCTTCCACTAGATTAGGTGATATATATGCCAATGCTGTACATTTTTTTGATCGTGTTTCTTTTTTCCTGATTTTCTTTATATGCATTTGTGAGTGGTAATTACCCAAAAAGGGTGCAAATAGTGAAGCAGGTAGAATGGTCGCTGAAAGCACGGTGGCAACCGTCCTGGTCGCTCAGAGCACGATTTTCGGCCGGTCGCTCAGAGCACGGTCGCTCTAAGCACGCCCCGGAAAATATAATAGTTGAGGATAATGATATTGATATTCTATTGGGGAATATGAATGTTATAAACAAATCTTAGCTCCCCGAGATCATTCTCTATTTCCTATGTATTTTTAAGCCTTTTTCCTGCCTTTTCTGAACATTTGGGAAAAAAAATCGACGTGGCGAGAATGGGACACGACCCCCCTGTTCTTTATTTACGTTTTCCTGAAGTTGCTGTTTTAAATTTACGCAAAATGCATATGCATAATCAGGGTCTAAAAAGAGAAAATTTAGGGCCGGTACTTTGGGTCCTGATTAAACATCCGATTAAATTAATTCTCGATTAAAACAGCCAACCAACTAAAGTACGACTACTTTCGTTTGTTATTTATAACTGTGATTCACTTGACTGGCTGTTTTAATCGGGGATTAACTTAATCCGATGTTTGATCAGGACCCAAAGTACCGGCCCTTAATGAAGTAAATTATACCTGCTATAGAAATCTATTCAACACTAACCTGAATTAATGCGTACTTCTTCCTCAATATGTAAATTGTCGAGTTCAAACACATCTCCTTCAAATTGCAAGCGTACCATCTTGTATTTTGTAGGTTAATTCCATTAATTTTGCAACTTTCTTGTCCGCTGTAGCAAAGCACTTACTTGCAGCGAAAAAAAACTACGCTTTAATAATGGCGGACTGTTGCAGCATAGCGCTGCAAAAATTGACAGTTTCAAGGGACGTTCAGCGATTTCTGGATTGAAGCGCTGCAGCGCTTTGGTTCGCTGAATGCGCCTAATGTTTGTTCTAGAGAGGTCGGGAAGGTAATAAATCATTCTTTCTTTAATAAGATGTTGGCGGCTGGCTCGAGACGGTTTTTATTGCTCAATTAACGTAGCGGCGTTCTTATGAGGTAAGCCGCCGTCCGATAAGAGTAAACACGTTTCGCACTGCTGTTTACATTTCACGTTACAGTATGTTTGTGTATATCACTTTTTCGGAAAAAAAAACTATTGATTTTCTTGAGTTCGTTAAAGGCGGCAAAATCTCTTTGAAGGGTTTCCATTTTCGTTGCATATATTTTCAACGAAAGAGATTACTAAGTTTGGTATTGGTATATTCTCGACTCTTGCATTAAAGTCTCCCATTAAAATTATTTCATCTGTGCTATATTCATTTGCACATCTTCATAAAAGGATTTTGATTCGTCGAGTTTTCCCTCTTCTGGTACGTATACTGATATTATTGTTCTATTTTCCCCTTCCGAGTTTAAGTCTTGTTATTAGTATGCGTTCGTTAATATATTCATAGCTTTTTATCTTTTCCTCCCATTTTCTACGGATATATAAAGCAGTGCCCTTAGTGCTCTTTCAGTCATGTGACGCCTCTATGTATTATGTAGTCTCCTATGTACTGTGTGCATTTTAGATTTTTCTTCGTTCTCACTTCGAACTCTCACGTTCCAGGTTTCGCATTTAATAGTATTGCCCATTCCTAGTCGTTTATCCTTATTCATTGCATTTGTATTTATCCTTAAATCTGTCCAGTTTCCGAGGCGAGCTTGGGCACTGATAGTATTGTAACGCGAAATGTAAACAGCAGCGCGAAATGTGTTTACCCTTACCGGCATCGGCGGCTTACCTCAAAGGAACGCCGCTACGCTTAATTGAGTCCCCGGCAACATCTTATTAAGGAAAAATGATTTATTACCTTCCCGACCTCTCTAGAACAAACATTATTAGAAAGGAATGATCGCGAATACAATGGAGATATGTATATAAGCGAGCTTGCGGTCGGAGAGAAGATTAGACGTGAAGCCGCGAGTGAATAAATAAGGCGGAAGAGGGACCAGTGAAATAAATTACATTTAAGAGTGATATAAATTAATTAGTTAGTAATTAGTTAAGATAATGTAACTTTTATTTTATAATTTATTTACATTAATTGAACACTAATTTATTTAACACACTTAACTACTTGTTCACTAGACTCGACACTACATAATTTATTTGTACTGCTCCGCATTCGGATCGTATGTCGCGTTCACGTCTGCTTCTCTACTGCTAACTAACTCCCTCGATCACAAGCCCCCTTATATATACACCCCCAACCCCGATAAAGAACGTTCTAGTATATTCTAGAACGCCTACGCAGGAAATGTTCATGCACCTGTTCATGCACCTGTCTTGTACGCGTCGTAGTTATTCTTTTGAAGGAGTAAACATGTGTCGCTTTGTTTACTTCTCGCATTACACTGCCCCCGCCTTAGAGACGTTTCGTCTCGGAACGTATCCCTGGTAGGCCCATGCAGGAACCTGCAGTTAGCCCCCCGCTTACAGCGAGACGTGGCGTCAAAATAACAGGGGACCGTCTTCCCGAGTCGACATGGTGCAGGCCCAAAACAGCAGACTAAAACTTCCACTCCGGTATTCTTCAACACTACTTCCAGCATATTCCGGACAACCCTCCAGTCCAGCTGATCTCGTCCAGCACCTAACTTGGGGACAGCTAGCTTCCTGATGTCGAGCTCCAGCAGTCGGTCTCGTAGCCTATGCAAGGTTCGCCATACATCGTGATAACATGGTTTAAGGGACCCGATCTCCTTCGTAACCAGATAAAAGATGTGTCTTACGTTGTCACGTAGTTCCAGAACCTTGCCAATCTCCGGGAGTTGCGCTCTGAGTTGTTCCAAGCACCCGTACTTCTTCTTGAAAACCGTGGCGATACCTCGTGACATTACCAGGTCGGTGGACACACAATGGGCCAACGAGTATTCTTCAGGTACGCTGAACAAATCCTGTTGTTTTTCACAGGTTACCCCATACCGTGCTTTTCCGGTACCCCCGTAGGCGCTCATAAATTCTTCGAACGAAAGTTCGTTCTCCTGCGCCAACGTGTTTCTTACTCGGGGAACCTCCGCCTCATCGTGCGATCCCTCATAGGGTGCCAACCGATTGAAGTGCACCACTCTCGGCTTGCCATTTGGTAGTTTGCTTACCCGGTAGACCACGTCATTGATTCGTTTCTTCACAACATAGGGACCTTCCCAATTGGTCTGTAACTTAGGGGACAAACCACGTTTCTTCTGTGGGTTGTACAGCCAAACTCGATCTCCCATTTGGTAGCCACCCTCTTTAGCGTTGATGTCGTAACGCTCTTTGATGCGATCACTGGCGATATTTAGTTGGTATCGGACTTGATCGTGAATCTCGTTCATCCTTTGCCGCATCCTGGAGACGTAATCTTCCCCCGAAACGTCCTCGTCCGGTCTAGCGCCAAAGATTAGATCACAGGGCAGTTTAAGTTCTCGCCCGAACAAGACTTTGGCTGGAGTTTGTCCTGTCGACTCATGAACGGCCGAGCGGTAGGCCATCAGGAAGAACGGCACGTGTTCGTCCCAGTCTCTTTGATGTGACGAGACCATTTTCGCTAGATAGCGGTTAAGGGTGCGATTCATTCGTTCTACCATGCCGTCAGACTGAGGGTGAAGGGCCGTGGTTCTTGTTTTTCGTACCCCAAACTTCTCACAGATCCTCCGGAATAGGCCACTCTCAAAATTTCTTCCTTGATCCGAGTGTAATTCCATGGGTACTCCAAACCGGCAGATCGTCTCCTTCACTAGCACATCGGCCACTGTCTCTGCCTCCTGATTAGGGAGAGGGTACGCTTCTACCCACTTCGTAAAGTAGTCCATCACGACCAAGATGTATTTATTCCCCTTTTCGGTCTCAGGGAAGGGTCCTGCTATATCAATAGCGATCCTTTCGAAGGGGCTTCCGACGTTATATTGTTTCATGGGAGCTTTCGGTCGTCTTTGTGGCCCATTACTTGCAAAGCATGTAGTACATTTCTTGCACCAGTCCTTCACGTCGTCTGAACAATTGATCCAGTAGAAGCGCTCCCGTACCTTCTGCAGCGTTTTCTTGATCCCTAAATGTCCGCCAGACGATCCGTCGTGAAGGTGCCGCAAGACCTCCGGGATTTTACTGGAGGGAATTACCAACTGCCGTCTTTCCTCCGTCCCGTCTTGGCTCTCCAGTACGCGTTTTAGTAGTCCATCCTCAACCACTAGCGAGTCCCACTGTGCCCAATAGCTCTTGAGTTTTGGCGAGCCAGGTGATACCTTTTGCCACTCAGGACGCTCTCCTCCCTCTTTCCAAACCAGGATTTCTTTGAGAACCGGGTCTTTTCCTTGCTCTTGTCGTAACGAGGATGGTGTCCATTCCTCGGCGACCACGGTCGTTCGATAGACTTTCTCGGACTTTTCCTCAGCTCTATGACAATGAGGACACTCATCAGGGCATGGTCTTCTCGAGAGTGCGTCTGCGTTTCCATGACTCTGTCCTGGCCGATGTTCTATGACAAAGTCATACTCCTGGAGCCTCTCGATCCAGCGAGCGATCTGTCCTTCGGGATTCTTAAACTGAAGGAGCCATTTAAGAGCAGCATGATCGGTCCGGATCAGAAACCTCCTTCCACACAAATATTTATGGAAGTGCTCGATGGACTTGACGATGGCCAATAATTCACGCCGGGTGACGCAGTAATTCTTTTCTGGTTTGGAGAGTACCTTGCTGAAGTATCCAAGGACACGTTCTTGTCCCTCCTGGCGCTGCGACAGAACACTTCCAATTCCCACATTGCTCGCGTCGGTGTCCAGGATGAACTGTCCTTCTGGCAGAGGAAAACTCAGCACTGGGGCACTGGTCAACTTCTTCTTCAGCTCGTCGAAGGCGGACTGGCATTCCTCATCCCAACAGAAGTTTCGTCCTTCTTCCGTGAGCCTTGTCAACGGCTTAGCGACGTCGGAGAACATCCGGACATATCGTCGGTAGTACGTGCAGAGGCCCAGAAAACTCCTCAACTGGTGTTTATCTACCGGTATTGGCCACTCCTTCACCGTACTTGTCTTGTCCGGATCAACGGCGACGCCCTCTCTGCTCACTACGTGCCCTAAGTACGAGACCTTCCTTCTGAAGAGTTGACATTTCTTCGGGTTCAGTTTCAGCCCCGCACCTCGCAGTCTCTGGAAGACGTCCTCTAAGTTTTTCAGATGTCCTTCGAAGGTCTTGCCCATCACGATGACGTCGTCCAAATAGACTAGGCACGTTTTCCACGTCAGACCTATTAGCACGCTCTCCATCAGCCTCTCAAACGTCGCTGGGGCATTACAAAGTCCGAATGGCATGACTGTAAAATGCCACAGGCCGTTACCGAAGGTAAATGCCGTCTTTTCCTTATCGGCAGGGTTCATTTCGACTTGCCAATAGCCACTTTTTAAATCCAAGGTCGAAAATATCGTGGATCCAGCAAGGGTATCGAGTGTGTCGTCGATACGTGGTAGCGGGTAGCTGTCCTTTTTGGTGACACTGTTCACCTGCCGGTAGTCTACACAGAATCGAGTAGTCCCATCCTTTTTCTTCACCAGTACTACCGGCGAGGCCCATGGACTGCTTGACGGCTCGATGACCCCGTCCCGCTCTAGGTCCTTGATGATTTTCTCGGCTTCCTCCCGTTTGGCCAAGGGTAGTCGTCTTGCGGTTTGTCGAATCGGTCGTGTCTCGCCCGTGTCAATTTTATGTGTCACGACCTTGGTCTTTCCCAGCTTTCCATTCTCGGTGGTAAATATGTCCTGGTACTTATTTATTAATTCATTGGCCTTCTGTTTCTGTATGGGCGAGAGAAACGCACTGGTCTGGGAAAGAATTTGTTTCAAGTCCTGCGGAGTGTGTCTGGACCTTTCTTCCTCACTAACGCCCCTTACGATGGCCGAAGCGGCTATACATGTGCCCAGCTTCGTACCCTTCTTGATGGTGACCGGGTACTGATTGATGTTGAGTAGTCGCACAGGCACTTCACTTGAGAGAGTAACGAGCGCCTTTCCTACCAGTACCCCCCGAGCCAGTCGATTGTCATCGTTTTCTGGTTCGATCACGGCTGGAATTCCCTCTTCCACAACACCCCTCAGACAGGTAGAGGTGATCGTTTCGCTTCGTTCCGGGAGAATCACATCTTCTGCCATTATTACGTCTAACACAAAGTTGTCACGATTGTGTAGCAGTAATTCTTCTTGACCGATCCTCAACACTCGGTGTCCGAAATCCAACTGGAATCCATGATTCCTCATGACGTCCATCCCCAGTATGACGTCTTCCTCAATTTCGGCTATAAGAACAGAATGGTCAAACTTTACTCGTCCCAACGTCATGCTAACCGTCGCTTCACCGTGTATTACTGCCTTCTCCCCAGTGGCAGTTCTTAATTGCCACCTACTTGGCCTAATCTTCCTACGGTCCCTCACAACTTCCGAGCGTACGATCGTCTTCGTAGCTCCCGTGTCCACAAGCATGGCGTGGGATCTCCCGTCGATAGTGCCATCGACGTACGCGCTCCCCAATTGGTGGGAAAACGAGGCTATACTTGCCCGGGGGTTTCCACTGCTACGGGTCGACGTTCCCCCTTTCTTATCGACCCGCATTAGTTTTCCTGGGCCTTCGCCGGCGCCGCTGTTCTAGGCCGCTTGCAAGAACTCTTCACATGGCCCACTTCGCCACAGTTCCAACAGCGAACTACCTTCTTTTTCGCCGACAGCACCTCCATGATCTGGTGTAGGACCCTTTCCACGAGCTTTTCAGTGTCTACTTCCTCTGTAACCGCTCGAATACGGCCGTGACCGCGGGAGGCTTCCATGGCTGCATCATGCTCCAGTGCGATGGCGAGCGCGTCCATTAATGTTTTCGGTCGAGCTAGTCTCAGGGCCCTCTGCAGTTCCTGGTCCCGCAGCCCGCTCACGAACGTCTGCACTGCGAGGCACTCCATCATCTGTTCCGGTGCCGTAGGATACGCCAACCTCACTAGTCTGGCTACGTCCGCTTCGAACTCCTGCAGGGTCTCGTTCGATCTCTGACGGCGATTGGACATCTGGGATTGATGGACTTGCTCCAGATGTGTTTGGCCGAATCGCATTTCCAGTCGCCTCAGCAGCTCATTGTAATTCCCGGCTTCTTCGGTGGATAGCGTCTGGAGAACTTCCAACGCCTCTCCACGTAAGGCTACCGTTAGGGAAACAGCTTTCTCGTGAGGGGACCAAGCATTAGCCTCCGCTGCCGCCTCAAACTGCTTCTTGTAACTGGCCCACGGAATTTTTCCGTCGAACGTTGGGGGCGTCACTCGATTGGTGCATATCGAGTTCTGTTGAACGACCGCCTTTATTTCTTCCTTCGTCTCGCCGCTACTGACTCGCCTTAGTCGTTCTTTCAACTGCTTCGTCTTCGGTTTAATTTCGTCTTCTTTTCCCTCGCCGCTACTGACTTGTTCTAGTCGTTCTTCCAACTGCTTGATCTTCTCTTCAATCTCCTTACGCTGAGCTTCCATCTGGTCGGTTATCTCTTCCCTTTGGGCGGCGATTTAAGCAGAAATATCTTCCCTCTGGGCGGCGATTTCTTCCCTCTGGGCGGCGATTTCTTCCCTCTGGGCAGCAATTTGAGCAGTGATGTCTTCCCTCTGGGCAGCGATATGAGCAGTGATGTCTTCCCTCTGAGCGACGATTTGAGCAGTGATGTCTTCCCTCTGATCGGCGATTTCTTCCCTCTGGGCAGCGATTTCTTCCCTCTGGGCGGCGATTTGAGCAGTGATGTCTTCCCTCTGGGCGGCGATTTGAGCAGTGATGTCTTCCCTCTGGGCGGCGCTTTCTTCCCTCTGGGCGGCGATTTGAGCAGTGATGTCTTCCCTCTGGGCGGCAATTTCTTCCCTCTGGGCGGCGATTTGCTTCGTGATGTCATCGTCTTCGAACTCGAAAACTTCCGGGTCCTGGCCATTTTCTTTCAAAAATGCCGAGAGTCGGTCCTGGAGTTCGGTCTTCCTCCCTCCTGTTTCCAATTCCCGTTCCTCGAGTTCTTTTTTTAACTCGGCCACTTTTAGTTCGCGTAACTTCTTCATGATCCGCTCTTCTGACACCAATGTAACGTTTATTTTATAATTTATTTACATTAATTGAACACTAATTTATTTAACACACTTAACTACTTGTTCACTAGACTCGACACTACATAATTTATTTGTACTGCTCCGCATTCGGATCGTATGTCGCGTTCACGTCTGCTTCTCTACTGCTAACTAACTCCCTCGATCACAAGCCCCCTTATATATACACCCCCAACCCCGATAAAGAACGTTCTAGTATATTCTAGAACGCCTACGCAGGAAATGTTCATGCACCTGTTCATGCACCTGTCTTGTACGCGTCGTAGTTATTCTTTTGAAGGAGTAAACATGTGTCGCTTTGTTTACTTCTCGCATTACAATAAGTTAAATAGTGTGTAGTGTATAATTAGGATAGTGTAAATAAATTACAAATAAACGTTACAGTATGTTTATATCATTACAAGAGCGGTTTACTAGCCAACTGCTTCACCCTTCTTCTAGTAGGTCTAGGATTTCTCTGTAGGGGTTTTCTCCCTTGGCCAGTATGTTATTGGCACTATGCATTTCCCAGATATTATGCGGCCTATGCCTTCGTGGACGTGGAAATAGGATTTGTTAGTAAAGCTGACAATCAGTGATCATCTCTCGGAGTTTTGAGTGTTGTGTAGACACTGGCAACCTACACAATCTCCGAGACTCATTACTAACATTGAACCTACATTTATTATTATTATATTTATGATATTATTATACATTTAAATAGAAAATATTTTAATATAAAACCGGATATTTTTCAAGGAATGCTGGTCCTCTATAGTCTGGAGAATATAAAGAATATCTCCTAATTTCCTAAGTCTGTGGTATTTCACGTAAATCTCCAGATTTTTTTTAAACCAATAGTTTCGTTATAAGACATTACTTTTTAAACTTTATGCTGATATATTAACACACAATTCTCATACTAATATATAGGTGTGCAATAAAATTGTATATTACTGCTAACCTTACTAACATAGGTAAGAAAGTAGTAGTACTAATGGAAATAAAAATATTTTATTTACTATTTTAACCTAAGTAACTTATATATTATTTTAATTAACTATATTTCACAATACCATCACATGATCAAACCAACTGTCCGATAATCCAACTATATTGCCTTTAACTTAGTAAATTTTTGAAGATCGATTTAACCCGCTTAAACATTCTGTATTATTTAAACTATTGGATAGTGTTAACACATAACAATAGCAACGACATAGCAAAAACACAAATTTGTTCTAGAGTATATAATCATTTTTCCATTTCATTTACAATTTATTCAATTTTTGTTACATAATTCAGTCAAGAAATAGCAAACCATTTATTAAGTTAATAGCTACTCAGAAAATATGACGCACTTCAGCAGCTTGGATCATTGTTCAAAAATTCATAAAGTTTATATTACTATTATGAACACACACAAAATAAACACGTCCAACGCTGCAATTAGGCCGATCCCATAATTTGTATAAACTTTGGCGAAGTATCATAGTTCCCACCATTTCATTACTTCAACTGTTCCCGAATACATATTTAAGATATTCACCAAAAATCGCACAATTATAATTTTTAGTTAAACGGGGAATCCCAGTGCCGAAACGTCAGGACTGTCGCATTTAAATTCCGGAAAATTCTGTTATTACATTTTTTCGGTGTGATTTTCAAAATTTAATTAAAGAAATGATTGTGGACAATCGGGACGTTTTTGGTGTGTAATTTTGCCCTTTACATTGGGTGGTTGATGTAATATTAATGAAGAAACATTACTTCGCCTAGTGTCAAACAACCTTCTTTCAAGGTGCCTTCCACGATCCAGATCGTGACATTTTATTATCGTCGCGGAAAAGTGGCGATTACTCGTTACTTTTTTAAGAGAAAAAAGGACATTAACATTATTTTAATCGAGTGTAAAAGCTTTTACGCGCGCAACGGCTCGAGGGCCATTTTCTTCTGGCGGAAAAGCTGATTTACTGTAAAATCAGCCATTAGGGCACGTTCGCCGCGACGCCGGGGACGGGCGGAGGAGGAGGAGGAAAAAAAGGATAATGGTCCCGAACTGGCTTTATTTTGTATTCCGATCCCGGAGTTAGATGAACTGGAAAATATTCCACGGACTGTCTCAGGTTACGATAAATAATGGATGAGGACGGAGATATGGGAGTGTTTCCTTGTAAACATATGGACGATCCGGAGGCCTTAAGCTTTGTGCTAAAAGTTAATCCCTAGTTGAAATTTATAACGGCGCAGGGATTTATCCTGATATTTTCCTCGTGAAACGGAAAGTTCCATAACCCGAGGAGCATGTGAATTTTCCAGCTAGTGCGAAAATTTGACCGCTGGTTTCAAGCAAATTTTGGAATTCGACCGAGTGCATGTAGCAGAAATTCAGATGAGCTCTTATTTTATTGTCGTCCTTAAGCTTCAGAATTCTTCTTTTTCTTAACTTTTCTTACTTCTAGCCTTGTCGTTCCATTTCGATATTCTTGTAGCGAGTGTTTAGGATACCATTTGGTTTTCGGTTCCCTCGCTTATTCCACTGCTCCTTTTCTTCTGGTTTCATATTATTCCTTCAACAAAATTGTCACTGTGTGCAAATGCGTTTTTCCGGGCTATTTGGCCGTGGTCCGGCCGTAAAAGCCTACGCTCTTGGATACAATTGTCACTTTTTATCCTTACCAAACTACGAAAAGGTTAATCGTCGCGTAACGATATTGTAAAGTTTTTACCTACGCGAGAGTTACTACGCGACACGAGTTGTCTTACTTAATTTATTTTAACCACTTAACACTAATTTAATTGCACACTTACACTATACTTAGCTGCTAATACTTATTCTACTTTATCTAATCTCACTTACTATTACTTAACTAATTAATTTATATTGCACACTGTTTATTTATCTTACCGCCGGCCTGGCCGACATCCGTCGACCAGTCTACCGGCAACTGTTTACGACTACCGTCGACTATCCTCGTCTCGCTCTCGGTGTGCTATTTATAGCCGTATGGGAAACCCAGAAAGATCGAGACGTTTCCGGTCCTTTGTTCGGGAACCTTCCTGATAGTGCTGGAATGCTCTACGGCTTTCCGAGAATTTCACCAGTTCTCCGAATCTATCTTGTTAGGAATTTCTTTAAACTCATTCCGACGGGCGCTTATCTTTAGGGCAGGCTATTTCGTTACAATATATTATATTTTTTTCTACTGATTTTTCGAAATTATCAGAAAAAGAAAGCTAGATTAACCACAAATCATAATAGCACTCAGGCCAAGCCAAGCATTTTCAGAAACAAATAGTAAATATGGATATAATATTGAGGGAGGATGAGTCTCCCTGAGGGTGCGCTTTGGAGGAACTTTAAGCGGTGAACAGAACAATAGGAAAATATGCGTTTTCTTTCGCATAAAAAATAAGTACAATTGAAAACAAAGTAGGGAAATATACATACGGACATCTTTAGGGAAAAGAATAGTTAATTATATAAATAACACTAAAATTACACAATTGATATATTTACAAAAAATTGAAATTCTTATATGATTTCCGAAGAGGCGGATGACTGTCATGGTTTTGACGTCGACCGGAACGCTGGACGGCAATATGGTGATCTTCACTAAGGCTACTGGCTAACTGATACTGAATTGTTTTCTATCTATGTACGAATTTATTTTACGGCATTGGCCGCCTTTCCGTTCCCAATTTCCAAATTTTTCGATAGAAAACACAAGTTTTCTTCCAAAGCCCTCACTTCCATGGCTTCATCTATCTCGTTCCTCCACTTTCTTCTCGGTCGTCCTCTCTTTCTACTTTCTCGGGGTGGATACTCCAGTCATATATTTTATATGTATTTAATATAGTGATATTTTGATCGCCTATGCTTATACCGTATCGGTCGCAGATTTGGCGACTTTGTTTGCGTAGTGTCAATCACCAAATTGCGATATACACTTAACAACAGATGAACGTGTATACCCAGGCTCTAATTAGGTAAGCGTGAAGCGATTTTCATTTATTGCCAAGTTGAAATTTTGCGTGTCGTGCTACTTGTTTTAATTGCTGTAATTTATGTCGAATATTATTACAACTGTTACGATATGATGTAATGCTGAGACGTTAGAATTATTATTTCATCCACTTAGATCCTCTGCAATTCAATCATCTTCTCACAGATTATCGTATTCTATTATAAGTAAGAAAAACAACACCGGTTCGGAAGCATTTTTGAACATAACCTCAAGATACAAACGTACCTATACACCAGCATAATATATATGTACATGTATATAACATATGGAGTTATTCACCTTGATTGAGCCATATATGCAAAGTGGCGAATTTTGTCCAAATACATCTTATAGTACCATTTTGTTGCCACATATTCAACTTTTTCGCCCTTTTATGGTATACTTTAATCTTGAAGCACTTTTGTATATTTAACTTATTAAAAACGAAATGTGACCATCATTATCATAAAATGTTCATGGAAGTTGAATATGTCAGAAGTGAACATACTCATAATTAAAATATTGAACCCCAAAAGTATTTGAAATCAATAACATTGCTAACATTTCTCTGAAAAATACTTGTCGTTTTATTAATAGTTATTTAAGTCACAAGGAATGTAAAGACGTTTTACCATTCGAGGCAAGTGTGTAAGAGCCGAGGCTTGTCCCTTGCCGAGAATGTTAACAGTCGATACATTCCGTGTGGCTTATTAGATTTTTCACGCTGCCGTTGAAAATTTCCTCATAATTCCTCAAAAAATGAAATGTTTGATTTAGTTTGGACGTACGTCATTCTATGACTATTAAGCCACATCATCCACTTCATAAGTCCGCATTTACTATAGGCTCATATTTTATTGCTAATTTATTGCTAATTTATTACGCAATCCACGATTTTATTGCTGCACCCCTTAGCGAAAAAAAGGGGCTAATCTGACATAAGACTTAAGCCACATCATCCACCCCTGTATCTCCGGAACCGTAAGAGATATATACATAAACCAAGCGGCATATTTTATTTCTAATTTATTGCTGGCGATCGCAATTAGTACCGCAATCCCAGACCCACCCCTTCAACCCTTAGTCATAAACTCACCCCCGAAATATCAGAAAAATTATAACAAAAAATGTATGTTCGTTAAATGCAGCCTGGGATCTTCATTGCTATTTAATTTGTCATATTCCAACGAAAGCATGATTTTATTGCTCCACCCCTTAGCGAGATATAGGGATAATCTGACGTAAGACACACCCTCAACACCTGTATCTCCGGAACGGCAATAGATATATACATAAACCAAACAGCATATTTTAGTGCTAATTTATTGCTAATTTACTACGCAAACCACGATTTTATTGCTGCACCCCTTAACGAGAAAAAGGGGCTAATGTGACATAAGACTTAATCCACATCATCCACCCCTGTATCTCCGGAACCGTAAAAGATATATGATTAAACCAAGCGGCATATTTTATTGCTAATTTATTTCTGACGATCGCGACTAGTAGCGCAATCGCAGACCCACCCCTTCAACCCTTAGCAATAAACTCACCACCGGAATATCAGACAAATTCTAACAAAAAATGTACGTCCGTTAAATGCAGCATGGGACCTTTATTGCTATTTAATTTCTCATCTTCCAAGGAGAGCGTGATTTTATTGCTCCACCCCTTAGCGAGAAAAGGGGATAATCTGACTTAAGAAACAACCCCAACACCTGTATCTCCGGAACCGTAAGAGATATATACATAAACCAAGCGGCATATTTTATAGCTAATTTATTGCTGACGATCGCGACTAGTAGCGCAATCCTAGACTTACCCCTTCAACCCTTAGCAATAAACTCACCCCCGAGATATCAAAAAAATTGTAACAAAAAATGTATATCAGTTAAATACAGCCTGGGCTCCTTATTACTATTTGGTTTGTCAACTTTCAAGCAAACTATGATTAAATTGCTCCACCCCATAGCGAGAAAAAGGGGATAATCTGACTTAAGATACACTCTCCACACATGTATCTCCGGAACTGCAAGAGATATATACATAAACCAAGCGGCATAATTGTTCTGATATTTCGGGGGTGAGTTTAATGCTAAGGGTTGAGTTTAATGCTAAGGGTTGAAGGGGTGGTTCTGAGATTGCGCTACTAGTCGCTATCGTCAGCAATAAATTAGCAATAAAATATTCCGCTTGGTTTATGTATATATCTTTTACGGTTCCGGAGATACAGGTCTTGGGGGTGTGTTTTAAGTCAGATTTTCTCGCCAAGGGGTGAAGCAATAAAATCGTGGTTTGCGTAATAAATTATCAATAAATTAGCAATAAAATATGAGCCTATAGTAAATGCTGACTTATGAAGTGGATGATGTGGCTTAATAGGCATCATCATTCTGGCATAAGTTGACTGACATACGTCAGACTTACATATGTCAGTGCGTAACTAGGGATAAATCAACTTGATTTACTCTTTTGATATTCCTATAGGAATGTAAATGACAGTATTTACATTCCGTCGTCAAGGAAAAATAATTCACGAATGTTAGTTGCCATTTTCATGCTACGTATCTATGCATATAAGAGCGATTTACGATAGCGACAGCGTGAAAAAAATATAAAGTATTTCTCATCTAATTTACATATTGTAAACTATATGATGCCTTATCCGAAACACTGATGCTATTTTTAATAAAACTGCTGTTATCGATCAGAGCTGTCACGCCTTCTAATCGGTGGCCATTTTTTTAATTAAAGCATTATTACAACTTGACTGATGAATTAAATCAGTTTTTAGGCAACGATATATAGAACTTACGTTTTCAAAGTTACAATATTTTTAAGATATTGAATCAAAATTTTTATTAAAGAGTGATATCTTAAAACAGAAATTTTTAAAATCATATGGTATTTAAATTTAAAATTATTTAATTTGTAATAGTATTTAAAATATTTAATGTAATATGTAAATGGGGGGTATGGGGTTGTGCTGTAGAGGTAGTACCTTTCATCGAGGACGGTCGGACTCAATGGCTTAGTCAGTGAGTAGTCAGCGATGACTGGTCCTCACAGGACTCCCAATTCTCACTTATGGCTCCACGTGCCACTCCCCGGGCAACTGCATCGACCTGCAGGCTAAACTAAGTGAGGATAGCCAGCTATGGTGAAACTGCAGCGTCTGACCCAGAGTGGGCGGCTGCAAACAGCGACTGTTCTCCATGTTAGGAGCGGCTGAACATAAAGCAGTGAAGGCAACGGGAAACCACACTGCTAAATTTTTCCCCAGGATATTGCTATGGCGAGGAACACAAATGCTTTGGCCCCTAGTCCCGGGCAGCTCTTAGATGAGCAAGGGGTGCTAAGAATCTCCCGGCTCAAAGTAGCAAAGTCCAAACTAAAGATCGGTACGTGGAACGTAAAAAGCCTATATGCCGCTGGCAAGTTTGATAATCTTGTCCAAGAGGCTAAGCGGATGAAAACAACAATAATGGGTATCAGCGAATTACGCTGGCCAGGTTCCGGAACATGCAGACATGACGAGGGCATTTTATACTATTCAGGCAGCGAAGACAACGACACTCAGCACAGGAATGGTGTGGGTATACTTATAAAACCAGAACTAGAAAAATACGTTAAACAGATTATCCCGGTAAACAACAGGATAATAATACTTCAACTAAATGCCAGCCCATTTAATATTAATATCTTACAAATATATGCACCCACCGCGGAGAAGAAATATGATCATGAAGTCGAGATTTTATACCAACAATTAGATGAAGTACTTAATCGCTTCAAACAAAATGAAATCAATCTCATTATAGGAGATTTCAACGCTAAAATAGGCAAAGGTCGTAGATCTGACCTTGTTGGTGAATATGGTCTGGGTGATAGTAACGAGCGCGGCGACCGACTGTACGAATTCGCTCAAGAACATGACATGGTTATTACAAACACATGGTATAAACTACCCAAAAGAAGACTATATACATGGGCCGCCCCGGGCGATAATACTGAACGCATAATAAGAAACCAGATCGACTACATCCTGATAGCTAGGAGATTTAGAAACTGTATCACGAGGGTCATCACCTATCCAGGTGCAGACATAGGATCGGATCACAACCCACTAGTCGCCAATATAACAATTAACCTTAAGAAAATAAAGAAGAACAATAAAACCCCTAAGTTTTCGTTGAACGCGGTGGACATTAACAAAATGGAAAAAGAACTAAACGACAGCCTCGACACAATGACAGTGATGGAGGGCAATACTGTGGATCAGACGTGGAAGATATTCCGAGGACACATCACCAAGGTAATGGAAGAGAACACAGCAAACAATACTAAAACGAAAAAACAACGATGGATGACTGATGAGATCCTAAATCTCATGGAGGAAAGACGAAAATGCAAAAACAACAAAGAGGAATATAAGAGTAAACAGAAGGAAATAAAGGACAAGATCAAGAAAGCAAAAGAAGAGTGGATGGTGGATAGATGCAGGGAAATGGAAGAACTGGAGAAAAGACATGATACCTTTAACATACACAAAAAGGTCAGAGAAGTAGCTGGCCTGTTTAACAAAAGAGGCCCTAGTATTTTAGTAGACAACACAGGCAAAACCATCATAGATGAAGAAGAAGTTCTTAATGCATGGAGCCAATACATAGATGATCTATTCAGAGACAATAGACCAACCACGTTGAATATCATCGACAATAATGAAGGACCTGAAATCTTAAAGTCTGAAGTCCTATTCAATATAAAATCTGCAAAACCAAGAAAAGCAACTAGACCGGATGACATTCCGGTAGAGCTCCTTCAAATAATCAACGAGAAAAACATTGATATCTTGGTTAAACTTTTCAATGATATATACAACACGGGAGAAATACCAGAAGAATGGCTGAAATCTGTGTTCATAACAATCCCCAAAAAACAACAAGCCAGGAGATGCAACGACCATAGACTGATAAGCCTGATGAGCCACACACTGAAAGTGTTTCTTAAAATTATCCACGCTCGAATAAGAAACAAATGCGAAAACGAGACGCAGTTCGGCTTTAGAGATGCCCTTGGTACCAGGGAAGCAATGTTTGCTCTGAATATTCTTCTCCAAAAGTGTCGTGACCAACGTAAGGATGTTTTCGTATGTTTTATAGATTATGAAAAGGCCTTTGACAGAGTGCAACACGAAAGGCTTATAAATATATTGAGAGAGACTGGTGTTGATGGAAAAGACCTACGTATAATTAAGAACCTATACTGGCGACAGAAGGCAGTCGTTCGTGTCAACGGAAGATTCGGGGTAAAAATCAACGGCGAGCTGATTAACACCATTCGTTACGCTGACGATACGGCTATTTTGTGCGATGATCTCCAAGGTCTCCAAAATCTCATAAATTCTGTTGATGTAGTCGGACGGGAAATGGGACTAAATATAAATGTTGCTAAGACAAAGTTCATGGTCTTTAGCCGTCAGCCATACCCCAACGCAGCAATACGGATAAATGGACAAAACGTTGAGAGAGTATCAAAGTTTAAATACCTCGGATGCTACATCACAGAACAACTCGACCCGGACAAGGAAATAAGATGCAGGATTGAGATAGCCCGGGCTACATTCCGTAAGATGAGATCGCTATTTTGTAATGACAGCCTAAACCTCAAGCTGAGACAGAGGATGATTAAGTGCTACATTTGGTCTGTGCTGTTGTACGGGGCTGAAGTCTGGACACTGAAAACTGCCACAATCAACCGGCTAGAGGCATTTGAAATGTGGTTGCACAGACGAATGCTGAGAGTATCATGGATGGATATGCAAAGTAATGAAGCAGTCTTAGAAAGAGCAAATACAGTTCGTGAACTATTGACAACAGTTAAATGCCGAAAATTAGCATACCTCGGTCATGTTCTCAGAGGAAATCGATACCGGATACTACAAGTTATAATGAAGGGTAAAATAGAGGGCCGCAGAGGCGTAGGAAGAAAACAGATCTCCTGGTTAAAGAACATCCGAGAGTGGACGGGCATACACTGCGTCGAACAATTGTTTAGAGTGGCTGAAAGCAGGGATCAACTCGCCATCGTGATTGCCAACGTCAGGGGGACCTGACAGGGCACAATGAAGAAGAATATGTAAATGGTATTTAAAATAATTTTTTACATAGGTATTTTTAAGACCGTAATGTATGAGAGAATTTGTAAACTGAATTCATGCAACAATATAAAAGACGCTTATATTGTGTCATTATCTCTACAATATATTATTGTTATGTAAATAGATGGGTCCAGATATACTAGTCGGCTTTATTTGGGAATCACCAAGGTAGCACTCCTTCTCTGGTACATGTAGAACCTCCAAGTCCACGTCAACAACCTGATTTCCCGCTTTGGACAAAGCGCGGAATAAAAATGTTAAATTAATGGTGTTCCGAGAAGATATCCAAATAATTATTTCACCTTCTTAAACCCTCGCAATTCAATCATCTTCTGACAGTGAATTATCTATTGTTTGTTATATTATTCTATTTGTAAAAGGTCAATCCGTTTTCTTCCTATCAATTAGAGAACATACTATTATCGAAACATATATATTTAGAAATGATTTCCAGGCCGATAAATGATTTACTTGTTTTGATGCTCTTGAAATCGATCCTTTTATGACAATACATGAGGTATAAATATTTTTTTCAATAATACAGATATACTCGGAGCAAGTTATTGACCAGAATTTGCACTGTCATAATATTATATAAATATTGATTTAATCAATTTGGATTTGTATTTTATTGCTTGAAATGGCACCTTGTATTACTTTAATGATACTCTACTCTACTGAACTTCGTACCGTCTGAAGGTATTTATTTACAAATCATGTAATTTACAAGAAATGTTAAAGTGTGAGAAGTTATCACATCCACGCAATTAAACATTTTATGTGTCGCGATTGCTTGCTGGAAGAATGTTTGCTGGATGTAATAAACAAAGTAATCTCATATGCCTCTAAACACCATTAATGTCTTAAAATGTAATGAGCAGTTGTAAGTCGTTCTTCGCTCTTCACTTACAACTACATGTTGCTTTATAAATTATTTCGTTAAAGACATACTAATGTGTCGGTGAAAAAAACGGTAAAAGTATATCATTGATTTCAATAATTTTCATACAAGTATTCATCTTGCACAAATAAATACCTTTTACTCGTTATAAACTTAGGAACTTTCCATCGCTTTCATTCGTTAAGATGGAAGAATTTATGCAATTTATCATTGAAATTATAGGAATTGTTACATTTATGAAGCTTGTTTTGTTTCATCTGAATACAATGATACAAATTTAAAAATAGGTCTTTTGCCTACTGCAGTACCAAAACCTATTAGCATATGAAGTACAATTTATTCTGTAGAGCAAATTTTAATCCAAGATACTTTACCATTCTAACAGAATTTATTTTAGGAATCATGGATATCAAAACTGAAAAATGGAAAATTTTATAGAAAATGAGTGTAACTAAAGTTGTCTGGATCTGTTCGTTATTAAAGTTGCATTTTAATAAACAGTCTCTGATGTACGATGTGACGAAGCATATTTTTCCGATGGCAAGAAGCCATGTCTCCCTCTGTTACCATTTGCGGAAAATCCGCAAACCGAATTAAAACAATAATTTTCTCCCAATGAGACACCTGCAAAATTCCAAGACCTAGTTTAAACAAAGGCCCACCAGTTGTCTCTCTACTTGCGAGCTGCAAATTTCCCATCCTTATTTAACTGGGAGCTCTAAATATAAGTGAAAATATTGAAATATTAACAAAAGTGTTCCGACCGTCTTCCGCCGACAACCGCAGGTGCTCCGATTAGCACACGTATCCTGATCCCGCCGTTGCCGTTCCGATCCCGCCGTACGCCGCGTTGCCGTTCCGGGCCGACCGACCAGGGAACCAGGAACCGACCGTTCAAGGTAAAGTGTCTGTTAGGGAATTTCGACCGCCCCTTCCCTGCCGTCCCGTTGGGTCAGGCTATTGGATTGACTCTTCCCAGGGTGATACTCGGGAGGATAAATTTAGGCCGTTTGGGTAGGTGCTCCCCAGGGTGATACTCGGGGTGGCCTCCCTGAATACGACCCCACCCGCTTCCCTGCCGTTCCCGTTGGATTAGGCCAACGAACTGACTCTTCCTGGGGTGATACTCGGGAAGATCAATTCGAGCTGTTTGGGTAGGTGTTCCCTAGGGTGATACTCGGGGTGGCCTACCTGAACACGATCCAACGAATTCCCGGTTGTCTCGACTACCCGCAAGGCCCCGTTCGGCCTATTATTGAATCGGCGCCTGGAGTACCGATTATGCCTGGTTTCCCTGACGTAATTCGCGACCGCTGCTTTTATAATTAATTTCTAATTAAAATCCGCCGAATTGCATAACCGTTCATTACTAAATATACTTAAACCCCGCTTGCTAGATTTTCACCTATAATGCTTGCCCCGCTCTCACCGCTTCGTAACACTTGCTTAACCGTTGCACGTAACTAGCTCTTCTATTGCGAATAGGCATGTCACCTACTAGATTAGTTAGACCGCTACGCACTAGCCCGCCCCCCCCACCGTAATAACCGCACTATACATTGTTGCCCGGCCGCTGCGTAAGACCGAAACCCCCACGTATTTCCGATGTAAGTACATAGTCGCCGGACCTATTCGCTTTTCGTAGAATTAGGGAAGATTGTACATAGATGCCGCTTTACTGTAGAAACCGTTAAATATTTAGTTATTGCACCGTTGCCAATGCTTCCATTTCTCTAACCTGTTGTTTGACTTTACTTTGATGCCGTTTTCTATAATAGATTAGTTTTATTTGTTTTCCGAATTGTGTGTTTTATTTTCACGGACTTCCTGGCATTCTCCTGAGTATAAATTAACCCGTGGCTTTAGGGAGTAAACCCTTAAAAATCTGGCGCCCGAGAAAAACCGAAAAACCGACTTTAAAACTCCGAAACTCCGCAAATAGCGCCAATCCAACAAAGTGACGTAACCTTCTAGCAGAGAGTCTTCGTGCCGCCGACGACACTACTGCCTCTCGAGACAAACCACGTCACAACACGTCGAAAGAGTGACGGTTGTTAGTAGAAAATTAGAATGTAGTAGGTTCCTGAAGAGAAGAAGGATGTCAACAAGCGACATTCCTATTGTTATTAACAATTGCACAATAGAAAATGTTCGAGAATACATTTATGAGATGAAATTTCAATTATAATTATCAATATAAAATATTGTCAATAAATATTTTCATTAAATTTTTTCATAAATATAAATTTTCAATTAAAATAGGAAAAGAAAATCATACCGTAGAAATCAAATGAAAAATTAAGACATCCTGGATAGATTTCGGAAACCTTCATCATATATTAGAGAACAAAGACATCACCATAAATTCAAAAAGAGAAGTTTACGAAACCTATATAATTGTGCGGTTTAGAGACAGTAACGCTCACTCATAAAAGTGCGTAAATATTAAGAGTTTGTCAGAGAGCAATGTAACGTGCAACGCTGGAAATGAGCCGTAGAATGAGAATCCCAGATGTAGTACAGAAAGTGGCTCATGCGAAATGGCTATAGGCTGGACATCTGGCAAGGCATAATAACAATCAATGGACGTCAATATTGTTAAGATGGAGACCGAGATTAACAAGAAGAAACGTGGGAAGGCCACCCAAACGATGGAGCAACGATAAGGAACAAACTTGGGTTTTACAAAGCTCAAGACCGAAACACGTGGAGACAAATGGGAGAGGCTTACGTTCAGCAATGGACGGATAAAGGCTGATGATGATGATTATGATGATGAGGTTCCTGGAAAGCTTGATGTCTTTTGGAGAATCCGATTTGATTAGAGTCGGTGTGTGGAGGATCTCAACCAGAAGTCCCTCGCCTGAAGTGCTGTATATAATCATCTTTGTCTTTGCTTATACAAATTGGTGCTGTAGCGCCACTTATGTTATACCATTGTTTCAGGTTTCATTTACGCCCAAAATCTCCTTGATTTTACTTTGCATTATTGCCTGCAGTATGACGCGTTTGACTCGTCTAAAAATGTAGATATACATAGTCCATTACTGAAGCATAGTGGGAACCTGCCTTGTATTACTCATGCATAGCAGTATTGTTTCATTTATAACTCTGCTGAGCCGCAAGACTTTCCCAATACAACCTAGTCAACCCTCCTTCAAGGCTCTTTTGTAGTTATTTTCGGGATATAAACGTCTCCACTCACAAGTTTCCATTTTTATCCTGAGACATCATAAGGGATTACATCCACTTCGACAAGTTTGTTGTCACATGGGTAATCCGCTTCGAAGCGCGCCACCCCACCCTATGAATATTATTTACCATACATATACATACAATCGATTCGAAATTGCGAGCGAGAGAGCCACTCCAACAAAACACATTCTGCATTCAATAAAGTTACAATATTTTTCATCGGTTACTCCGTTTTTACGTCCCAATTTCCCTCTTTTGTGTGAAAACTCCCTCTACGAAAAACAAACCGATAAACTTTCCTCCATTCGAGTCCCGCGAGCGCGGCAGGAATTCCATGCCGTCCCCGATAAGATCGCGTAGTACGCCAAAGCCATTTTTAGACAGGCAAATTTCCCACACGGAATTATATTCCGGGCACATATTCAACGCGAGGATCGGTATTTTTGTTATTGCGTTGTTTATCGTTTTGTGGGTAAAATGGCGCCGCTCCATACGGAGAGGTTATGAGGATCGGTGGCGGAATTAACGGGAACAAAGCGTGCGAATGGAAGGAGACCGGGTCGTGTCGTTTTTTATTAAAGATGATCTGGCGGAAATGCAAAGTCCCAAATTGACCTAAAATGGAAAAACTTTCATATCACAACGTCTTTGAGCTCGCCTAACCTCAACCGCTGCATACCTAAAGAGCTCTACTGACACTTTAATATTGTAACGTTTTCGCGGGTCCAGATACAATGTGTTTCAAGATGATTGTCATCTAGTTGGCGTTGGAATTTCTGTGCATGTAATTTTTGATGTGCCGCGCTCTATTGATTTGAACCTATCTATACCACGATTGGAAATAATAGGAGTGACAGACAGTCCGATTTTGATGTTTCGTGGGTACTTATATATGGATTCCATAGGCGTGCTTAAAACTAGAGTCGTGACTAAAGGAATGTTTTAAAAAATTTCTAAAACAAAGAAGATACAAATACAAATCAATAAGAATAATACATAGTTTTGTCAAGGTTTCCACGCCAATAAGTCTTTGGAAATAAGTCACTCGTGTTTACTACAAAAAATATGTTTGTTTCTGGGAATTACAGTATCTACGTTCATGGAACGAACCTTGGCAAAAGGATTGGTGCATTGTTGCAGTTGTAAGCAATCTTCAGGAATATACTTCCCTGGTGTATTTCTAGTTGCCACCATCACCAACAATACTCTTCTCGTGGCTCGTTTAAAACCACACGTTGAACCATTATAGTGTAACGTTTTTACTATTTGCCAAAACTAAAACACTACGCGATTATCCTAATTAATTTATTTCTTACACTACACTTATAAACTTAACTTAACAATCCCTTAACTTGATTCATATTCGCACACAGAGAGATGTTTATTTATTTAACGCGCGCGGTCTCTCGCTCGAATGTTTACGCACCGGTTCTTCAACTGTCCTACCTCGGGTCCGACATTCCCTTTTTATGGCAGGTAGAAGGCTTCTAGACGTTTGCCGGAATATTCCCGAAGTTTCTGGAGATCATTCTAGAATTCGCGGAACTTGTTATCGCATCGAAGCTTCTCGAGCCGTCCTTCCCGGGATCGCAATTCGGCGAACTTGTGTAGCTCCCGGCGTATTTATGCCGCGGCGAGCCGTTTCGTTACAATAGTTTTTCTTTAGTTTTATTAAAGTGTAAAGCTCAGTTAACCGACTGGAAAATGCATTTCAAAATATGATTTTAAAATGTTTCGAACCAACTTAATGATTCAAGAAAACGAAAGGTTGGTATTTGACAACGCCGGATGGCTTGTGTGATAAGTTCACGATCTGTATATGCGGCACATGAATTTATTCGTTCCACACACAAAACGCTCAACAGTTTCTTCGAAAAAGGGATCCATCGCCAAATGTCATTACTCCCATTATTTCCAAACACGGTGTAATTCTGACAACAAGTGACACTTCGAACATTTATTGTGAAACTGGCAATCAGTAATGCTGGTAGTTAACGGCACTTTTCAGGGCAAAAACAAATACTACAAATAGACAAATACTCAGAATTCGTTTTCTTTTGACGGAGAAAAACCAGAAGTTGAAATAGGTTAAGTAGATTATTTTGAGGTTATGTATAGTTAGTAGAAACTCCTATTTTCGCAAGGCGGGTTTTTTTTTATTTTACATGGGAATTCCACAGCCGACTAGATGACAATCATTTTGAAACACATTATTGTACTTAGACTACACTAATTAGGTGCCTATCTAATTTATTTATAGTTATTTATGGTACTAGTGTGTTATGTTGAAAATAAGTCACGCGAGAAGATTTATACCACGAGGCCGAGTGGTATAAATACTCAAGTGACTTAGGAAACATAACACGCGAGTGGCATACAATGTTTTTTCCAACAAGTGGAGGAAATCGTTTTTATGAGAAAATAATTAATAAGCTTTGTGATTAAATCAAAGCTAGTTGCGTCTCAGTACCCTATAAATGTCAGAATTACTTGACAGTGACTTTTTTACATTTTGGTTAAAGTAGATTGTTTGTTTGGTTGCCACGGGCAATAAATAAATAACTAGAATACTACTTTAAATATGAACGTGAATTATAATCTATAACTCACTAGTGAGGTATGGTTTATAACACACCAACACACTAGTGTCTTATTTAATAGTTTATGTACTTGTCTAAAATAACATTAATAATGACTAGGGTTAGGATTTTATGCAAAATGCATATTTGTTGTTTAAGGGAATATTTTGTTTTTACTTGGGATCTCTCCCAATTACATTGAAATAGACCAAATTCCGCAATAAAAAATTTGCTAATTTTTGTATTTTTTAAATTTTAATACATATTTTGCTTATTGGTGCATAAATGTGCATATTTTGCCGTTTTATAATAAAAGAGGACAGGTTTTCTAATTATAAGATATATAAATTCGTTCCCAGTTTCCACTTATTAATTCTTTGATAAAAAATGTGAAAAAAGTGTTTCTTAAAGCTCCACTTTGTATTCAAGTGTATAAAGAAAGATTGCCAAACACTGGCTGCAAACCTCCTGAGCTAGTTATTACCAGACGGGGCCATATAGTTGTAAGCGTCTAATTTTTATGCAAATCATTACGATGCAATTAAATATTGTCACACGCCTGAGGACCTAGGGTCCAAAGGGAGTGCTCTGGTTGGGGGTGTAGCTAGGTAGAAACTAAAAAGAAGGCATGGTAACACAGACAATATTTTTTGGAGCATTAAATATAGGGGAGAGAACATCATAAAACAAAATTAAGGCAAATGAGCAGATGGCAAGAAGTGAGAAAAAGGTCAAAGGGAGGTGGTTGCTTACTGTTGGATGACGAAGGGCAGCAGGCGCGAAGCTCCTCCAATTAGCGGCATGCCGAAAGGACGGGCTCTCGGACGGGCAGCGTGACGTGATACTTGGTGACTGACTGACTTCCTGATCGTTATGATCGAGCTGTATAAATACAAGCGGGATGTTTACGAACGTAATGTCGTACCTGTCCGAGAGTCGTATCGTCCCTCGGTTTAAGGTCGCCTCGGTGCTGAATAAGCTTAGACGGCGACCTATTTTCGCTAATTGGGGCCGCATCGCGACATTACCCCCCGTTCCATAAAAATGGCCCCCATTTAAAAAAAAAAGAAAAAAGATAAAAACGGGGTATAGGGCATGATAGTAAAACAACCACAACTCCAACGTGTAATGTGAAAAGTAAAAGAAAAGGGAATGTAAGAATAACAATATAAATAATATAAAAGTGGTCCCTAATTTTCCATTGTGTAGCACGCCATTTAAGAAAATTAAGAAAAGAGATCAAGTTTAAATAAAATTGTTATAAAAGTTTTCGATTTTTAATTTAAAAACACTCTCTCACCTGTTTTTAGTGACCTAGGTACGAAAGAAATTACCAAACATGTTTAAATAAATATTACGTGCACTTGAATTACACATCAAGGTTAAGTTTATACTTTGAATTGCGCGATTGACCATGAATTAAATAAAAATGCTGATTAATTAGGATGTAAAATTTCAATAAATATTTATCGTTGCGACGATTTCACTGGGGAAAAAAAATAAAGAATAAATGAAAAGAAAACGATTAATTTAAGTTAAAATACACAGAAACATGTAGATCGTGGTGGAGACAAAGAAATGTACTTGTTGGGGCAAAAGGGATTAAAAATAATTCCCATAAGGGCCGAAACTCGGAGTCTCCATCATAGGTGGAGGTGGGAAAAGAAAAAGATTGCATAGGGGTAGGAGAGATTATGACGAACCTCTCCTGGGGCCGAAACGCTGTGCTTCCACCATAAATGGAAGTGGAAAAGAAAAATTGCTCAGAGGGGATAGGAGAGATTATGAGGAATCTCCCCTAGGGGTCGAAACTCGGCGGCTCCACCATATGTCAAACGCCTGAGGACCTAGGGTCCAAAGGGAGTGCTCTGGTTGGGGGTGTAGCTAGGTAGAAACTAAAAAGAAGGCATGGTAACACAGACAATATTTATTGGAGCATTAAATATAGGGGAGAGAACATCATAAAACAAAATTAAAGCAAATGAGCAGATGGCAAGAAGTGAGAAAAAGGTCAAAGGGAGGTGGTTGCTTACTGTTGGATGACGAAGGGCAGCAGGCGCGAGGCTCATCCAATTAGCGGCTTGCCGAAAGGACGGGCTCTCAGACGGGCAGCGTGACGTGATACTTAGTGACTGACTGACTTCCTGATCGTTATGATCGAGCTGTATAAATACAAGCGGGATGTTTACGAACGTGATGTCGTACCTGTCCGAGAGTCGTATCGTCCCTCGGTTTAAGGTCGCCTCGGTGCTGAATAAGCTTAGACGGCGACCTATTTTCGCTAATTGGGGCCGCATCGCGATAATATATTATTTCGGAATTGTCAGATTCTTCAGAATCAATAAAAGCATGTAAAGAATAATTTCAAAAACGGGAGATATCTAGACAATTGGCATACCTATATAAAAACACATTATGGGTTTTTAAGTAAATCAATCTGCAAATTATAAACAGCCAATTTGTTCTTGGTGATACAGGAAAAAATATTTTATATAAATTCAAAAATGTTATTTTAAAAAATGAAGGATATCGAATTTTAACCCATGTAGGTAAAATTGCGCACAATGAACCAGTTGACCAAACAATTAATTTAAGTTCAGTGCTAATCTCAGCTTTGATATACGCCCCAATTACATCTGTAGACGTGGAAAGAAGTTTTTCTTCCTTTAAAGATATTTTAACAAACCACCGGCACAGATTTACAGTTGAAAATATAGGAAAACATTACATTGTAAAATGGTATTTAATGCCTAATAATGAATATTGGTTAATAAAAATTGTTAATTATTCTAATAAATAATTGTGAATTGTGTATGATTTACATAATAAACGTATAAATTTATTTCCTTCGAAGTTATTTTAAACTATGAGCGTACCCACTTAAGTTATATTCTCAAACATATATCGAAACACATTAAGTGCATATTTTGCATATATTATGAATAAGTTGCATATTTCTGGAATATTTTTGATAAAAAGTGTGCCTAAATATGCCCATATTTTCACTACTTTTATTGCATAAAAATGCTAACTCTAATAATGACAGTCATAACTGTCATGTGTTGGATAATCATGATGCTCCAGATTCAAACAAACGTAGGAAAGCTAAATTTAATACAATTTAACCAAAGTTAAAAAAAACTACAAAATTTACCTAAAGTAAAGAAAAATCGTGATATCACGATAGTAATGGCTGACTATAAAGCAAAAATCGGAGAAGGGAGTTTCGAACTCTATGTCGGCAGATTTGGCCTTGGTGAGAGGAATGAACGTGGAGAGCGACTGCTTCAGTCCTGTATAGAGCAAGATCTAGTCATTGGCAACACTATATTTAAATTACCAAAGAGAAGACACTACACTTGGAAAGCACAGAAAGTCAGAAATCAAATAGATTACATATTGGTAAGCAAGAGGTGGAGAAACGCCATCAAAGCGGTTAAAACATACCCTGGCGAGGATATCTCCTTTGATCATAATCATGTTGTACTGGACACGTATATTAAATTAAAGAGAAGAAAGACAACATAGATATTAGAACGTAACAACAACCAAATGTCCGTGAAAATGCTGCTGATGTCTTAAATCATAAATTTCATAATATACAAGGGAGAACTGTGGAAACTCAGAACAATGGTCCAAAATAAAAGAAACAATACTAACAACTCAAAAGGAAGCTATCGGAAAATGTAATAAGAAGATTAGATAAAAAATAGATGACAGGAAATTTTAAGACTAATGGAAGAAAGAAGAAAGTACAAAAACAAAGACGCAACCAAACACAATAGAAACAAGATACGGGCAGCAAATGAAATCTAGATGGTTGATAGGTGTGGCGAGATTGAAGAGTTGGAACAGAAATACGATAGTTTTAACCTACACAAGAAGATAAACGAAATTAGAGGCACTGCATTCAAACGGGCAACAGGAATAATGATAGAAGAGGATGGTAGCATTGTGGCAAAAATGGAGGAAAATTGAGTTTTTGGCAACAGTCTCTATATAACAGAGCTTTTCAGGGATCAAAAACAGGACCACTTCAATATTACGGTATCACTAGGATCAACACAGCGAGGTAAGCCATGCCATTAAATTTGCGAAATCTGGCAAGGCAGTGAGACCGGATGAGGTTCACGATGAGGTTTTGGGATTGCTGGATGGTTGTTCAATTCAAGTTATTGTGGACCTATTCAATCAGATTTGCAGAACCGGTGTTATTCCGCACGAGTGACTTGTCTACCTTTGTTCCAATACAAAAAAGCCACGTGCCTTCAAGTGCGACGACTATCGCCTCATAAGACTCATGAGACATATTCTGAAAATCTTCCTCAGGATTATTCACACGAGAACGTATTGTAACGTTTATTTCTAATTTATTTACACTGTCCTAATTTTACACTACACACTACTTAATTTATCTTAGACTATTACTGAACTAATTTATATAGCACACTTAACTATTTCCTAACTAATTAACTTATATCACTCTTAAATGTTAATTTATTTCACTGGTCCGTCTTCCGCTTTATTTATTCACTCGCGGCTTCACGTCTAATCTCTTCTCCGACCGCAAACCCGCTTATATACATCTCAATTGTATTCGCGATAGTTCCAGGACATTCCTTTCTCAAATAATGTTTACTTAGAAACGTCCAGAAAGGTCTAGAAGGTAATAAATCATTCCTTCTTTAATAAGATGTTGGCGGCAGGCTCGAGACGGTTTTTATTGCTCAATTAGCGTAGCGGCGTTCTTTTGAGGTAAGCCGCCGTCCAATAAGAGTAAACACGTTTCGCGCTGCTGTTTACATTTCGTGTTGCAGTATAATAAATGTGAGAGTCAAACATCAGACACTATTCGGATTCCGGAATGGAATGGGTAAAAGAGACAATTTTTACATTAAACGTTTGGAGGTTTGTCTCGACGTTAATCAGGACGTGTACGCGTGCCTTATAGACTCCAGCAAAGCCTATGATAACGTGAAGCATCCAAAACTATTGAACATGTTACAGAACATAAACATCGACTATCACGATATACAAATAATATATTACCTTTGCTGGGGACAGACGGCTAAGGTAAAAGTGGAAAATTCCCCTTTCAGAAGAAGCACACATTCACAAAGATGTCAGACAGAGGTGCATCCTCTCTTCCATGTTATTTAACATTTACTCAGAATATATATTTCGGGAAGCATTGGAGGATAAATCAACTTGAATATCAGTCAACGGTAAACCTATTAACATCTGATATGCTGACGATATCGTCTTGATCGCGGGAAGTCTGGATAACCTACAGAGACTGGTGGACAAGGTGACAAGGACAAGAGAAGAATATGAACTTAACATAAATATTAACAAAACAAAAATGCTAGTTATGTCCAAGAAGAAATATAACAGAAGCCAGCTAAGTACTTATAAACAATAAAGTCGTTGAACAGGTAACAACACTTCAAGTACCTTGGCACAACTGTGAATGAAAATATCACTTATAGGGATTAAATCGTAGCCAGAATCGAACAAGTTAGGAAGGTACGTATTTATTACAATGAAGAAACTATTAACAGCTAAGGATTTATCACTTGGTCTGAGAGTAAGGATGACCTGTTGCTATGTGTTTCCAGTGTTGCTCTATGGTTTGGAGGGTTGGACACTGAACAAAGAACATCAAGGAGATCGAAGGCTTTCGAAATATGGGTGTACAGGGGCTTGTTGAAGATTTTCTGGGTGGACAGAGTCACTAATCAAACTGCATTAGAGAGAATGAACAAAGATTTGGAGATTATGTTTACGGTTCAGAAATGGAAACTTGAAATTCTTCGACACATTCGCGTAACAATAAATATGAATTGCTGCGGGTTATTATGCAGGGAAGAATCGTAGGTCGAAGGAGTATCGGAAATTTTGAAATCGGAGGTGGCTCTACAATTCACAAAATTCTAGTGGATTCCGTCTGATTTCAAACGTTCACATCTTGAATAGTACGTTAAGTTACGAATTGGTTATAATTGGGTTATAATTATGTAATCAGGTTGCCTTCTACAGTAAAAGTAAGGAAATATCGTGAAAAGTAACAGATTTGCAGGTAAATACAGATTTATAATAGATATAAAAATATGACATAACTAGCCGTGACCCGGCCACGCTTCGCTGTGGCTCATTTTGATATAAAATAAATGAACAATTAAATAAAAATAGGTAATCTAGCGAATATAGATTTACCGAGAAAACACATAATTTATTTCAATACCATGCATTGCATTGCTGTGATTATGTTCTTCGTCTTGATCGAGCAATACGTACTTGGGCTATTTCCAATCTTGCTTCCCTTTGCTCGTCCGTTTCAGACGAACGGGCTCGAGCAATTCGTACTCCTTCGATTTCCAATCTTGCTCCTCTTTGCTCGTCTGTTTCAGATAAGGGGGCTTGGGCATTTCTAATCTATCTTCCTTTTGCTCCTCTGTTTCAGATAAACGGGCTTGAGCATTTCTTAATCTTGGGGTTTCTAGTCTATTTTCCCTTTAGTCGTCTTTTTCAAATAAGCGGGCTTGAGCATTTCTTAAACTAAGGGTTTCTTAGGAGCAAATTCAGAAACGCCACTCACACTCATTTCTACCTACACTCAATTGTATCTCAAAATGAGGGTGAGTGCGCCTTCTCCTCAATTTTGGAATTCAGAAACATGTAAATCAAGTTACTCAAATACATCTCAATTTAAGAATGATTTGAGGGAAGGATGTTTGGCAATATCGCAAGTCGTCGTGTTCGCTGCTGACTGTGTTAGTTCAATTTGGTGTTCTGTGCATATATCATGTGTTTTGTGGCAGCAACTGTCAGGCGCATATCAGGCGTCACCTAATTTGGAATCACGTTTTGCAAAGCGTTTACGTTGAAATAATGAGCAAAGAGCATTCCAAAAAAGTATGTGTGCAAGGAAAAAAGTTCCAATTAAAAGAGTCTCCACCTCTATGCCTGCTATATACCACTGGAAAAATAATATGTCGAATAGTGTCTCCACCAAATCTATACCTCTGTAAGATCTCTACTATTATAATTTAGCCCTAAAAGCACTGTTAGACATTTAAAAGTTACCTTTTCGCCGCGAGATGGCGCCATCTATCAATCGCTTGTCTGTCAAATAGAGATGACATATTAACTGTCATGCATTTTATATTTTTTGGCCGTTTCTGCCCCCCTGGCTCTTTTTTCGACGCGGAACCATTTCAGAAACCTTCACGGACATGCGCCCTACAACTCACCAAAGTTTCGTTGCAATCTAACGAATGGTATAGGAGCCTATGCGGAACATACACACAAACATCCATTTTTATATATATAGATATATATACTTATAACATATAATACATAATATACAGGTATTAATTAGAGGTAATTAAAACAGTAATTAGGGAGTTTACCTACTACAACGTAAAAAGAAAATTTGGTTATCGGTATTGATTCGATTCATAAGAAAATTAAAGTTTTGAAATAAATTTCGACCGATTCCCGATTTTATACCACGAAAAATGTGTTTTCGGATGAATAAGTGGTAATTTGTAATGAGTTTCTGTAATACTGTAAAAGTGAATTTTTGAAATCAGGGTTCGCTCGATTCTTTACTTTTTTTTTCTAAAGTTTTGCTACAAAATACTAACACGCCCATATAAGTTGATTAAATCCTCCATCCCCTTCCTATTTACGCCAAAAACTTATACTTTACCATGAAATGCATAATAACCCTTCGCGCTTTCATAACAAAGTTTATGTACCAAAGTTCCATGCATCCACGCCCAAAGGATCATTCTCCTACAATGGCCTTATGTCTATAACGCCGTACCGACTTTAATAAAAGGCTCGTCGGAGAATGGCGCTTCCGTAATGAACTTAAAACATATTCACGGCAGCTGATTTTAATATTAGCCTTGCCGTGGAAGTGTTTTATTTTGTCTTACTCAGCTTGTTGATGTAGATAGATATAAATCATGTAGGTATATATTGTTTCGATATTTTCTTATTTGTGAATTTGATCCTACAAATTCTATTCCATTGATTTATTTTAACCGTTTTATCAGTGTTTGACCATATCTAGTAAGTGGATCAGTGTCATTACATGAGATTTTAAATATTTTTCAGAGCAGATATTTAAATACATGTATTTAGAAATGTATTTTAAATACTTTTTATGTATTTATATACATAGTTAAATACATAAGCTTAATTTGTATTTACTGTGTATTTGAAATACATTTCTTCTGACATTTTAAATACAGTAGTTCAAATACATTTTTGGGCAATGATAAGATCCATTATTTGCTAAGTTATTCCTTAAATGCTCTTACAATTATTTTATTTCGTTACAGTAATTGTAAATGCGCATTTTTGTACATTTTTTGAGCATATTTCCGGCTGTTCATTTGTATTTACATTTCGGTTTATGTACTTACATGCTTATTTTAAAGCTAATTGTTACAGTCATAATGATCCTACGACACTTTTAAAGGAGTTGCGATTATCTTAACGAAGGTGTACAATTCATAAAGTTTTTAAAAAAGTTGTGACATTGAAACAATTTTTAAGGTACTAAGTAGCTTGTCGACATTTTTAAAGAAGTCGCAGTTATCTTAAACTTAAGCTGTTGTTTCAAAAGAAGTTAAGGAGCTTCTAAAGAACTTATGACAACTCTAATGCAACACAAATAACTCGAACTGCCATATATGAAGTTGGAAAAGTAACTAATGAAGTTTTTTAATTAGCTACTTCGTTAGATCAAGTTAAAAAGTAAAGAGTCTAATGTGTTGACATCTTTGCCTTGGGTTTATTTTTTAGAAGTTTGAAACTTACATTAGCCTGTTGTGTTTTGAAGTATCACTTCAATTTCTAAAGACTTGTTTGCAGAGTAGTTGGTAAATTTCGGAAAATTGCAAAAATTTTACGATTTCATGAAGCAAAGAAAATAATTCCTAACACTTTTTGAGATTGTTTTAAGTGTTAAAACCATCAACTTAGGTTTAGTGTATAAAAGTCAGCCTATGTATTTGAGGTTTTTCGATACAAATAACTTAGATATTTTGAAAATAATTGAAAACTTCACAACTTCGGGCAATAAAACAAAGATTTTAGAACTTCATTAGAAAGTTTCCATTAGAAATTAGATTCCATTTTCTTCAATTGATTTTGAAATTTCAAAAATTGAATAATTTCAACAATTTCACGAAGAAAATAATAGGAATTCTAAGCTTCCTGGGGTTATGCTTAACAATACATTTTGTAAAAAGTATTTGCGTTTGTATTTAAATACATTTTTAAAATTATTTTTAACAACACTGGTACTGGTTAGGTAGGTTTTGTTAGTAGTAAGTGACATCTATGTTATTGACATCAGTCACCAAATACATCTGAATTAGTATTATTTAGCTGTTAAGAATTGTTCCCTGTTATTATCCCACGATATTGTGATAATATTGTAAAAAATAGAAATATGAAAAATGGATCTAGTATTTGTGTTCGTTTAATTCAAGCAGCTACTTTCACAATCGCATTCACTTTGTAATGATTTTCGTCCTCATTGTTTTGTACAGGTATGAAATTTTTATGAAGTTTCGACCGATGGAATATTATCCGATTCGTTATAAAAGTCGCCTCGTCATTAACAGGTTCATCATGGGATAACAATAAAATCATCCATTACCATTAGATCGATACACAACCATTGCACCATTGAATAATTGATATATATTACACAAAACAAAACAGCACAAGAACGGAGAGCCGATATCAGAAGGGAAAGAACAATCTGCGTAAGCATCGAAACAGATCGTCGAAGAAAACTAGGCGAGATAAAGAATCCCCAAAGTATTAATAAATCGATTTAAAACGGCCCATCCTGCGATATTCCCCGCAATTTACTGCCATAATAGATATTTCAAAAACGTTATCAGGAGGATCTTTCTGGATGTTTGCCATACTTCTGGCAATAAATGCAGTGCCGGTTTAACTAGGGGTCTTTTGGGTGCTGTAGCACCGGGCGGCAAAATCTTAGGGGCGGCGCGCGAAGCGCGTAACGACATAAAATGTCAATGTTTCCTTTTTATTGTACTTCCTCATTCCTTTTTTTTAATTCTCAAACCATAATATAGTACGAAAAAGCTACAAGTTACTATAGGAAATGGATTACTACTAATCTCATAGGTATAAAAAAATAAGTGATTACGGCCATCTCTATAGCCATGCTCAGCGCTCTACTTAGATTCCTAGAACCAGAATCGGTATTAGGTCCTCCTGCGAATCGTGCGACGCGCCGAGACAAGGATAAACAGTAAGCAGCTCTCACTCTCAAGTAAGTTGTCAGTTATTCATTTCAAAATAATATTATTGCTTGGCGTTGGGCGGTGCGGTATGCGTTATAATACATAATACAAAAGAATTGGCGGCATAATATAACTGATGTTTGATTAAAAGTTAAAAAAGGGTTAATGTTTAGTGGTTATTAATTGAATGGTTGATGTGACTTAAATACTATATTGAATAAGGTTTATAAATCCTGAAAAGGAGTAAAGGAGAATAAATAGGGTAAGTGATGGTATTACTTTGGTTTTTTTTCCATTTAATATCTAACTTTATAAAATTTAGAAAAAAATAAATAAAAAATGGAAGGACGGAAGTTATCTGGATCGTATTGGCGCAAAAGAAAATTAGAAAAAGACGAAAAGCAAAAGAAAATTTTAGAAAGCACTCTTAAACTGACAAATTTTTTTACACGGGATAAACATAGCGCAGACGGAGACGGTAGCAGTAGGAATGAACCTGAATGTCCTGAGTCTGGACCATGTACCAGCAATGTTGAAAACAATGCTTGCCTTGTATCTGAGATGGAGGCGCAGGAGTCCGATTTTAAGATGGAGTCGCAGGAGAGTGTTTTAAATAATACGGGTAGCGGTAGCATTATTGGTAGGTACCTAATTACTACAGTAATTCTTTAAATATTTTTATTTTAATCATATGGAAGTGGGTAGCTTTACTAATCAAATAAACTGTATTTATTTGTAGATTCAAATACAAATGATTGGCTTGAATTTAAGGATCCGGCACTTTGGAAGGATGGTCGTAATTTTACAGAGATGCTTTTAGATAACTGGACGGAACAAAATCTTTCTAACATTGACTTTTCAATGTCTAAAAGAAAATATGGGAATCAAAATAGGTATGCTACCAAGCAAATATTTTATAAAAAACTGGTTAACGGTGAAGTAGTTCGGAGAGATTGGGCAATTTATTCAGAAAGCACTGGAAATGTATTTTGTTTGTATTGTTGTTTATTTGGTAACAAACAAAACCTTTTTAAAACCGGGTTTTCGATGTGGAATAAAAGTAGGGAACGATTTGACGAACATGAGCGGTCTACCGTTCATTTAGATAATTTAAAAATTTATACGAGCCGCGTATTAAAGCAAGGTAAAATTGACGAAGAGTTGGAAAAACAAATAAATACTAGAAAGGATTATTGGGTCGAAGTATTAAAAAGAATTATAAGTGTGATAAAGTTTCTGGCCTCTAGAGAATTGGCATTTAGAGGAACTGATGAACGATTAGGTGAAAGACGTAATGGAAATTATTTAGGTTTATTAGAGCTATTGGCAGAATATGATCCATTTTTAAAAGACCATATAAATAGAATGGCAAATTTGGGTAAGGGTAAAACTTCATACTTATCAAAGGATATTTGTAATGAAGTACTCACTGTAATGGCAAATCGGGTCATTGAGGAAATTATCAGACAAATTAAGACAAACAAATATTTTTCAATCAGTGTAGATTCAACACCTGATATATCACATCAAGATCAACTTACAGTGATTTTGAGGTATTGCAATAGTAAAGGGCTCCCCGTAGAAAGGTTTGTAGGTTTTTATAACAACATTGGACATGGGGCACAAGAACTTGAACAGTGTGTTATAGATATGTTAAAGTCTTTTAATTTAGACATTCAAAACTGCAGAGGTCAATCTTACGACAACGCTAGTAATATGAGTGGTAGGTATTCTGGTTTGCAAGCGCGTATTAAGACACATAATGATTTAGCCCTCTATGTCCCGTGTGCCGGGCATTCTCTTAATTTAGTTGTCCAAAATGCGGCGGATTGCTGCTTGGAAGCAACATCTTTCTTTATGCTAGTACAAGCTATTTATACATTTTTTTCGGCCTCTACACACAGATGGAATTTGTTATCTTGTGCAATAAGAGATTCATCAGAATCAGCGTCTGAGCAAACACTGGTGCCAAAAAGAGTTAACACAACACGTTGGTCTTCTCGTTTTGATGCCATAAAGGCGCTAAAAAGTAGTTACGGTTCAATAAAAAATTGTTTAAATAACATAGCAACGGATGCCAATGAAAAAAATGTGGTAAGAGTCGAAGCAAGTTCGTTATGGGATAAACTTAATTTGTTGGAAAATGGGATAATCTTATCGTTTTGGTTAGATATTTTGCAAAGGGTAAACGAGGTTAATAGAGCGGTACAAAAAGAAAACATGGACCTGAGTACAACTGCCCACCTTTTATCGTCTTTAGCAGAATATTTTGATTTTTTACGTAATCGCTTTGACCATTATGAAGGCTTGGGAATGTCGTTGACAGAAAACGAAAATTATGTTGAAAGACGAAATACCAAACGAAAATTACAATTGGGAGAAAAAAAGTCTGACGTAAATTTGAGCCATAGAGATCAAATCCGCACGCAATGTTTTTTTTTTAATAATAGACAATCTGAAATCAGAAATCGTTCGCCGATCTGAAAGCTATCAATCTTGTTCAAAAACATTTGAATTTCTATTTAAACTAAAATTAATAGAAGATGAAAATATTACCATATTAGCCACTGAACTAAAGGAAAAGTACAGCTCAGATTTGGATGAATATTTTCCTCAAGAATGTATTCATCTGAAAAAACTGTTGAATTCTCTATCAGAAATAAAAGCAATGAAACTAGAATCGCCATTGGATTTAGTTCAAGTATTACATGAAAATAAATTAATATCTACATTCCCCAATGTCAATATTTGTCTGCGTATTTTTTTGTCTATAATGGTCACAAATGCAAGTGGTGAACGATCTTTTTCGACTCTTAAGAGAGTTAAAACTTATTTACGAAACTCAATTGCCCAAGAAAACTTGAATTCTTTGGCAATTGTGTCTATTAATAAAGACATACTTGATGAAATAGATACACATTGTATAATCGAAAAGTTTGCTTCATTAAAAGCAAGAAAACAATCTTTCAAATAATTTTATTGGCAGTATTTTTAATTTCAAATTATTTTTTACGTTCCTTCAAAATCAAAGATAGAATTTTAATTATTTTTTTAATTTTTGTTTAAGCGTTGTTTTCTATTTTATTTGTTGTTTATATGTATGTTCCTTTTTATTTTGTTTTTTATATTTTTTTGTATTTTTTTAAATAAATGCTCCAAAAAAATGTTTTGTTTTAATGTCTTCTCCGACCGGCGGCGGGAGCTGCGTTTTAGTAGCACCAGGCGGCAAACTACCTTAAACCGGCACTGAATAAATGTGAAAAATTTCGCGGGGACAAAAGCGTCGGACGATGGGGTGTTCCTCAAATAGATTAAGTTTTATGGCGACGCACACTGGACACTGAATTAAAATGATAATACCTGCACTAAACCACAGCTCGAAAAATATATTCTAGAACCTATACCAAACCTTACATTAATTAGGGGCGTGGGTTACATCAATTACATGGGATACTAATCATCTAATAAATATTTCATGTCTAGAAGTTAATAAAACAAAAGTAGGTAGGTAATACCTAGTTCATATTTTTTTTTTCATAATGAATCAGTAAAACATGGCTATTTAGCCACATCATGTTAATCCATAACTACTGTAATATTGTTTGATTAGTTAAAGAAATACCTGCATATTTTATAGATGTTAAAAAGTACTAATCAAAAAACGGTGGTTTTTTAAACGTATTTTCAACTTGATGTATTCCCACTTAATTCAAAATACATAGTTTCATGACATACCTGTTTAACACAAAATGTGTTCTTTTATTATGAAGAGAACAAATCACCAGAACAAAGACACAATTTACAAGAAAATAGACTGTTTCAAGCGTAACTATTCATGAAATACGGTTTTCCCCCGCAGAACTGAACGCTTTTATAAGCGTGCCTACAAAATAATTTTTATATTGAGAACAATATGAAATTGCGTTGGATCTCAAAATACACTTAAAATTAATTATTATAGTTGTGTGATTGCTTAGTTTCGTATTACTTTATTGTATTTTTATATTCTTTTCAAATTTATTAAAATAATTATAAAATACATATAAATTTATTTATTTTTTCAAATTATAAATATTTTAATCACATACAGATATTTTTCTTTTAATTATTATTTAATCTGATTTAGTTATTTATTTATTTAGCATATGGCTTACATGGATATATATTAACGGCGTGCGGTGAAACTTCAAGTAAAGGGAAGCAATTTTTAAAAACTCACCCTATTTGTAGTGTAGTTCGATTCTTTTGCAAATTCGTCAATGACGTCATCTTATGATTTATAAACGTTTTATAAACGTTCCTATTTCAAAAATTACATTTAAGATGATTATGTATTGTATTCTGATATTGATGCCATGAATCCAGTCTAGAACGGGTTCCGCAGCCTGTATGAAGTCGATTGTGTCTCCATGGTATGCTGTACTAGAGCAGGCAGCTACAATACGTTGGACAATCTGCTGAGCCTCTCCGCAGTCGCACGTTGGTAAATCTGTCAATCTCCATTTATGAAATGCATCTCGGCAGACACCGTGAGAGGTTCTAGTTCTATTAAGTGTCTTCCATTCCTGGCAGAGCAGCTCCATACCCAACATTCCCACAGTGGGGTAAATGGTATGCCATTTGGGCTGGCATCATAGATTCCCAGTATTCTGTACACTTGTCATGTACATTGAAGTTTTCTGCTTTGAGCTGTTCCGCTAAGAGGAGTGGAGGGGACCTAGATTTTAACCTCTGTAAACTGATAATACTCTGATTATTACAATATATAACATTTACTTTTTTATTAATTTATATAATTATGCATTATTACAATCTGATAGATTATTAACACTACTGTCAGCATTATCTATTTCTATTTTTGATTATTAACATCATATTTTTATCAAATTCCCTGTTCATTTCATTATCATTAATTTCTGCACCTTCTTCATCATCTCTTCTTATTCTTTTTCGATATATTGAATCCCAATTATTGTCTTCATCGTCTTCGTAAATTTTAATCTGCACAGAAAATTAAATATGTATTATTTACAATTTGATCTATATTTTCCTATATGGTCTATATTTGATCAAACGATTAATCTATATGATAGATGAAATTAATAACCCAATAATTACTATTAGAACTATTGGGCATCAATGATACTGAACCTATGAATATTCCGACTTTAAAAATATTGAATTTGATTCATATAATATAGAATCCTCGATTGACAGAAAAAATTCTAATTTTCGTCTAAATTAAATATAAATATAGTATTCAGTTATAGATTGAAGATTTTACCTCATCTAAAAACGTTTACTTTTCTCAAGCGCGCGTAAAAAGAGGGGGGGGGGGGTAACTTGCTTTCTCTACGAAAATACGAAATACGAAATTGAATCGCAATAACTTTAAATATCAAGTACCTACATGGTATGTCAATTACAATACCCACTCATCGAAATTGAATAATATATAAGGGATAACTAACTTCACAATAATTCCAGTATAGTAGGTGAAATAAAATCACGAAAATGTCAAAAACCGTTATATTAACTATTAAAAAATACACAAATTTTAACCTTAGGGATACTAAACGACCTGCCGATCGTTCTCCAGGAATTTCATGTAGGAGACGCGAACGAAACCGGCCTGATAACCTGTGGCGAAGTACAGGCTCGCCTGACAGTTAGGATTGAAGCAAACCTTGTTAATCTTCTGGATCGGGTACAGGTTCGGCTTGGAGATCTCCAGCTCTTTGTTGAAGGTACTCAGGCGTTCCTGTAGGTTCGAAGAGAAGTCGTCGAAGGAGTTCTGGAACAAAAGGGAACGTTCAAACTTTAACGAACCATCCACAGGGAAATTGTTCATGTTTCATATGCATTCTTTGGTTTGCGCGTCTTTTGACAGTGTAGAAGACCTGTGAACCAGACACAGTGGCGTAGCGTAGTTCTGAACTAAACATTTGAACCATGCCGTTCCATATATTTGTTCACATCTACAATTCGAACAGTTTAAAATGAACACATAACTTTTAATTATTTATTCTGCAATTCAGGATCAAATCAGGATAACTGATTGATTGTGTAATGTCCTCTTATTACCGAGGACATTCTTGAAAGAAACTCGGAGAATAATTTGGAGTAACGATGATTTATTGTTGATTTCATATAACTCGGTTTGCGGTCTTTTACATACTGTGGTTTAATAGATACTTTTTGAATCGATCACTGCGACTGTTAACATGAGTACTCAGCGTTCAACTGACGATCGCATATCTACAGGTGAACTGCCTTTCGTTCAGTCACCTGTTGACAAAGCATAATTGGAAATATGGTATTGAACGGATGTGCGATTGTCGTTGTCCGCGTAGGTATTGCTAAGTTCGATAATGCGTACTTAGCTATTTGTGAAATAAACGATAGGTTAATGTACTTAATTAAGTGTCTTTTACTTGAGGTCATAGAAGGGCATTACACCACCCCTCCTAAATGAGCGGACTCCGATATTGACGCGGAGTCTGCGAGAGCTACTTGACCTCGAGTAAAGAGCTGCAATAAACCATAAAAATGCGTGATTATCTTATATAAAATATGGTAGATATATTAAGTATAAACATATGTTAAAATATTGAGTTATATACATCATGAAATTGTTAAAAATTATTAAATCTATTATTATATTATATGAAATGTAGATTAAAATTATTAAAAAGAAAAAAAAAGGGAGAATTGACAACAATCGAAATAAGATTGTTGTTTTATTGCGAGACTTCGTAACATTGTACGTGTTAAACGACGTTCGTCTCGGGTTGAGAACGAATTCTGCGTTCTGCACTTTTTGCTCTCCATGCTTTAATAATTGCGTTGCTTTGGGGTACAGCACTTTTAGAGGTTATCTTAACAACTGGGTCAATGAATACTAATGGTGTTAAGTGCAAAGTGCAGTGTTATTGTACTAATTATATTTGCAAAGGAGGTTGTAACTATTACTTAGGTATGTATGCTATAATGCTATGTCGAAACTTAACTTATATCAGATTGTTTTTGTGTTTGATAAATGTAGATAAAAATTCGTTTGAGTCAGCGTTCCTTATTCGTCGGTTATAATGCTTACGTTAAGGATAGGAGAGAGAGAAAAGGAGAGAAAATGGAATGGTAGGTAGATTTATATATTATATTATTAGCTTATTAGTTAAATTAATTTTTATTACATATATATTTATTTTTTTTATAGTGGTTAAGCTTCTTGAGCGTCCGTTGCGGGGCCGTATGGACGCACACGGTTTTTGTGAACCTTCGCTGTTTTTCCTTCATCATTCGAGATGACGCAATTCGGATCCTCTACTGTGGTAACTACAAATGGTCCTTTATACCATGGATCAAATTTACGTCTTCCTTCGTTTGTCAAGGTTACTAGGTCTCCGGGATTTATATTTAATGGTTTCGAATTTATGTTTACTTTTGAGTTTCTTTTTCGTTTTTCAAGATTTCAAGATGTTGCGCTACTCGTAAGTGAGCGTACTGTAATCTGTATCGGAGTTCCTGTTCGAACGCATCGATATTGTAACATGGTTCTATTTTACTGTTTCGAAGAGTATCTGGCAGATGAACCTGTCGGCCATATACTAATTCGAAAGGTGTGTAATTATGGTACGTGCTTGGTGTTGTATTATAGCAAAATGCGTAGTAGTGTATCCAGTTATCCCAGTCATTGTGAAATTCATTGATATACATTCGAAGGAATTCATTCAGTACTCTGTGATTACGTTCACAGCCTCCGATTGTTTGGCTGTGGTATGCTGTAGATATTTTGTAGGATATACCGAGTAATCGAGTCAGGTTCTCGAGCACCTGGTTCTTATACTCGGTTCCCATGTCTGTCCGAATTTCTTTCATTGGTCCGTATATTAGGATGAAATGCTTTACTAAGTTTTCCGCGATTGTATTGGCTTCTTTATTGGGTATAGGGATAACTACTACGTATTTTGTTAGTTCGCATTGAACCGTAATAGCATATTTGTTATCTTGTATGGTTGTTGGGAGTTTACCGATTGTATCTATACACACAATATCGAACGGTTGCTGTGGGGTTGGTGTTAATATTAATGGTTCGGGTTTTCTTATTTTACTTTTATTTATTTTACATTGGTGGCATTGTTGTGTAAAGTTTGCAACGTCTCGTGACATGCCTTTCCAAATGTAAGTAGATCTAAGCTTCTTCAGAAGTCTTTTTTGACCGTTATGACCACCCAGCAGCGGATCATTATGATGCTGTTTTATTAGGTGTTGTTTTTCCGCATTAGTCTCTACTTTTTGCCTAGCCCTGATGAGTATGATGCTGACTTTTGTTAAATAATGATTACTTTCCTCTTTCAGTATATTTGGAGTGCACTCCTTGAAAATTTGGTCGTTAAGACACAGTTTAACTTTTTTTATTTTCATATCGCTGGCTATTTTATTTAGCTCAGGCAGAACTAGCGCTAGAGCTGTTCTGCCATTAGCGACTGGGATGGTTCTGCGCGCGATGAACCTACCCTTATGCCTCAGTGACATCCTTAGATGTGTGGGCGTTAACTGAAAGCTTAATAGTGGTATTTTTATTACCTCAGCATTATTAAGGGCCTCATAAACTTTGGGCTCTGTGATTGCATTATTTACGGGGTTGTTACTCTTTTGGGGCTGGTCGGAAGATCGAGACTTTGATCGAGTTACTACTAGTACATTACTGACATTTTTTGCTATGGACTTAAGCTCGTCGATTGTGATGCGTGACAAGGCGTCTGCACATACGTTTTGTTCGCCTTTTACATATTGGATGTCGAAGTTGTATTCTTCGAGGTCCAATCTCATACGCGTTAACTTAGATGTTGGGTCTTTCATGGAAAATAAGTAGATAAGTGGTCGGTGATCTGTTTTGACTGTAAATTTAGTTCCGAAAATGTAGCAATGAAAATATTTTATTGCCCAATGTACTGCGGTCAGTTCTTTGAGGATTGTGGGCTTGTGTGATTCGCCTTTAGTAAATGATCTGGATGCGTAGGCTATAGGTAGATCGTTTCCATTGAAATTTTGAGAGAGAATAGCACCGCATGCATAGCCTGAGGCGTCTGTTGTTATTGTGAATGGTTTCGAAAAGTCGGGGTATTGCAGGATTTGCGGTGATGTTAGTGCTGCTTTTAATTTGATGAAAGAATCTTGACATTCCTTGGTCCATTCAAACTTCACGTTTTTTCTCGTAAGCTGATTTAAAGGTGCTGTTAACTCTGCAAAATTTCTGATAAACCTGCGGTAATAATTTACAAACGCGACGAACCGTTTAACCTCGCCCGCTGCAGTCGGTACGGGGTATTTTTTGATGGTGTCATATTTCGTTTCGTCAGGTAGAATACCTTTATCGGTTATCTTGTGGCCTAAATATGTAACTTCATTACGAAAAAATTGACATTTGCGCGGGTTAAGTTTTAAATTGAATTTTCGACACGTTGCGAACACCTTTTGCAAATTTGACAAGTGGTGGTCTGTTGAACAGCCAATAACAATCAGATCATCCATGTATAAAAATGCTCTTTCTGGAGTAATGCCTGCGAAAGCTATTGACATCATCCTCTGAAAGCTATTTGGGCTAACTGACAAACCAAAAGGCAATCTCTTAAATCGGAAAGATCCAGCATCTACGCTAAACGAAGTTACGTCTCTAGATTTTTCGTCGAGTGGGATTTGGTGAAAACCAGATATCAAATCTAGCACTGAGAACCATTTGGCTCTTCCTAGTTGATCTAGAATATCTTCTATTCGTGGTAAAGGAAATTTATCGGCTAATAATTTTTTATTAAGCTGTCTGTAATCAATAACTAAACGCCACGCTTTTTCGCCATTTTGTGATTTTTTAGGAACTAGAAGAACTGGACTATTATACTCCGAGACTGATGGTTCTATAATGTCGTGTTGCAAAAGTTTGTCTACCTGCCTGTTTAATTCGTCTTTTTGAGTGTGCGGTGATCTATAGTTCTTTACATATACTGGTTTTTTGTCTGTAAGTCGTAATTTTTGTTTGTAGAAATTGTTGACAGTAACGTAATCAGAATCTAATGTAAAAACGTCCGTGTATTGTTCGCAAAGTGACATCACTTTGTCCTTCACGTAATCCGGTATTCCCTCGGTGTTGATTTCTTTACGGAATTTGTCTAAACGGTCGACGTTATCGTCTGTTAGTTTGTATATGTGAAAGTTGCGTAGGTCAGTTGTGTTGACTTTAATATTTTTTATTGTCACTGGGTTGTCGTTTGTATTTAGTAGTTTAATGAGTGGAGATTTGTTTGAGACTATCGTTCGAGCTATGAATACACCTGGATGTATTTCGTCATTAGTTACTACCGCGTCGTTTGTTAATGTTTTAAGTTTAGGGACAGGTCTAACAACTTCACATCTTGGTGGTAAGATTATTGTCTCGTCGTCGGGTCCACTAGAAATTGGGAGTTGTAACTTCTTGCGTCCTACTTGAACTGTCATGCACCAATTATCGTAATCTAATATACACTTGTACTTAGTAATAAAATCTCGACCTAGTATTGCATCTGATGGTATGGGAAAATCGGATGGGACTATCTGAAAAGTGTGTTTTACTTCATGTCCCTTGAGAAAAATTTTTGTACTCATTGTACCTAATGATTGTACTGCGCCACCTGTTACTCCTTTAATATTTGTTTTATTTGACTCATCTAAAATTTGATTGGGGTCTAATTTTGATTGTTTAAATATGGATATATCTGCCCCAGTGTCAATTAGAAATGAACAGTCTAAATGGGACATAGCAGTAGTAAGTACGATTGAATTTGAAAATGAGAGATCAAAATGATAAATATTCGCATCAGATTTTCCCTTAACCTCCGTTACTGGGGGTCTCGGCCGTTTCCCTGGTCGGGTTCCATTTCATCGTTGTTTTCCGATGAAAGGTTATATACCCGGGTCGGGTTTCCGTGACCTCGTGAACGATTTCCACTGCCGCGGATTCGTTGACTGCCGCGATAGTTATAATAGGATCTATTTAAATTCCCTTGACCTTGGCTTTGGCGGCCTCTCGAGCTTATCGCACCACGATTGTTGCGAGTATTATTATTGTTATGATTACCTCGACCACGATAATTATTACGATAAAAAGATGGTTGATTTCGTGTATAGAAAATACTAGACGAAGATGTTGGCTGTGTTGGACTAACGCTTATGAATTTAGTGAGAGCGTCTTGGATGGTGGAGAAATTTCCAGCTTCCATTACTATACTAGCTCTCTCTGATGTTGTATTTTTGATTATGGTTCGTACTGTATGTTCAGTGGCGTATTTGGTCGCCACCGCAACTGGTACACCCTCAGCTATATAGGCTTTTTGAAGTTTTTCCGCCAATATCTCCATTTCTGCCGCGTATGCATTAATGTCTTTGTGGTTCTGTTTGCAGTTAGATAATTTAGTTGCAAGCGACTGAGAACTTTCAGTTTGAATTCCTGATTGCAGTTTAAGAATTATATTGTCTAAGGTATTTTCATTTGTAATAAGGTCCCTCGCCTTGCCCGTTAAGCGAGTCTTAACGAACGCAATGGCATTGGGGCCATGATCATTGGAGATTGTTTTCAGCAATTCTAGTGCATCTATGAATGCACGGAGTTTGTTTGGTGAGCCATCAAATTCTGCTGGAAGAATTTGACTGGCGAGCTTGAAGAATTCAATGTTTGATAGAGACATATTTGAGGTTTAATTTTCTTCGTCTGAATTGTTTGTTAGTTGTTGAAATGTTTCTAGAGTAATATTACGGGAGTAAAGGGTGGGAAACGTAAAATTGTCGCATAATCGCTTAACTCGTAATAGCAATTAGTGAGCAGCAAAGTCAAAGTAGTTATAAATTTTACGATAATTCAAGATTCAAGTTTATATCTTAGTTCTTAGCATAATTAAGTTGTAATTAATCCTTAGTCTAGATGATTTTTATTTAATTTTAGCTTAGATTTACGTGGGATAAGATAGTATATTAAAGTGCTTGTATATACGCAATTTGCAATTATTATATTCGCTAAGCATGGGAGAGAATAAAATGCAAAACTTACATTATTGTCCATTCCTTTTAGCGATAGGGGTACGGGTGTCATATCGGAGAACTACACTGTCACTAACACTGACCACTGACGCACTGACTTGTAAGTTCCTGAGGTGCAGCTAGTGTCTGGGTTGTTGTGCTGGCCTAAAGGTCTTGGAGCGGGTCCTGGTACTGCCTGGGGGCTGGTGCCGGTGCAGGTGCTGGAGCTGGTGCCAGTGGGAAACGTTGGATGCCTTGGAGTGCCGGGACAGCTTGCGGTATGGTCATTGTTGAAATCGCGTATCCTCTTTGTATGTTCCTTTTGACATTTCTGCGGTACATTTGGAACATTTTTAGCAGGAACAGGGCAGTTAGGAGTCCTAGGATCGCGTACAGTACGACTTTCACATCCTTGGTGACGTTGTACTCCTGGTTCTCAACAATGAAGTTGGAGTTTACTACGCCGCTTTCGTGTAAGTCTTGAGTGCTCGACTTGGTGTTGCCCATCTCTTCTAATGGTCAGGATACTTCCACTTAACGTCCACTATGATTCCACTGGCAGGATCGCCATGTAATGTCCTCTTATTACCGAGGACATTCTTGAAAGAAACTCGGAGAATAATTTGGAGTAACGATGATTTATTGTTGATTTCATATAACTCGGTTTGCGGTCTTTTACATACTGTGGTTTAATAGATACTTTTTGAATCGATCACTGCGACTGTTAACATGAGTACTCAGCGTTCAACTGACGATCGCATATCTACAGGTGAACTGCCTTTCGTTCAGTCACCTGTTGACAAAGCATAATTGGAAATATGGTATTGAACGGATGTGCGATTGTCGTTGTCCGCGTAGGTATTGCTAAGTTCGATAATGCGTACTTAGCTATTTGTGAAATAAACGATAGGTTAATGTACTTAATTAAGTGTCTTTTACTTGAGGTCATAGAAGGGCATTACAATTGCTTAGACTAATCCTCTTCAGAGGAACCCGTTCGTGAGTATTGCTTTGAAATTTTTTTTTAGTTTTTAATGCAGGCATCCTATGGAACAACTACACCTGCAACCTATGGAAAATTTGATAAGCTCTGTGGGTAGTATTAACCTATAGAAGTGCTATCGAATAAAAGCAACACCTAGATTACATGGCATTGTTTTATTATTTTGAGGTTTTGGTGTAAAAAATGAGTGTCGCTTATGGTGCAAAGACTATTAACTTGAGCAAAGAAAGTGCTGTATAAAAATATAGATATGTTTAATATCTATAAAATGAGCCATGGTGTGTCAAAATTGACCGATTTTTAACAAGAAATCCGTGAAGATCTGGAGAAAACGTTTTCTTTAATGCTAAATACTTTACACAAAGAAATGTGGGGCTTTGAAAGTCCTGAAAACGGGGAACTTATGGCCTTTAATACGCCTGCAAAATTTCACCATGATCAGAATATCACTATGAGCTATTGTAATTATTTATTCCACGCAGCACATTATTAAAGTCAAATTCTTCGGCCATATAGAGATATGAAGATCATAATATTTGGATTCATCGAAGCTTACTTCATTCAATTATGTATGCGAACTTGAATAATTCTTGAAGGGGTGAAGTGAAGGAATAGAAAAGTTACGTAGGTGATATTTCTTACAAAAAATAAATTGTTCTAATTGAACGTTATGTTGGGCTATTTTATGAAACTGCCAGCAGCACTCCGTGAATATCATTACTCAATTATATGTAATATTATTCTATTATTACAGTTCTTACAATGAAAACTTTAAAGCTAAATATATGAAAATGTTGCATTCTCCTTCATCTACCCATTTTTTCAATTTAAAGAACAAAAACAAGTGATAAAAGTAACTGAAATTGAAATAGAGTAGGTAATATCCTCAGGTAGACAGAATCAAAAACAGTAGTGAGTGAGTAGAAACATGTCCGTAACATATTTTTCTGTTTACTGGAACAAACCCATCGTATTCGTATTATTTGTACCATTGTTTCTTAATAAAAAATATAAACGGCTCGTTACAAATAGCTTAAGGTGTATTTATAAACTCAACTAAAGTAAGAATTAAATTAACAACTAAGAATTAAGAAAGATAAATACAGGAAAATCTCATCTGCAGTTTATAAACTTTCGTATGTGAATTAAATTAATAACTAAGAATTAAGAAGATGGTTATCTTTCATCTTTTCAACTAGAATTAATAATTAGGTTTTTCGTGCATGTGCACAAAGCACACAATTTTCGGTTTTAAGCGTTAACCTCTAAACTGTCAATTGCTATCAATATGGATAGTGACGAAGTTGTCGAAATGATGGGTGTTCTTTTATTGGTGACTACAACTTTGTTTGCAAGTGGAATCATCAAGAAGCGAAGAAATCGAAGATTTAAGATACGGCCGATGAACAAAAATCGAAGAAAAACCAGCGTATATAAAAATATCGTTAAGTATGCTGAACTGAATGATAGGGAACAGTTTTTTAAGTACACCAGGATGAGCCCTGAAATGTTCAATTATGTGTTGTCTCTCATTGAACCATTTATCCAGAGAAATACAAGAATAGATTCCATTTCCCCTGTATTAGGGTAAAAGTAGGAGTATAACCACTCTTTATATTACAGCTACCTAGCCGAAGGATGCTCTTTTCAAGAGATAGCTTTTAATAATTTCATAGGAAAAACCCACGGCTTCGTTAATAATCGCTGAAACTTGTGAGGTATTATGGCAAGTACTTTCTCTCATAGTGTTGCCTTCGCCAACTGAAAATACTTTTCGCGAAGCTAGTGATGGGTTCTTCTTCAGATGGAATATGCCAAACTGTATTGGGGCTATTGATGGCAAGTTGGTGAACATTCAGTCGCCAAAGTACTCTGGGAGTGACTACTTTTCATACAAGAAGTCTTTCAGGTAGGATTTGGTTACTAGTATAATCGATTTTACATATTTTCTAAATATCGCAGCATCACCTCAATGGCTATTTGTGATAGCTATTATAAATTTCAATGGGTGGATGTCGGTGTACCAGGTTCAAATAATGATGCCTCAGTATTCAGGGAATCAATACTTGGCCAATTGCTGCTTCAGAAAGAATTACCAATTCCTCCCCAAAAAAACCTGCCAGGAACACATCTGTGTTTGCCTAACTTCCTTGTAGCAGATCAGGTATTTCCACTCCACGAAAATATCATGAGACCCTATCCTGAAAAGTACTTAGGGGAGAACAAGAATATTTTCAATTATAGATTGTCCAGAGCTCGTAGAACCATTGAAAATAAGTTTGGCATATTGGCGCAGCGTTGGAGACGCTTACGGAACCCTATAATTGCAAAAACAGAAACTTGTGAGAAAATTATATTTGCCACAATTGTTCTCCATGATTTATTACAAAAAGGAGAGGAAGATTTGCCTATTGAAGAGAGGAGGTATTGCCCAACTGGATTTGTCGATACTCTGGATGCCAATGGCAAGATAAAAGAAGGTGCTTGGAGAACCATGCCTGGAAACCTCCAATCTAACACTTCCTTTACCTGGAACGTCTAGTACGAAACACTATACAATGAAATTATTAATTTAAAGTTAATCATGTTTATAAACGCCCCCTTTAAGTCTATAGTTGTTAATTGTCAATTCTTAATTTTAATCTAGTTGAGTTTATAAACTCACCTTTAACTATTTTGTTGCAAATATTGTGGCAACTTAAAACATGTTTTGGAGCTGGAAATTGTTTATATATTGTATTTAAAATATCACAAAGATTTAACAACAACACCACACCATTTTTATAAGCAAATCCCAATCGAAAAATAAAAAAACCCTGAAACGTGTCGCGGGACACGCGTTAGGAACTTTAGTTCCTTTTAATGAATAACCAATTTTTTTAAATTATTTCTTAATAAAACTTTGTAATGTTTAACGTGAAACAGCGACAGTAAGACGGGCATTGCATATAATAGGCCGTGAGCCGAGTCCAAAAAATGTCTCATAGGAAACCACTTCAAATTTAAAACATAGATTGCCCTTCACGCGAATGACCAAAATGTGCAAGTCTGGCAGCTTTGAAGTGTGACATTTAATGGGGGTTTAATTTAAAAGTCATCCCTAAATAAGGGTGATAAGAAACCAAATAAAATGGGTTGGTTTGTTCGTGATGCACAATTCACTAAAAAAATTATGCCAGATACATAGGGTGGGTTGGTCACCCCGCCAGACATCACCAAACAGAGCAATTTTAACGACCCCCTTTGAATGATAGGAATCCGGCTCAAACACTCTATGTGTCTGGCATAATTTTTTTAGTGAACTGTGCATCACGAATAAAGCAACCCATGAAATTTTATTTGGTTTCTTATCGCACTTTGGGAGCCACAATTAGGGGTAATTTTGACATTACACCCCCATTAAACGCCCCACTTCAAAGCTGACAGACTTGCACATTTTGGTAATTCGCGTGAAGGGCAATCTATGTTTAAAATTTGAAGTGGTTTCCTATGAGACACTTTTTTCGATTCGGCTCATGGCCTATAATACACAGCATTGTATCTTTGTATCATGTATTGTTCTATAAGTAAGGCAATGGAATATCGTTCCTCGGTGCGTCAAGCGCGTGGTCTCTCTCTCTCTCTCTCTCTCTCTCTCTCTCTCTCTCTCTCTCTCTCTTTCTTCCTTTCTTTCTTTCTATCTTTATTTCTATCTTTCTTTCAATCTTTCTTTCAATCTCTCATTCTATACCTCTTTCTATCTCTCTTTCTATCTATCCTTCTAACTATTTTTCTTTCTTTCTTTTTATTTCTCTCTCTCTCTCTCTCTCTCTCTCTCCCTCTCTCCCTCCTCTACCTCCCTCTCCCCCCACTCTCCCCCACTCTCCCTCTCTCTTCCCCCACCAAGCCACTACGAATGCCTCCGAGCCACTACGAACGCTGCCGAGGTAACGCTTTCCGGTAACGCTTTCCATTTAACGGTCAGATTTTTTGCGGCGCGACCACCCTCGCTCCCCAATCCCTGGCAAAAGGAACTAAAGTTCCAAAAATTTCGCCTCTATTAGAAATTACCGCGTTACCACACACCACGCGTTACCGCATATAAAAATGATGTTATGGTGTCATTTGTCAATAATTATCACAAATTCGACAACTGTTTAGTGTAGAAAATAAAATTCCAACTAAAATCCCTAAAAATAGCCGCCATTTTGGTTCGGAATGGTTCTATCTCTCTTACACGTGGGGTCAATGGATTGCGGTACTTTGTATATCTAGTGACTTTAGTACCGACTATAAAGAAATAATCTCGAGTAAAACGCACAAATCCTACAGAAAACCTAAAATTTTAACAGACTGTATTTTAGAAGTGAAATTTCGGATCTACGTTTATATCGTAATCTTTTTTACATATTTTTCATTGGAGAATCACCTGTTAAATTTGTCCTGTCAAGTGTCAGATTGAAACACTTTGTATATTAATAAATGGGATACTGCACTGCTTCACAGTTTTGGGGAAAACCGGCCCTGGTAAATTACTCTTGTAATCTTTTACTTTTAAAGGTCACCAAAATCTTTGCAGGAAGATGAAAGAGACAGATCAAGAGCTTCACTAATGTATAATCATACTGTGGTATTACTGGACTGCAATCCATCATACTTTAACTTCCTCTATTGTCAAGGGAAAGCTATAGTTTGAGACCCTCCTTAATATAGTATGAAGTAATATAGATACAGATTATATACATAGAGTAATATATATAAATAATACGTGTTTCAAAATGATTGTCATCTAGTCGGCTGTGGAATTTCCATGTAAAATAAAAAACCCGCCTTGCGAAAATAGGAGTTTCTACTAGCTATACATAACCTCAAAATAACCTACTTAACCTCTTTTAACTTCTGGTTTTTCTCTGTCAAAAGAAAACGAACTCTGAGTATTTGTCTTATTAGTAGTATTTGTTTTGACCCTGAAAAGGGCCGCTAATTACCAGCAGTACTGATTGCCAGCAAAGACAAATACGGTTATAGACTGTCGGCGCAATGATATAAAATGCAGACCCTAAAAAGAAGCTCGCCCACCAAAGCGAGCTTCCCTCGAGAGATTCAGAGATAACACTCGCAGCGGACACCGATAGATGGTGCGGTTAAATCCACGGTGTTGCCAGATGTGTAACACCATACCTTTAAGCGAGCTTCCCTTGAAACGGTTAGGGGATGCTCTCATGTAATCTCTTCGACAGAAAATTTATTATTGTGTTACGACCTACGACCTTTTATTTAATAAAAATTAAGGGAACAATTGAATGGATTGGAAGAAAATGGTTTTTTGCTATTTAAAGCGTCAAATAAATTATTCATAGTTTTTAAAAAATGGGCTGTGTCGGTACCAACAGTTTTATTAATTAAATTGTAATTAACAGCAGTTTGCATGGCGGCGGAAAAGGTATTGGAAAAAACCTGCAATGCTAAGTAACAAGACATTTTCTGAAAGGAATTGGGATACATATGCTTATTGGTTATTTTGGTTAATAGTCGAGCTGTATTAGACTTTAAATCAAGGTCATAAGTCTGCCTCATAATGCTAAATGTAAATAGTTTATCATCTAATTTTAGATTACCATTTAACATATTATTGCGAAGACTTTTGAAGAGATGGGGAATATCATATATTGAGTAAACTCTGGTATTTCTAACAAAGAAAGAGTAACTGTTTTCAGCAGTAGCCCCTAATTTTTTAATTGTCGATCTGTTTCCTCTACTTTGATCACAAACTACCGCTTTTGGAAGAAAACCAATATCGAGAAGTGTACTTATTACAAAAAAAATTAGTTCTTTTAACTTTTCGGGAGGAGTTGAATTTCCACTAAAATAATAACCTAACGGTAATTTCCAGTTGGAGTACAATCCTCGAAGAAAAAACACCAAAGCATGCTTAGCTAGAGTTGGATCTCGACCAAGATGACCGAAGTCTTGACACCCTTCCACTATATCAAATTTTTTTGTGAACTCCTATTCCGTTTGGGTCGTTTGGGTGTTAAGACTCGATATTCCACAGTGTCTCTTGCATAATGAACTGGTACCGCATGATTTTTTAAAAAACGCCTGTTTTCCGATTTAAAATCAGTTTCCTCAGAGAAATGTTTTATGCACAAATATTTTTGTTTTAATTGCTTCGGCAAGAGGCCTGCAAGACTTGCGTTTCCACAATTAATTATCCATTTATTGCAAAGTGCTTTATCTCGAGAAGGGAAACGGAACAGTCGAAGTCCCGGATTGTTTTTACGGGTAGCATTACAATTGAGATATTGGCATTTATTTCCTGCCATTTTCACCGGATCAAAAAAGCCAACTAAGACGCAGATAAAAACTAAACCAAGAAATATACAACAAAAAACAAAGGAAACCAAAATTAAACGAATCTAACGCTAATCTAAAACTATCTCTAAAACCTCTTACTTACTTACTTACTAAACCATTAAGTACAATACAAAACTAAAATTTACTCCCTAGCAAGTTAAATCTCTTACCAAAGCACTAAACTACTAATTACACTACAACACAAAACTTACTCACTACCAAAAACAAACACACCGAAACACCAAAATCACTATGAAATACCCAATAAATCGGACAAAATTCGAAAAGGGGATGATTTTTACTTCGTTGTAAATTTTCTTTTATAATAAGTACACAATCTCCCTGGCTGGTGATTAACCTATTTACGCGACCGGATTGGAAGTAACGTTTACCTGCAGGTGATAATCATTTGGGACATTTACCTGCTTGATAACTCAGTTTTAAAGATATTAGTGCAAGAAAATCTGGGAAGTTATTGTGATTTATTCCCAGAACTATAAAGCTGCCTAAAGATATCTAGAAATTTCTATTTATCTATTTTTTGCTGTTTTTTTATCAGATCGTCAAACTACTTAAATGATGGTTTGCTTTCGTTTGCTAAGCGTTTGCTTTCTCGAAATAAATAGAGCGACTATCACTTCACTATTGAAAAATTGTACTTTTCAAATATCATTTTAATGTGAAAAGTGCAATTTTAATGCAATTGTGCGAAGAATGAAAAATAGATTCGACCTGATTCGACCAAAAGTAGCTATCAGTTTGAGGATTTTTTTTTTTTTCAGGAAACAAACTTTCATTACCTTACTTACAGTGATTTTTAAGATAGTTGGATTGTAACTTTGAATAATTCAGAATCTGACGCATTTCAGATATTTTTTAAAACATCCTAATTATTTGTGAATGAGAAAAAATCTTGTATCATACAAGTGTGAAAAGTGCGTTTAAGGTACTTGTTTGAATTACAGAACTCGCTACGCTCGTTCTGTAAACTTTCAAAACAGCTTTTATATCATAGGTGGCTAAGTGAAAAATTAGATTGACATGTCAGAGCGGTTTGCTTGAAAACATTATTAAATACCGCAGTTATGCATTTTGTTCATTCAATAAATATATAGCATGCCATTTACAATTCTTAAATTTCGTATTTTCATGAATTTCAGTTTGAATTCTTTATTCACAGTCTAAAGTGATATGTGCATCATCTAAAACAATGGCATTATTGCTTTTTAATTCTATTATACAAGCAGAATGGTCGCCGTAATAGTAACATTGGGTTGGTTTTTATAGGTAACTAGCCTTTCATTCCTTCAATCTTCATACATATAATTTGGTAATCCGTAAGCAAAGACAACGGTTTGTCTTTGCAGTAAATAAGAACTACCTGGTTTTGTTTTCACGTGCCGAGTCCTTCAGCAGACAGATACGTTGACAACACCGCAACCCTAATTTAGCAATCTCAACAAATCCCTTACCTACCTGCGACAACCGAGTGTGCATTTATACGTAAAATATTTTGGGAAACGACAACACGCCACCAAATATGAACTAAAAGTACTATCCATTTACGCCGACAGTCTATAACCGTATTTGTCTTTGTTGCCAGTTTCACAATATATGTTCGAAGTGACACTTGTTGTCAGAATTAAATAGGTTCAAATCAATAGAGTGCGGCACATCAAAAATTACATGCACAGAAATTCCAACGCCAACTAGATGACAATTATTTTGAAACACATATAAAATATTAGTATTAAGAGTAAATAATAAAATTCGTTAAATACAACTAAACCTAGACAGAAAAGTCGTAAGGTTGCCTATCGCTGGACAATGACGCGAAGTTGGAACGCAGAATATTAACTTTTACTAGTCACGAGGAACGAGCGAGTTGTTGAAAATCGAAGCTCGCGCCTTCCAGCAGTTGTGAGAAACGAAATATGATTGGAAAGACGTGACATTCAACACTAGTTAGAATATAAACACCTATGAGCATGTTTCTTATTAACCAGGAAACTTCCAACACTACTACTTTACCAACTTTCTTACCATTTTAATGTCGCAGAACACCAAACCGTACTTGTGCACCAACTCAGCGTAGGAAATCGGCTCGTACTCATTGTATTGATCATCTTGTCCGTCCATGAGAGTGATCATAGAGTCCGGATTGCGCTTGTCCCTCGCAACCTTTACAGGTTGCAAAGCCTTCTGCTTCCGGGCCTCGACGGCCACCCTCTCCTCCGGCACCGAGTACTTGTCTATCACCTTCGTGAAACCCAACCACTGCAAAAGACTCAGATTGAATTTTCGAAGGGATTGAATTGTATGAGACTCTCTTACGTATTTTCTGGTCTTTATTTTCCTATCGGTGTCGTAACAGTAGAGCAGCTGGTGAGGGAACAGCGACATTATCTCCCCCATGGAACTGCCGTGGATGATACCGTTCAACCAGTCGCTGGAGGAAACTGACGAGAGCGTCGAGGGGCAAGTGGAGATGTAGGTGGGCTCCGACAAGTAGTTCCTAGGAGACGAAAGGCAGGCGTTCACCCAAACTACAAAATAAAACAGAAAATATTAATTCATCCTATGGGAACGGGTGAAATTGTTGTTATATATGTATGTTATATATATAACGTTGTTAATTATTAAGACTAGACGTGTTTATTGAACCATGTGTAGTACAAGAGAGCAAAACGTAGAGATAAAAGAACTGAACGTTTTGGATTATCAATCGATGATGTAGTAATCCATACTTGCTCTACCTCTCTTAATGAGAATTAATTCTGTGTAACTTCCTCGTCAAGATGTTACATAGTTACAATTCTGGACGACTAACACATGACTCAATTTAGTGAGCTAGACAATTCCACAAATAAGTTGTATAATCAATTCTGTATTTTCTATTGCGTATGCCTGTACTAAATTATTAAATAACCTCATAATATAAAGAATATAAAACTGATCAATTTTTGTAGTCGTTACACTAATGCTACTATTAGTAAACTTAATGGAGAAGCCTTCATATTATAGATACAATTACAAATACAGTGAAAGTGTGTATTCGTGGTGGATATGTTTCTTGTAAAGTATATAATCCTAAATACTGAACTATTTTAGTTAAATTATAGTATTGTATTTATATGACATATTGTATAGGTATGTATGGTATTGGTACATCATACCAAAATGTCCAAAAGATTCTAAGTACTGTAAATTTTATCTACAGAATTGTAGAATAACGTAGTTATGTAAACTAAACCATGGAATTAATTAAACTTGAATAACTACATAATATTTGATAGTCAGTTGTTAATAAAAGAACAATCTAACAAATAATGTCACGTATTTATTATCTGTTGTTTTTACCTTCCTTCCAATATAAAGTGACTAAACAGGATTAGTATTAACATAACCTACATAAACAACATTAGTTTGTTTAATTTTTGAGATTAATGTGCTATTATACACATTAATTACACCAAAACAATATTGTATACAATTAGTTGTAGTATAAAATAACACAACCATTCTTTAATTGAACTATCACAGACCCATATGTTAGGAAACAACCATATAGTTATTTAGCTACTTTAGTCACGACACATATACATATTGTGTTAATTTCATATCTAAGATCGATTTGTAGAACTTACGATTTTTCGAATTGCTCTCGTCCGTCGTAGTGATGTATGAGACCCAATTGGTCAGCCAAACTCCATCCGTGACCATTTTCTTCCTCTGATGACACACTTTGGTGTCATCGACGAGATCCCATAGGTAAACGTTACAGTCAAACGAGCCGGTAAGGAGCCAACGGTTCCCACCGCTTAAATGAATCAAATGGAGAACTGGAACAATAATAATTTGCAACTTATGAGGATTCCATCAAACACAGAACTCAGGAACATTTAAATATTACTAACTGGTACATCCTATTAATGATCAATTTTAAAAACACATATGTATGACCATTCCAACCGATTCTCAATGGAAGTTTAATTAAATTTATTTCATGAGGCCGTTATGGAACAGTTTCTTTGTAAAATAGTTTTGGCTAAGACTACATATGAATTTTTGAAATTAAGTAAATCAGCCACTCACCAGAAATGTAGTGAGTATGCGCTTTGATTGTCTTGTACGGCAACAAAATCTGCTCATCAAATTCATCTGTGAACCTTAACATATCTGATTTTGTGCTTAGGTTAAATATTGCAACTATCCCGTTGGTGTAGCCAACCGCTACGTACTTATGCTCTGAAGCCTGAAAAAATATATCTTGTCAAAACTTGATGTTTACAAGTACATTCTGACGAAATCACAATATATTTAAAGACAAGTAAGAAACTCCCATTTCGGACTTACTTTACTCCAAGCGATCTTCGTAGGGAAATAATTAGTTTTCAAATCCTCAAAAGGCGTCAAACGTAACCTTATCAGAGGCTTCGCTCCATAAATTAAACCACTGTAAAAGATTGATCTCTAAACCAACTGTGAAAAGTAATTTGTTTCGTTTACCTTTCTTCTTCATCCAAAAAAGGAATAGCATATATACAAACGTCAGGATTTGATCCTGCGACAGCTAACAACCCCATCCTCTTATATACATCCTTGTTGGATGGGGGATTTTCGTCGTAACAACCTGAAGGACACCACTCCAAATGCCAAACGGGACCATAATCGATGGTCAGGCACATGTACAGGAGCGGCTCGGACTGATTACACTGAAAAATGATCTAAATATAAAATCTGTCAACAATTGGCATAGATCAGAATTAAAGAGCAGATCAAAAGACATTTACTTTGTATCTGGTTTAAGGGTTTTTACCATAGACATGTCTATTTACAAAATAATATATTGCGAAGATAATAGAACATTCTAGGCGCATTTTCTAAGTAATATACGTGTTTTCTACACACCTGTCAATTTTAAACATTAACAAAATGAAATATACCCTATTCATCGATATATTTAATATATAAACAGCCCAAGAAGCAGACAAAAAATAGTCGATTTCAGGAATATAATTGAGGAGTGGATGGGACTTGTTTTGGGTTGTAAGGGATATAAAACATCCCCCAATATGTTTGCTGAATGAAATTCATTGGGGTTTTTGAGCTATGAGGGTTCAAAGTGGGCCAAAATCGACTTTTTAAGCTTATATGGGGTCGTCCATTAATCAAGTTAGCAACGTTTTAACCCCCCCTCTCCCATGGTGATATGTGGTGAGGTTTAGACTATCCCTTCCCCCTACACAAAAGAACGTGTATTTATTGGTACAAAGTATCTTAAAAAATTCAGAATATATTATCTTTATATTTAATAAAGGTTAACATGTATAGTCTAATTTAATTCTGGAAAATTAAGCACCATGATAAAAATGTCCCGACAGACATTAAGGTTGCTGTGGTGGTTTCTGATCTGACTGGCATAAAAATAATAATCATGAACATGATAATGAGCAAGCTGAACATACTACGGATCAATTTAATAACTATTCAATAACACAAATATATTGTAAGTCGAACATTCTCTAAGAGTTTATCCATATCTCATAAAATTAAAAAAAAAAAACGTTTTAGCCTATTTTGAACGCTCGTAGCTCAAAAACCACAATGAATCTCGAGCGGCAAAACATGCTGGGGAATCATCTTTTATTCCCCCTTACAACGTAAAAGAGGTCCCATCCATTCTTCAGTTATATCCAGGATCACTATTTTTTGTCTGTTTCTTGGACTAAAATGCACATTCACGTGGATATTTTACAGTTTTTATAGTGGGAATTGCTTGCATATTTTATCATTTTTCACTACATATTTTCCAAGCCCTAGTAATATTTCCAAATAAATATTTCGTTTTTAGGAGAGGTCTTAGGCGAAACGGATTAATTCAAAATTATAACTGCCTGTAATGGTAATTTCCTTTTATCCTCTTGCTTTTGTATTTGGGTGCCTTACTCACTTATCACCCTTTAATTATACTATTAAATCAACAAGCCGTTGAACAATTTGTAGTGGAAAAATACCTTCTTCTTCAATATCCCGAAGTCCCAAAACTGTATCACACACTTCTCCGAGTAGTTCATATTCACCAAATACTTTGCGTCGAAGTCGTTCCCGACCGCAACGGCCAACACTTGCTTACACCTCAGCAGGATATGAGGCGTCGGCAGCCATGCCATAGCATGAACAGGGCCACCACAAAAGATTGTAGTCACATCTGAAAAATTTACTTATGTACCCAAGATATAACTACATATGATAAAAATCGAAAAAACGAAAACAATGAATTTATTCTAACAAAGAAAAATGGTATGAACCGACAGAAAATAAGAGAGGGATAGAAAATTTTCTAGAAGGAAGAAAACCACAAATAATATCCTCAACAGATCAAAACGGACGAGGTATAGGTATACATAACATCATTATATTTACACAACCCCACTTGTAAGAAGCTTTACAGGTCGAAAATACCATACGTAGTGCATAATAATATTCTAATACATTTGGTCAAAGCGGGAGATAATGTAATATTAAGAAGAACTTACATCTGCCTTACAACAATTCTTTAAAGCTGAAATGCTGTCCTCATAAAAAAGTTACTATTCGACCTCTCAATGATATACTCAATCGACTACTAACTTATCAACTTACTGAACATGTTCTCATATCCCTTTCATTTCATTTTACTTACTCTCCTCCATGCTGACTTCGAACAATTCATACTTCTTAAAATCGTGATTTTTTCCTAAGATATTTTCGAAGTTCTTTACAGGCACTCTGGACACTTCACAGGAAAATTCCGATTTGGGTAAATACTGCTCGACGTCATCCTTAATAAGATTAAAATCCGATTTAGTGAATCTCATGGTGTCGAAAAGGACCGACTGAGTGAAGTGCTGGTTACAACTGAAAAAAAGAATATACTTACATAAGGAACTCGAGCAGAATAGGTTACTTAACTTAAAATCTATTGTTTGGTACTATTCTAGGTAATTAGGTCAACCAATCACTAGAGGAAGCAAGTCAGTTGAAGTGTGACTTCAACTGTATTTCATGAACTAGAAAAAAGTTTGATTGCTTCGATATTATGAAATGTAGTAATAGTAGTATTATGAATCAAATGGAATTAAATTTGGCACAGGTTAGTAGTTGTATGGCATTAATTGTATTCCATAATGGCTCAAATACATACTTTATTTGCTTCTAAATTAGTTACATTAAGAATAATTTTGTGCTCAAATCGCTTTGTATGGTTATATACAGACCGTTTCTAAAGAGTCGCATGGTGGGATCAACATAAGTGCGAGAGAAAGGCCATATATTTCTCGTTAGCGAAACAGAGAACGACCTTTTGCGATGTTGCTAGCTCGCGAAACATTACAGTCATCCGCTCCGCACACTGTACCGCACACATCCGAAAGTGTGAAGCGATACACGCGTTGACTTGGACTGCGTGCTCGGCCGGCAACTTTGCAAAACTTCTCTCTCTGTCTTGCTAAAGAACTACTGCTGGTTTCTCTTTTGCTCTTGTTGGTTTCCTACCAAGCGTTTCGCTAGAAAAGATCCGTATATGAAGAGAACCATTACTTCCTTCTACATCCTTCTTATGTACGTTTTATCCACATTCCCATAAGAAACATATTAAATAAGCTAATAGGTGAGAATGAGGTTTGAGATTGTACCCAATTGTTACTTCATAATGTCACTTTATAAGCTCGTCATATTGACATTACTAAGAGAACCATAATAACTTTTTTACATCATTCTCATGTATATTTTATCCACATTCTTATAAGAAATAAATAGAATAAGCTATGAGATTAAGATGAGATTAAATTAGATATTAAAGTTGTGAAATTAAGTGAGAATGAAAAGTGTTTTGTCACTTTGTAAACTACTCATATTGACATTACTACCATCTTTGTAAGGTTATATGTGAAGAGAACCATAATAACTTCCTTTCAACATCATTCATACATACATATACATTATTAGTTAGTTAGTTATTATGGTTCTCTTTATATATAACTCTACAAAGATGTCAATACATAAAAGATACATAGCGTCAATGTGAATAGAAGTGATACCATAAAGTATCAATTGCGAACCATCCCATAACACTCAAATATTCTTTACTTTCTACCACTTACAATTCCAGAGTGTATTCAAACGACGCTTGAAAGAGTTTCTGTGGTAATTTCGATAAATTCCTGATACACCTCGGTTTACCTGAAATTAAAACAAGGAAAAATTCGTTATGATCAAGTTCAATAAGCAAACACCTAGAAATAATTGTATTCTTTACCAGACGAAACGGATGGCTCTAAACTTAAAGTTATACACTAAGTTGTGTAAGATTTCTTCTTCACCTTTTATAGTTGAGGCACCCCTCCTAACAACCAGCGATCCTTGAGTTTCCTCATCTTCGCTGCTCACTTCGTCATTACTTGGCACTTGTACAGCATGATCGCTTATTATGTGATCTCTGACGTTCTCCTCTTTCTCGAAAATCGACAAACAGTGCATGCAAGTGAAGTACTGGAAAAGCAATCATTAGGACCATAAGCACAATCAAAAACATTCTTACCTGCAGCGGTTTATGTTTGCAAACCTCAAGATGCGCTAATACTTCGTCAAACACCTTAGTTTCAAAGTTACAACCATCATATTTACACGTTACAATATCGTTCAGTTCCAGTTCCTTTCGTAGCAAGTTCAAGGCGAACAGTTCATATTTGAAAACTGTTTTCTCTGATATATTCTGTGGAATATACACAGGTAAAATTTTTTAACAGCACTGAATGATTCGTTACCTTGGAGGGATTGTCTTGGATGTTATTTTCTTTGGTAATGGTGTCTATCATCGCTAAAGCACTGGTCATAACAAGAAATGAGTTTTAATTCGAAATAACAGTAAAGATTGGTTCAAATGACCGGAAAATGACTCTAATTTGATAGATCTGGAGCTATACAGGTGTTAGCTAAGTTTGAGTTCAAACTTTACACTATTTTCGTTTTCATGCATCATACTTTTTACAATTACATTTTTGCAATTAAGCTTCAACCAATTATTATCATACTAGAGCCCTTTTCCGAATTCTTACTCTTTGGCCGCTTTCCTCTTCCCCAGCACCATGTTGCCGGCGTTGACCTTCTTCTTGTCCTGTTTCTTCCCGTGCATGCTCTTGATGTGGGCCTGCAAGCTCACCGGCAGCATCTTCTTCTCGCAGAACTCGCAAGTGACCTGCACCCGCTGCAAGGCCATGCCGCACTGCGACTGGTGCGAGAGGAAACCTATGACGGACTTTTTCGAGCTGCCACACTTGTAACAATACAACGGGATCTTGTTCTTGTACTGGATGTTCAGGATGTTCAGGACGAGGTTTTTATTATTCAAATCCTGAAAAATAATCATGAGTTAAAAATTGCCCATTGGTATGGTGGTATAGGGTTGGTTATTTAATTGTAAGTTCAAGTAACAAATCCGCAATATCAATGATACAAGTGTTCGCTTAAATGATATATAAACTCAATTCTTACAATGGGCGGATCACCGACTCTCCAAGTCAAATTATTGTGTTTCCTTTTCTTGTGGAAGTGCCATTTCATTTTTTCAATGCTGTCCTCGCAGACGGCACATACATATTTACCGTCCTTCAGGATCCCCTCGCATTCCTCACGATGGTTTATGTATGCCATTAGGTTTACGTATGACTCGTCGCATTTGTAACAGACTAACTGTTTATCCGATTGAAGGATGGGCTTCAGTATTCTCTTCAGGTACCCTTCGTCATCGTTAATCTGAAGAAATGTAATTAAAGTTCAACACCACATGCAACTTTTTTTGTTACCAATACATTATACTGTACAACTATAAGAGTTCTTTCATAACAGTACTGATTATCTTTCAAATTTTAGAAAATTCCATATTACTTCAATAATCCAAATTTAACAAAAGAGCACTATCCCGAATTATTCCTTGTACTATATAATTACAGTTAATATATAAAACTCTATTTTTCTATATATGAAACTCATTTCTATAAATGAGTTTACCACTTGAGTTTAAATGAACGACACATTTACTTCAGAATTTAAAAACGTTATTGTTTTATATTACCAGGTAAGTTTGTCCTTCTTTCCAAGACAAATTGTAATGAACGGTTTTATTGTGTAACTCCCACTCTTCCGCCTCGTGGCTGCTCTTACATAAACCGCACGTGATGTTCTCTTCAGATCTGAAAATGTAACAAAATTTCATACAAAATGTACAGCTATTATATAACAAAAAGCTATTAAGGCCTTAATACGTGTTTCAAAATGATTGCCATCTAGTCGGCTGTGGAATTCCCATGTAAAATAACAAACACCCGCCTGCGAAAATAGGAGTTTCTACTAGCTATACACAACCACAACCTCAAAATAACTTACTTAACATCATTTAACTTCTGGTTTTTCTCTGTCAAAAGAAAACGAATTCTGAGTATTTGTCTATTTGTAGAATTTGTTTTGGCCCTGAAAACGGCCATTCATTACCAGCAGTACTGATTGCCAGTTTCACAATAAATGTTCGAAGTGGCACTTGTCAGAATTAGGTAGGTTCAAATCAATAGAGCGCGGCACATCAAAAATTACATGCACAGAAATTCCAACACCAACTAGATGACATTCATTTTGAAACATGTAGAAATATCCACAGAGAAAACTAAAGTAGGTAATGGGCCTTTCAAGGAAAAAATCCTCAAACAACACATGCAAAGTTAGAGGTGATCTCATCATGACTTACAATACATTGCTTAATGCGAGTTGATTGATGATTTTCACTCGAAATGCTCATCCATCCAAGCTAAATAAATCTTGTCGCTGAACTAAAGAGAGGTAGAGATGCACATAAACAAGTGTCAAACGTTCTAAAAATGGAACTTTTCACATACTTGTGTTTGACTCCCTCTTACTATAAATACGTAATTATAATCTGCCAATTTTGAACTTATACAACTTTATATCCTAAGCCTATCTAAACATATCTAAGCCCAATTACCAATGGCATAAAGTGTTTTTCAAGGAAAAATCCAGTCAGAACAAAAATACTTGTTTACGGAAAAGCACTAAAACAAATACCTCACTTAAATTACCTAAGAACAGAAATCTCATATGACAGACAATGATATTGAGAAAAAACTAGGAAAAATCCAAAGATATGTGATATACCATAGATAGAACACTTAAAGCAAAGCCACCAAAGAAACGAAATTAAAGTTCTATAATGTAATGGCCACACCAATATTAAGTTATGGAAGCGAGACATGGACAGCAATAGCAAAAGATGTGTTTAAAATACAAGCTACTGAAGTTAAAAGAAGTACAATAATGGATCACATTTAAAACGAAAATATAAGGAGCTGAGAATATATAACATGAACGACAGAATACAAAAATTCCGAAAAAACCTGGCATGAACTTGTCAAAAGGACGAAATATTCGAGAATCTGTAGAATACTTATGAATATATGCCACAAGGTAGACGCCCTACAGGAAGGCCACGAAAGAGGTGACGCAACGCACTGGTAGACGAACAGACAATACAGAAGCCATGAAGTGAAGAAGAAGATTATGGTATTTAATTGTACTACAGGTCTCTTCTGTTCAATCAAAAACTTTGGAAACACTTACACGGTGCTTTCTCTGTTAGTAGACTCCTCAGGGGTATCGCATTTCGGCTGGAACGCGGCGGAGAACATCGACGCCATCAGCTTGCTAGTCTCCCCGGTAAATTTGTACTTTCTGTTCTGTTGATTGAGACCCTCCTCCTGCTCCTCCTTGTCGCCGTTCTCCATCGTCAACGCGTCGTCCACGTCTGCCAACGGATCCTCCGTCAACGCGGGCGCCTCCCTCGCCCTGCCGAGCCCCCTCTCGCTCAACCTCAGCTGCTTCACCGACACAGACCTGATCTTCGGATCGAAGAACTCCTCGTCCGACGAGCTCGACCTCCTCCTCCGCTTGCGTGGGTTGTCGGACCCCGAACCGTCATCGTCGGGGAAAGTGTTCTCCATGATGAAATAATTGATCTTTTTCCTCTTCCTGCCCCTCCTCGACCTCTCCATCTGATCGTTGGCGGCGACCGTCGTGACCTTGTTGTCGCTGGGCGCCGCCTTGCCGACGTCGTCCCCGTTCTCCAAGTTCCTGGTCCTGGGGCGGCCCCTGGGCCGCTTCGGCACGTTGAGCACACTGTTCTGCGGTGGGACGTCCTGCGCGAGAGGGTGCTTCCTGGGCCTGCCCCTCTTCCTGACGATGCTGCCCTCGCTGAAGGAACTAGATATGGTTAACACGGAGTCCTGCGAGCTAATGGTTATCACGGAGTCCTGCGAGCTGCTTTTCTCCTTGCTCGACTCGAGGTCGTCCTCCGCCTCGTCCGATATGTCCTCCCTGGAGTCGAGCAGCTCGATCACTTCGATCGGCGGCGCTTCCTTCCCGGTGTACATTAGCAGCTGCTTGCTCTTGTCTATCTGGATGGGCTCGAAGTCTTGTTTGGTTATTATGGGGTTCTTTCTCTGTCTCTCTCGCGATTTCTGCATATTGCCGACCAGGATTTTGTTTCTAATGCCTGGAAACGGAAAAGTTATCAGTTTTATCATAAAACTGTATTTTCGTACCCTACAAGACAATCATGAGAGTTATGCTGCAAATCTGAGCAGATCTGTAACAATCGCAGTAAAATCTGTAAGCTTCATAATGATAAATAGGTACGATTCTAACCATTGTCGTAAGGTATAATAAATTACTGTTTCAGTAACTTAACTACAATATATCGTTCTGTAGTGTTCTGTTGCTTTGTAAGCAAGAATTCAGTGGTGATAAAAGAATTTAATAATTTACAGAGAATTGTGTGTATCGCTGCTCTTGTGTTAGAAAACGAAACATTATGAAAAAATACATAAAGATACGAATTGTAGACAATTTTTAAATCATCAGACTCGATAATAATAATAATAATTGATACTCTCACATTAGGTCTACACGAAAATATTAAAGAAATGTCCGATATTTGGTCAATGTGTAATAGATCGAAAGTAATCTTTTTATTGCGCTTTAAATTGTTTATTCTACAAACAGGACAAGAATTATTAGAATTATTGTGAGACATGTTGAATCCGTTTGAAACTCGAAACCAGAATTTCAAATAAATGTTTTGGTTAGATAAAGGCAAGTCATAAATGAATTATGTACAACCTTACATAACTCAAAAAAGCACCATTCCATTGCATTTAAAGGCAAAAATGTATGACATGCTTTTGCGGAATCGAGTTTATTAACACGTCTTTAGGTTTTTAGCAACATTATATTTTGCTGATAAAGGTTCTTTTCGAAGACAAGTCGATAGCAATAATTTGAATTGCTTTAGGTCATTTTTACAGAAGCTTTTTACATTACAACGTCTCATTTTCTTCCACAGGAGCAGCAATGCACACAATTCTCTGAAAATTATTCAAGTAATTATGACCGCTGATTTTTTTAGAGTATTTACAAAGACACTTGCAGTAAATATTTACGATACATAATTGGAAGCTACAAGAAACAGTAACTTATTAACAGTAACAGTATCTTATGATTATGTTCAAAATGGCATTTATCGTTTACAGATATTACTATGGTCCGTTAGGAATTGCAGCGTTAACTTGATAACTTATATGTTGTTATGTGTACCTACATTTTAAATAGGTACATAAATGAAAATACCTTTCGGAAAACATCTACTTGTCAGTTCATTTGTGTTAAACGCCCATGCTGTTCAAGACTGCCTAGATCAAAATTTAATAATAATCGCTTGTATGTTGTACAGATTGATATACTTAAAGTTACAATATAAACAATCCTGGGTGTAAACTTATTATAAATGAAGAAAATGTATACAACACAAAAATAAACAAAGTTTTATTGTACCTATAAAAAGCTCACCTCTTGTTTAGGAAATTGTCACTGTGTCACTTTTCCATATAGGAAACATAATAGAGTTTGTCGAAGCAATAGAGAATGAATGATAAGTATTAATTAGGAGAATTGACTTATTTCAAGTTGACTTGTTGCTATTTTTCCAGAAAAAAAGAATACGTTTTCTCTTAACGTTGTTGTGTTGGTTTGTTTCCAGCCAAATAATATTAGGTCAAATACCCATTTAAATGTGCTTTTATACAGTTACAAAAATAATCAACAATTTAAAAGTAAATCTTCGGTCAACAAGTACCTAATACTAATATCTTTTCTGGATTGATATACAAAAAAAAGTTTTAATTAATGGTAAGAAATGAGCAAATATGCTTGAAAATGAAACATTTACAACAGTTACCTCACCTTAATTTTTAATGTCACTAAAACCCAAAATTTAGTATTTAAATTGGAGTATATCATAAAAACTATAAACAAAACACGGAAAATTCCTTTGTATTTGATAAGGTTAAGTACAGGCCTGACGTCATCCGTTAATGATTTGAACAAAATAGCATTACAACATACAAATTCATGTAATAAAATAATTTTTACTTTCCCATATGTGGCACTCAAGTAAATATATACTAATTTATGTAAGGATATAGTACTTTCTTATGTGAAAAATATGAGAAAATATACAATTTACTTTCTCATGTACGTCATATACATATATGAGAAGTATTTTAATGGGGTCGATTTTTTTAATGCGAGTTATTAGCATTTCTGGGCGATTTAAGGTTCCCTCAGTCAAAAAAAAACAGTTTGAAAAAATGTCTGTGCCACATTTTTCTCGGGAATTAAAAGTTATAAACTTTGTACCATACCCTGACCCTCTTAATAAGATTTTTATAAAAATCGGCAGAAATGTCGATATTTAGAAATATTCTTTCTAAACTTTGAACATTTACTTTACTGTCGAATATGTAGAGTAAGGTTTAGTTACATTTTTGAATATTTATTCCAGAATTCAATATCTATAATGAAGTATAACATTTTTGGCTATATCTTCTCTGAAGGGTACTGTACCCTTATTTTTTCGTTTTTTTTTTGAAATTCCCATTATTTTAATCCGTACCAAGAACTTTTTCAAAAAATTATTTTATTAATTTGTCATTCATTTACAATTCTATATTATTTTATACTTATTTGATGTACCTACTTCATTTACTACTTTATTATATACTTTATACGTACATATAGACTCTGACATATTTATATACTATTTTAGTATTTATTTATTGTATTAAAAAAACTATTGATTATAAAATGATTAAAACTTTGTTCTACAACCAGGCCCTTCCAATAAGCTTTTTATTGAAATCGGCAGAAATGAAGTAGTTTTGTAGTATTTTCAGAATTCAACAAATGGAAACAAATGAATTCATTAGTGCCAACCACATAGAAAGAGATACCTGGATAAAATATTTGGAGGAACTTTGTAAGAAAGAAAAGACCGAAATTAACATAAACAAACGAGATCAATAAAGAAACAGCACTCCAAAAACTCAAGAAGAATAGAAAAAACCCCATGGCATGCCAGGCTGAAAGGTAGATTTATGGGTAGGATATATAGTAATATAACACACGATGTGTCAAAAAAATGCATACGAGGTGTGAAAAAATACAAACGACAAAATTGTAAAATATTTGCAAATAACTTTTTCTCTGTACATTTCTCAAAGATATGTTTTATACAAAAGTTGTTCGCCTCTATAAGGGCAACAAAAAATCTAGGTAACAATTTTCTCTCAGACGCGAAATAAAAGTTTTTTTATTTTTTTTATTATTTTGACAAAAATAACTTTATTTTTGTACGTTTTTCGACAGATTGTTTTATACAAAAGTTGTTCACCTCCATAAGAGCAACAAAATACCTTAGTAAGATTTTTCTCTCAGATGCGAAATAAAATTTTTGCTTATTTTTATTTATTTTTGAAAAAAAAATACTTTTTTTCTGTACGTTCCACGAAAGAGTGTTTTATACAAAAGTTGTTCGCCTCTATAAGATAAATAAAAAACCTAAGTAACATTTTTCTCCCAGACGCGAAATAAAAGTGTTTTAATTTTTTTTTGTTTTTTTTAAAAAATAACTTTTTTCTGTACATTTCTCGAAAAAATGTTTTATACAAATGTGGTTCGCTTATATAAGATCAACAAAAAACCTAAGTAACATTTTTCTCTTAGACGCGAAATAAAAGTTTTTTGATTTTTTTTGAAAATAACAAGCCGCCATTTTGAAACCGCTAGACCGATTTGGCCCATTAACGAACTTGACCGAGATTTTTGGCCAACTGATTTTTGTACCAAATTTCGTTGTGATTTTTTAAAAAATGCGACCTGTAGCCTGCCGACAAATTTCGTTATATCCGATATATATATATATATATATATATATATATATATATATATATATATATATATATATATCTATATGGTACAACTGTGCGTCCGCCCATGTTAAATCTTAGGTTCACGCTGCGTCCAGTGTCACTGAGCGTCCGGATATACGGACGCTCAGTAACCCTACCCTAAAAATTTGTCTATGTGATCCCTAGGATGGTTAGATTACCATGGAGCAAAAAAAAGCCGGAGGTGCTCTGACACCTAAAAATGATCCCCGTATAAAATCGTAGTTCAGACTTTCACCAAGCGTAGCGTTGTCGGCGTCGAATTATATACGTGTATTCAATAGTTATATGGCGTAGGCTTACCAAGCGTCCGAATATATAAATCGTTATGGTGGATCACTTAGCGTCCGATTGTATACTGCGAATAGTGAAACGGTTCACTCAGCGTCGTCTATTTATAGCACATTTATACATATTTAGGTATATTTAAAGTGCCACTCTGCGTCCTATAAAATATGTTTAATGATTGGCTATTTACTGTGAATGAGACTTTCGGGTTTGGAGCAGAGTACTGCTAAGTGGCGGAAAACAATTATTTTTCTGTTTTGTTGGTTAACCGAGTTAACGTATAAACAATGCTACTGCCAGTTAATAATGATGTAACCTAATAATGCCACTTAACAACTTCATTTTCTTCTGGTCGACAGTACTCAAATTAAATTTTTTTCTGTATAACAATTAACTTTTAAATTTTCGGGCTAGCGATTTAAAAAAATTCAAATTCATTAAATAGGCGATAATTCAGTTTAATTCATTTTCCAAAAATTAAATTTTTGGCAACTTACCTTTGTGCGGATAAACTTTTAATTGATTCTGAATAAATCTTGATGTGGAATACTAATGTCTGGTAGGTTCGTAGTTGAGAATTTTATTTATTTTTAAATAATTAACAATTACGTAGCAAATAGTTTTAATGTGCTTTGTAATTCATTACGTTAATTAATAAACGAATCATTTTGTAAAAACCGCGCGGATTTATTAATGAATGGCAGTGTTACAGGTGATTAGAGATCTTGAATTTTTTTAAATTTTTAGTAGTTTGTGCAGTTTTTGTTACTAGTATTACTAACGATCAAAACTCGATAAACACACTAAAAACATTTTTCGCAGTTCAAGGAATTCCTTACAAATTTTTTTCTTTCATTTTTCCCAAGAACCTTTCCCTCAAAGCGTCTGCGGAAAAAAAAGCCGTGGAAAAAAAAAGCCGGGGAAAAAAAAGCCTGGAAAAAAAGCCGATGGAAAAAAAAGCCGCGGAAAAAAAAGCCGCGGAAAAAAAAGCCGATGGAAAAAAAAGCCGCGGAAAAAAAAGCCGGTGAAATAAAGCCCACGGAGAAAAACTGCACGAAAATATGTAATATCTAAATAGGTTTTCATACGGTTTTCGTTTATGGGGCCGCCCATAACAACGGTCAGAGAATGGTGGCAAGTGTTGCGTCTGGATTTTGGTCGCCTGCTGGAGAATTATATCCACCCGCCGCCTATTAGGCTCCATGAGTACATGAATGATCCTTGCCCTCTTGCGTTGGGTTTCTCTTTTCCTTTCTGCTTGGGTTTTTTTTCACCGGCTTTTTTTTCCGCGGCTTTTTTTTCCATCGGCTTTTTTTCCGCGGCTTTTTTTCCATCGGCTTTTTTTCCAGGCTTTTTTTCCCCGGCTTTTTTTTCCACGGCTTTTTTTTCCGGGATTCCCCTCAAAGATATAAGTAAGGTATTAAAGATGAATTATCGATAGTTCCCGATATTTGCCCCTTTAGACCAGGGAAATAAGATTTTCCCGCTTTTCCCGCATTATTAAAATCATTAGTTGAAAATAATTTTGTCTTTAAATATCATTATAAATGGCTCTTAATAGAGTAAAAAATAATAATTTTTTTCATCAATAATTTCACTCTTTATTTAGTTACCAATTTGTTATAAATAACTTTTAAGTGTCCTAATAATATTTTTCTTATACTACTAAAAATTACAAAAACAATCATATTCAACTGAGAAAAAGCTGAGATTTTTTTTATTTTCCACTTACACATAATCGGTTGTTTATGTCTGTTATACGCGGTACATAATGACGTTCGACTCTAGGGCGGAAAAGAACGCCCCCCTGGGGCGAACTAGAACGTCAAAAAACGTCATTTTGACATGATTTTTATCATTTGGTCCAGAATCTGACACATATCACCATAAATACGCTTTACGAGTTTTTTTTTTTACAATAACTTCACCATAGATGCACTTCATCGTCATTTTGACATACATGTCATACATGACAACGTAGACGTGATTTCGGTTTTTAACATATACAACCGATTATTTGCAAGTGAGAAATAAAACGTATGCACCTAGGGCATAATTGGGTGTTATTGATCTCGGGAAACCACAGTTTAAAAAGGTCTCGAGACCTATCGGCCCTCGTCCTTTTGAACTGTGGTTGTCCTCGATCAACAACACCTTCATCATGCCCTTGGTACAAAAATAACTATTCTGTAATATTGAATTTTTAAAATAACAGGATATTAATGTTAAGCAATAAACGCTCATAACTTTTAAATAATTAAAGTTACAAAAATGGACATTCAGGATTAGTTTAGAGAGCATTATTTGATCTTTAACATAAAATTTACCCCAAGTCTGTATGTAGAATGGTACATTGTTTACACGCATTTGTTTATAATAAAAATCTTAAAAATTAATGCTAAAGACTAAATTAACAATCTATGTAATTGCCCAGTTATAAGCGTATCAAATTGTTCTGCATGAAAGTAATCGTAACTTCAACAGTTTAAAAAAATTTAAGCAATGAATGATGCAAATAGGTTATTTTAAAAACAAACGAGGGTAAACAAAGAGCCATTGTAGTTAGAGACTTGTAAATTTTATGTCTAATATCAACGAATGCTCTCAAAAATCATCCTGAATGTCCACTGTCTTATCGTTAATAATTCAAAAGTTACGAGCGTTTATTGCTTAATAAGTCAAGTAGACGCGTCACTTTTAATATCGTGTTATTTTGAAAATTCAGTTAAAATTACAGAAACTTTTTTCTCACCTTTGTTGAATATGTTGTTTTTGCAATTTTTAGTTGTATTAGAAAAAAATTATTGGGACACTCAAATATTATTCATAACACATTGTTAACTAAATAATTAATGAAATTATTAATGAAAAAATTATTATTTTTTACATTCTATTAAGAGCCATTTATTATGATTTTTAAAGACAAAATTATTTTTCAACTAATGATTTAAGTAATGCAAATGTAAAAAACGATTATGAACAATAAAAAAATTGTTTAATGAAAATTTAAAAATCGTCATTGATCCTAAACAAAGAATGGTAAAAAAACTTTTTCCAAACCAATAAAACCATTTGTTGATAAACAATTTATAAACAAATATCGATAAAAGAAATTACCCGCAATAATTAATTCCTATTTAAAATATAAAAACAACAAGTATACCACAATATGTGAGGAAAAAAAATTTTAACAAAACAATTATTGTAGGATTTTTCATTTTTTGTTAAGTTAGAAAATTCGTTATAAACCAAATAAACAAAATTTAAACAACTTTATGACATCATCTTATTGAGTACACTCATAGAAAGGACTCCAATAGGCGAAAATTTTTTACGGTGATTACCAAGAATTATCCAGCTTTCAATGTAGCCGTGGGTGCCAAAAAAAAAATAGGTAATTAACAATAGGTGAGCTTTTTGAAAAAAGCATTAAAATCTTTTTCCCAACGGGACTTTCTTTCTTCATGTGTTGAAATAACACCATAATTTTTTCAAATTTTTGAATCAATATTTAACGGTTTAAAAAAAGTTTTTAAACAAATGATTATATCATGATTATTTCTACAATTAACCAATAACAAATTGCATATTCTTGATGTACCCGAAAAGCTAATACATGTTGAGAAAAACACCAATTTATGTTAATTAGTTTCTGAGATATAACAAACCCCATCAGTTTGATGATGCAACTTTACTTCAATTTGAGCATCCACAGTGCACGCTCTGGCTGGCTTGAAAAAACCCTTCGTAAATAAAGCTTTGCCAACAGCTCAATTTTAATGGAATCGATTTGAAAATTTTTGTACTGAAAGTTAAACATCTGAACTGCAAAATGGCATTATTTTGTTTCTTAATGTTTATAAACATGATACAAACTACATTGTTAATATTCTATAAGAAAAAATTATACTAAATTTGAATATAAACATGAAAAACTTAATTTTTTAGGGGTAACGTGTCTCTGAACTCCGTTCCTATTGGTCGTAGGGCAACTTTTTTTAAAAATCGTGTAAGAATACCACCCTTTAGGATAAGAGAAAACCATTTCTCTAGAGTTGAAAACAAAAAAGTTATTATAATTTTATTGTTTATTAGCTAAGAAATGCAGTATTTTTGCAGTGAAGTTTTATTATTGTTAAAATTACAATTTATGAATTTTAACATAGTATATTGATAGAGCAAGTCTTCTTTTTCAAACAGCACTCTTTAGAACTGCCCTAACTTTATTCTTTTACGTAGAAATTTAGTGCAAATTTAAGTGTCTGGGATAAACAAATTAATTTTGCAATACCTATTTGGTGAATCGCTTTGAAATTTTTATGGAAACTTTAGCAACACAATACCCTACTTTTCACAAAAAATTAAAACTACTGAGCCCTTTTTGCAATAGTAATAAATAATTTAGGAATTCCGTCTTTTTTTCATTTTCATTGTATAATTAAGCAACAAATACAGTAAAAAACATGTACCATAGCTCAATTTGAAGGTTTTTTTATGCTCTACTAGATTGCCTTTTTTTTAATTACATGCAGCAATTTCACGTATGATTAAAATAAAGTAACAAATCATTCTTTTTGCCATTTATTAGCAATAACTTAATTAACACAAAAAATCTTAGATGGACTCAACGGGCTTCTCGGGCGGGAAAAGCGGGAATATCTGATTTCCCTGGTCTAGAGGGGCAAATATCGGGAACTATCGATAATAAAATTCTTCTTTAATAACCTAATTATATCTTCGAGGGAAAGGTTCTTGGGAAAAATGGAAGAAAAAATGTTGTAAGGAAACCCTTGAATTGCGAAAAATGATTTTTGTGATCGAGTTTTGATCGTTAGTACTAGTAACAAAAAATGCAAAAAACTACTAAAAAGTTTAAAAACGATTCACGCTGTCCAATCACCTGTAAAACTGCCATTCATTAATAAATCCGAGCGGTTTTTTACAAAAAAGATTCCTTCATTAATTAACGCAATAAAATTCAAATTAGTTTAAATCTATTTGCAACATAATTGTTAATTATTTAAAAACAAATAAGATTCTCAACTACGAACCTACGGGACTTTAATTAGTTTTCGACGTCAAGACTTATTCACTATCAATTAAAAGTTTATTCCAAAAATTAAATTTTTACTAAATGATCGCTTATTTATTGAATTTGAAAAAATTTTAAATTGCTAGACCGAAAATTTAAAGTTAATTTTTATACAGGATAAATTGAAATTTGAGTACCGTTAACCTCTAGAAAATTAAGTAGTTAAGTGGCATTATTAGGTTTCATTCTTATTAACTGGCAGTTGCATTGTTTTTTAACCCAGTTAACCGATCAAAACAGAAAAATGATCGTTTTTCGCGATTTAGCAGTACTCTGCCCCAAACCCGAAAGTCTCATTCAGGGTAAATAGCCACTCATTAAACGTATTTTATAGGACGCAGACTAGCAGTTTAAATATACCTAAATATGTATAAATGTGCTAAAAATAGACGACGCATAGTAAACCCATAGATAGTCAAATACATCAGGACGTTGAGTGACGTATTAAATATACCTAAATATGTATAAATGTGCTAAAAATAGACGACGCTGAGTGAACCTGTCTGTAGTCAAAGACGCACAGTGACGCCGTCAACGTAACCGTTTATATACGCCTCATATACGCCGGACGCAGGGTAAGAACGTTCTTGGTCCGGACGCGGAGTGATACTGCATACAAGTATATATATATATATATATATATATATATATATATATATAAACTTTTGGGAAATGATTAAGTATGATCTCTAGATACCAAAAAACCGAAAACCGCATTTTAATTCCTATTTTTTCGACTTCGTTAACGAATGCAATACTAGATATAAATCTACCAAAAGCCCAGGTCTAGATAACATCGCTAACGAACTGCTTAAATACGGAGGAGAACCTAAAACAACAATTAACAACCTTAATAAGAAATATTTTTTCCAGCATAGAATCCCATATGAATGGCGAACCAGCATTTCAATATTATTTAAAAAAGGGAATAAAAAATGCCCGAGAACTATAGAGGAATAAATCTACTCCCCACCACTTTGAAATTACATACAAAAGTAATAACACTAATAACAAACAAAATACATGAATGTATCTCACTAGCAGATGAAAAACTAGGGTTCAAATCAGAGAGATCCTGCACAGATGGCATCTTTGTCATAAGACAAACAACGGAAAAGTCGATCGAATACGTTCATGTGTTTTATCATAATTTTATTATGATGTATTTTAATCATAATATTATAATGACATAATACACCTCCTCTATGACAGACAAATACGACACAACATCATAACAACAATCGAAAATACATATTCAGAAAATAAGATTGAAGCAAAAAGAAATGCCGAACTAACTGAACAAATACCTGTAAGTAATGGCATCCGGCAGGGGAACTCACTAAGTCCGGTTTTGTTCAATATGTAATAGATGAAATTATAAAACAGATACGCAACTAATACAAAATGGAAAATAAAGATGTCGAAGTTCTGTGTTATGTAGACGATATGGTACTGGTGGCGGAGAGTGAAAATGATCTCCAGAGACTATATTGTACCAGTTCAATAAAACAGCAAGGAAAATCATCAACAAAAACAAAATCTATGACTACTTCCAAGACACTGATCAGATGCAAGCTTGTGGTCGGCGATAAAATCATACACCAAGAAGGGAAATTTAAATACCAGGGCATTGCCATATCTGGATATGGAGATGTTGAGACAGAAGCAAGGAACCAAGCTACAAGAGCGTCAGGAGCAGCTGCATATGTAAACAATACAATCTGGCGGAATAAACACATACGAACTGAGCCAAAGCTCGAATCTACAAAGTTACGATTAGATCCATATTCCCATATAGGCCCATTTCTATGCAGTAGAAACTCTACCTGAGACATTTAAACCAAAAGAATATTAGAGACCAGAGAAATGAAAATAGTTCGAAGTGTAGCCCAAAAAACACTAATGGATAGGAAAAGAAGCGAGAATATTAGAAAAACATGTGGGTTAGATAACATCTGTCCCGAATGACTGAGTACTAGACATAGATAACATGCAATGAACACATTGATCGCATGACAGAAGAAAGAATTGTAACAATCACCAGCAGAATGAAGGAGAACTGGAAGACATAGAAAAAGATGGAGCAACAATTTACCAAAAGATGAGACAGATGCAACGATGTGAAGAAAACAGGCAATATGCGTATATACAGAATTAGAAGAAGAAGAAATCTCAAATGGTAGGCTAGAACTCTATATATTTAATATTTGCATTTAAATTATAAGTAAACATAGATAGATTAAAACCCTATCAGAACTTAATAAACTTAATTTGAATCAAATTGTGTATGAGGATGAACAGCATGATGTGTGATTTCATTTGGAATTTTATTATTATGGTAGTAGTAGTAGTGGTTATTAGTAGTAGTATTAGTAGTATTTATTAGTAGTATTAGTAGTATTAGTAGGTATTAGTAGTAGTTATGGTAGTGGTAGTAGTTATTAACGAACCTTGTTAAATGTTTTCGTTGAGAAACCGTTATTGACTGTCTCCATAAAAACTTACAATTGTTACAAAAATAATCTAAGGAACTCTACAAGAATTTTGTTGTGAAAATATTTCAAATAGAAGCTCAGAGTCGTTATTTGAAAAACAAATATTTTGGTGTATCAAGGATACTGGATCTCTAGAAAATCAAAACTCAAAACAGACCTACCTTTTCATTTTTAAAAATGAGTTGTAAACACAACCATAACATACCTGTATTGGCTTTCCTTTCAGTCAGGGCGATCTCTCCATCGACACTCATCGATACCTTGTTGAGTACATCATCTAGAAGGTCCACGACATCGGGATCTTTATTAACGAGGATCTCGATACCGCTATTGCTGCTACTTATGGTTAATGCAGAGCTACTGCTCCGTAAATCTATCGTATCGATTATGACGGCATCACAACTCTTATTGCTATTCGGAACGGCGGTCTTAGCCTCCGGCTGGTCGCCGAGCGTCCATATGGGGACCACCTCAGTCGCCAGATGCTTCAGCTTCTCCAACGACACGTCCACGGCCAACTTATTGTTCAGCTTCTCCAACGAGAGCAGAGGTTTCGTCGAGGTGACGGTGCCGGTGGTGAACATGCTCTGGTTCTTGAATTGATTGTTCACCGCGAGGGGTTTTGAGGGGGTGATCGTGATGTCGCCAGTCTTCATTATTAAGACGTTAGATGGCTGTCGTTTCGGCGAATCAGTCAGATCGATGAATGCGTTCTGTTCCATTGGTTCTGCCGAGGACGAAACTTTATTTTCCATGTTCATAACTGGAACAAGATTAATGTTCAAGGAAAATGGATTTCTTTCAGGCACAGACAAAATTGCTTAGCGAAACATAATAACTTTGCATCTAAATAAACAATCGCTTCAAAATCAATCCCACTCATTTAAACAACTAACGCAAATGATGCAATATTATTTTTACCGTATTGGATCATACATGATATGTGACCAATTTGATAACATTATAAATTCAAAAGGTTATTAATAAACCAACTAGATTAATTTCACTTGAGACTGTAATTCAATCGTTGTATAACTAAATTAAACCCTATTGCCCTCAAACAACACATGCAAAGTTAGAGGTGATCTCATCACGGCTTACAATATATTGCTTAATGTGAGTTGATTGATAATTTTCACTCGAAATTCTCATCCATCCAAACTAAATAAATCTTGTCGCTAAACTAGAGAGAGGCAGAGATGCACATAAACAAGTGTCAAACGTTCTAAAAATGGAACTTTCCACATACTTGTGTTTAACTCCCTTTTAATACAAATAATACATAATTATAATCCGCCAATTTTGAACTTATACAACTTTATATCCTAAGCCTATCTAAGCATATCTAAGCCGAATTACCAATGGCATAATAATAACAGACAGAGGGTTTTGTTACTGCGCAAATCCACAACCAGCCATAGCCAATGAAAAGCCGCCAAACCAGTCAACAGTGACAAACAACATAACTAACCAAATAATAACACAATTTAATTGGCTTCGACTAATTGCAAGAGCAAAGGTATAGCCAAATAAAGGCAAGTTACTTTTTAAATGCGAGTTATGGTATGAATTGATAGCTTGTTGAATACAAGCAATATATGCTTTAAAATTCTTTTTATAATAAATAATGCCACTTGGTTTACTTCATCATATTAAGTTACGATGTTTATTCAAGTACAATTTGAACCTTTCCTATGAAGTAATTCTAACTAGCAATAACTATAAAATATAGTTCATCAGCAATTGATTACAAACAATATATGCTTTACGATTCTGTATGTAATAAATAATGAAACTTGGTTTACTTGGTCAAGTATTAGGCTATGGTGTTTGTTGAAGTACAACTTGAAGCTTTTGCATAAAGTATTTCTAATTAGCAATAACTATAAGATATAGTTCATCAACAACTGAATGCAAGCAATATACGCTCTACGATTCTATAAGTAATAAATAATAGCACTTGGCTTACTTCATCAAACATTAAGCTAGTGTTTATTTAAGCATAATTTGAACCTTGCAGATGAAGTAATTCTACCAATAACTATAAAATATAGTTCATCTGCAATTACCACTACATTTACCTAATGTTTAGTGTACGTCAAAATGTTGTTGTAAATAAGTTCATAATCTGTATTATTGTTAATCATATCTATATTCGTTAGTGCGTATTTTCTGTTATTCTCTTCTTGTATTGATCACTCTCCCATAAACATACTTCTTGAAATATTTATTGTTATTATGTTATAAAGTAATTAGGCGATATTTCTATTTTGATATTTATGTTGTATATAATAACCCTAGAGTCGTTAGTGTTTAATGTGGCAGTCGTTAGGTCGTCTTTTCTTGCCTTGGGCAGTAAATGTATAGAATTTTCATAACTAACTATTACAGCGGGATAAACCCGGCAAAGGTGTTGGTTCGAAGAAATACTGTACTTATTCGGGTTCAGGTAATCACGGGAATTCCTGCGCTTACAATGTCGAACAGAAGGGTGAGTCGACTGACCAATCACCAGCCAGGAATCTCTTGATTACCACCGCCATTTTATCAACCTTCTAGAGACCAACATTTTTGGAATGTGAAGAGATGACACTTCGCTTTGAGTCATTGTGTTTATCACATTAACATTGGGAGAAGGAAACGTGTTCCTTTTCTCGCATTACTTGTAAATAGGTGTAAATAAGTGTAAATAAATTATTTAAGTCACGTTTGACAATTTATTTCACTAACTAGAGGTGTTGGCAACCAGTGCCATTTACAGTCATATCAAGTAACGTAACACCTAATTAAACTAATTGCAGCTGTAGTTATAACTCTTTAACTGACTACAGCTTATTTTCTTTATGATTATTATGATGGTATTAACTAAATTATGTTCAAACAATAATGTGACATTAAAAGCATTTTGACTATGACCAGGAACTGAACCTGAAATTTATAGGTCAAATTTCCCAAGACAAAAAAAAAATAGAAAAGACCGCACAAAATATGTATGACCCATTTGCCCTTCTGTGACCATATCTGTAGTCTTACATCATATGACATCGTCATGAACATCATCATCGTCAACCAGCCTGAAGTGTCCACTGCTGGACATAGGCCTCCCTCAAATCTTTCCATCCTGCTCGGTCCTGTGCCATTTGGATCCAGTTTCCTTTAAATCCCTTCAAGTCGTCTGACCATCTTGTCTCTGCTTCTGACAGCATTCTGTCTTGGCTGCCATTCTGGTATTCGCTTGGTCCATTTACCATCCGTTCTTTTGGCATATGACCAGCCCAGTCCGATTTAAGTTTTTTAAGCAAATATATAGCATCTGTTATTCTTGTAGCTATGGTGTTTTATTACTGCATTGGGTATCTTATCTCTTAGGGATATACCTAGCATTGATCTTTCCATACCTCGCTGGGCCACACAGATTTTTCTATGGACTGTTTCATCAGTGTAAGTGTCTCTGCACCATATGTAAGTACTAGCATAAAACACTGATGGAACACCTTCCTCTTTAAGCACATTGGTAGATCTGATTTTAACACATATCTTAGTTTGCCGAATGCTGCCCAGTTAGTCTTATTCTTCTTTGGATCTCGTGTGTCTGATTGTCGCGGCCACTTGTTCTTTCATGCTCCAGATATTTGTAAGAATATACTTGTTCTATATTTGCCCCATCGACCGAGACATTTCCATTAATAACTAGATTGGTCATTACTGTCATTAGTTTTGTTTTTGAATAATTTATGCGTAGTCCAATTTGATCTGACGCCTGCTTAAGTGCTTCTAACATATTTTGTGCTTCGTATACTTTGTCTGTAATCAGCACTAGGTCATCGGCACAACGTAGGATGTTGGGCATCTTCTTGTTTATATTAATACCTGTTTCCTCCCAGTTTAGTCTTTTGAACATATAGCGATACAGAAGCTGCCATATAGTCATATATGGCTAAGGCTTGAAATAATGTGTGTTGATCGATTGAGTCGAACACCTTTTCATAGTCAACAAATATTAAAATGAGGGGTTTATTGTACTCAACACATTTTTCTATTAGGGTCTTCACTACCAACAGATGGTCATTTGTACTGAAGTTCTATCTAAATCCAGCCTGTTCTATTGGTCGGTATTGTTCTAGTATTAGGGAGAGACGTTTTGTGAGAATTTTTGAGAATAATTTGTAAATGTGGCTCAGTAAGCTAATAGGCCGATAGTTTGTGAGGTTCGTTTCGTCCCCATTTTTATGCAGTAGGATTTTATTAGCATTACCCCATTTTGATGGCGTTTGTCATTCCACTAGAAATTTGTTGAACAATATTTGCAATACCTTTAGAACCTTTTGTCCTCCTTCTTTAATGGACTCGATAGCTATGCTGTCGTCACTAGGAGACCTATTGTCTTTCATACAATCTAATGACGCCGATATTTCATTTACTCTGGGATTTCTTCTGAGCCCTGATTAATCACAGTTGGTATGATTATGATAGTATACAAGCTTCTAAGGTTTGGGTTATTGTATAACTGCTGGTAGAAATTTTGTGTAAGACTTAAAATATTTGCTCTATTTGATATGCTGTGTTTTGTAATTTATGAATCAGTACTCTTCCTATGCTTGCCTGTTTTCTGAACACACTTAGACCTACACTTCTCTGAATGAGTTGTTATTTTTTTAGTATTGTAGGTTATGATGTCTTTCCATCATGAACATCGGAAAGACAATAGGTATGACTAAGGTTATGACATAACTTATGACTAATTGGGAACACACTAGACGCGAATCCGAGTGATCCTGATTCAAATCCTGTTCAGAGTCAAAATAACCTTTTTCTGAAAATTTTTCTATTCAAAATTAATTGTGGGTTTTCCATGTTGACTTTGTACTTGAAATGAAACATGTTAGACATCCATATAAATATAAAAAATAGACTTCTTGTGGATTGTACTTCAATGTACTACCAAAGCTAAATAGGAATGTATTCATCTATACAAAGACTAATAGTATCTCACCTTTTTAATAACGTTATGAAAATATGTAATCACTTTTTGCCACTCTTAGAGATTGATATATTTAACACAAGTGCTGCAAAATAAAATTAAGATTCAACCGGTGTATTGGTTGCTACATATAATAAAATCGTCCCTGTTGTTATTACTATAGTTTTTTTTTGCTTTTGTACTCAGGTTAAGTTAGCTTAGTGTTTTTTTTGCAGATTCCTTTACATGTAAAAACATATCTATATGTGTTTGTAAAGATGAAAATAAAATAATTATTAACAAGCAGATTATAGCCGAAGTTAATCCTTATGGCGAATCTTTAGTTGCCTTGAAATCTATCTGTATCTGACCAATTGACCGGTCTATTTTTATTGCTTAGAAGCTCACAAAATACTCTACTTCCAATTTTGCTTATTAATGCAATCGCCCATTGGTCATCAAGCCTGTTTTGAAAATTGAATCATCTTAAAGTTGAACATTACAGTTCACAAATACGTAACCGTGGTATTGGTCAAGTAGACAAATACCTTTTCAAAATCAAGCTTAATATTAGTAGGAAGTAAATCGATGCTATTAATTATTAATTCGAATTAACTTATGTGCTTCCAACAAGTTTTCAGGGGCATTTAATCCGTGTATTCGTCCTGCTGAAACGCATTGATATGAAACAGTTCGAATGAAGGAAAACGGCTTATCAATTTCCCAAAAGAATAAGTCAGGAACTTAAAATTGAACTCCTTTGTTGCAATATATCATTGTGTATGATACTAGAACTTAAATAACTTTTTTCATATAAAATCATAAATTGCTATATAGAACAGGTTTTTTTAATAGGTAGATATAAATGAAACTAGTCGAAATAAAGTAATTTGGTAGTAATTGCGTCCAAATTAACTGTGTGATACTTAGTCATGCACCCATTAGTTTCAATAGTTGTTTTTTTATATGTGAAGTCATATAGATTACATACTATCCGTGTTTTTTATTGTGTGGTCAAATGTAACACTAATCGGAAGTAACGTACTATCTTTTATTATTAAATTGTCTTAAAATTAACTGATGTGTTTCTGATTAGGACCACAAGACAATGAAGTTTAAAATGACAACAAATATGTACCTAAGTTAGGTAATTAACCCCTGATAAGGTTGGATAATATGGTGTCAGAATGAGTTAAGAATGGGAGTTTGAAAAGTTTTTTGTGAGAGTTCTGGGAGATATTCGAAATGGCAGCTATTTGTATCTTGAGCCGAAAATCACAACTTTTCGTTTGTTAATTTTGGAAATTTACGATTTAGCGCTAAATTCGAAACTATAACCTGTCAAATTTGACATTCGTTCGGATATCTTTTGGAACTGCATCAATTAAAGTGGAAAAAGTTATAAATTACTGTCAGTCGTCGCGTTCGATTTATTTCCAGCGAGGACCGAGTGGAAAATTCGGAAAAACAGAATTAAAAAAAATTAATTAAATGTCAAGTACGGATTGTTTGCAATAATTACGAAAATAAACCTGGCGAAGTGTCGCGATAACTCTTTTTTCTTTGTTGTCCGCTCGCTCCGTCTCAATTAATTCGATTGCGGAGGAGGGCGAGGAGACGTGAGGGGCCGCAGGGCATCTCTGCCTGTTTAAAAAGCACGTAAGAGCTGCAGGAGGAGGAATCAAACCTGTGGGATTATCGGCGTGCGGGACGGGCGGCGGGCGTCCCTCGACCTTTTTTCCGGCTTCCTCGAATTTTCCGACGACGTCGTCGAAGAAAAAACCGATTTTCGCCCCGACAAAAATTACACGGCCACTTTTAGGACGTTGAACAGATTATAAATTCGTTCGACATTTCTCATGTTTGGACAGCGCTGCCAAACGTCGCGAGAGCGGCGTTGCCAACAAGCACGCACGATTCGCGTACCTGGCCCTCCCATTTCTTGTTCCGTGCTCCGTGACTTTGACGTTTCTCGAACATAACCTCGAAACGCGTTCCGTCTACTTTTACGTAATTCCCGAGACTCCTCTCAGGATTTAAACATGGTGAAGGCTTCGGATACGGGCGGCGTGAAGCCGATGGCGATCGCCGGCCGCTACGTGAACGTGAGGGAGAGGCTCATCGGCATGACCGACGCCGAGAGGGCCTTCAGGAGCCAGTGGCTGAAGGACCAGGTGCTCGCGCCGAACGAGCCGAGGCCCGTGCCGGAGATGTACAAGTTCTTCTATAACCCGATAAGGAGGTTCTTCCGTTGGCCGATGGACAAGTTCGAAGTCATGCTGCAGCCGAGGCTCGGAGAGACGATGGCCAAGAATTGCAGGGTGCTGTCAGGTAGGTAAAAGTAAGATTAAGAGTTACAGTTTTGTAGAGATTGGGACCTTTCTTTAGAGAAGCTTTTTGAGAAACTCAAGACATTTACGAATCTATATATTCTAACAAAGTGAAAGAGTGTTGATAATGTCTACCCTCACTATTCAGTTATGAAATAATTCCGACAGTGCGCAAAAGACACTTGGATAAGTCGTTCTTCGGGTTTGCTGAGTTGAATTTAAACTAAATTCAAAATAATTATCCTACTCTATTTACCCTAGAGGCAAACAATCGTAACTTGGTTGACTTGCGGTTATTTCCTATTATACAAATTCAGATGGTAACTCCAAGTTCCACGGTCAAAGAATTAATATAGTATGGATTAGTCCTCTTCATGATGCATATTTGCTGAGGGGCACACAACTTACAAACAACCAAGTCACATACATTATAACTGTAAAAAAGCAATAACTTGTAACAAAACGCTGGCAACCTTTTGTTAAGTGGTACAATGTTGTATGAGGGCTGAGAGGGATCAAATTAGTTTTTGCAGGATTCCATCGGCATTTAATGACCGCGGAGAAAGATTAATGGCCTTGTCCAGAGTGGCGAATGCTGTGGATTCAGTTCCTTAAATAGGGCGGTTTGAGTGAAACTTTTCTAAAAATGCTAGAATATGTTCCAGGCACTTTCTCAGCGGTAATTTCTTTATTATCATACATTTGAAATTATTGGTGTACTATTATTTTTATTCTCATAATAAATATTTTACAAATCCCAGCACAACTACAAAGATGAAGTTAGTCCAGATTGGGTCTCCAGTATAAATCTAAGCTATGTCGTATCAAAAGCAAAGAATGAACAAGCTATTAAGAGACATAGCCGAAATCTACAACGAGCAAAACATCTTAACGAGTAAGAATTTTTGTTTTAAATTCTATGTTTCAAACATCTAAAATGAACAAGTAACCGTTTCGTTATATTTATAGGATTCTTAAGCATTGAATATACTGTGATACAAACATTCCTGAATATTGAATATTTAATTTTTGTCTTGTACCGATAGTGGTCTTTACAAAAGTAAAAAGTTATATTGTGATATTTTGTTACTATGCATCTATTTATTATACTGACTTTATGATTTACATATCTTATAAAAGAGATCTAATTTACGTATAAAAATAAAGAAAATTAGATGTAGGTATTTATTGCAATAGCCTAATTGTGTATCTGCTTACATTATATAAAAGATAGATTAATGAAATATTATTTCTTGCAATTTTCTGGTCATACTTACATTTCACATCACCTCTTGATGCATTGTACTAATGCTTATTAACATTTAAAAGTTAAAATGCGCCAAAATATAACTAGGTGAAGCAAAAAATCAAAACCAAACTGGTAAACCACATACCTAATATAATAAACTGTAGAACTCAAATTAGTTCTAAAGAACTTGGCACTCCATAGGGAAAACTACTTCTACCTGACCTAGTTCTGAGTTTGTGTAGTGAATAATGTATTAAGCGGGATATTACACCGTGTCATCAGGGCAGAACTAAGGGTTTTTGACTTCACGTTCGTGAAACTGATGTGAATATGTTGATGTTATATTATGAATATTTGCTTGAGCTGCCTTCCTGAAAATAGAAATGTTAAGTTCATAACAAACTTGAATCCACAGAATAGTTAGATTTTTCATAAAAAAAAAGGAAAATTATTCGTGAACTGTTTCCACTCTAAATATATCTGAGTATACAGGCTACAAAGTGCCCTAGCTCTTATAAAACAACTCTTTATTTGTTACATCCTCTAGAGAAAGTATTTGCATTTGACAATTATTATAATGGATTCCTCTCCAATTTTATGATTATTAGGGTAATATACTCATTAATAATGGAGAAAATGATGAAGATGAATAATACTACCTTTTCTGCAATGATGACTGACAATTTTTCTGTACTTTTAATAAACCCTTTAAGACACTTTATAAACTTTAAGACAACCTGTTCCTTTTTGTACAGGTAAACGATTGTTAGTATCAAAAACAAACCCCATGTAGTTTATATAACAAAGCTATTTACTTACTCTACAAATTCTTATGCATTACTTTTAAACATAATATTCATTGCATTTGTCTATGAAGAGTTATAATTTACTTTCATATTTAAAATTCGTCTAATTTTGCAATTTATCTAAAGTGTGTTTAGTCAGGATATACCACTGTTTACCTCTTAGGTACAGATATAAAGATGTTGACAAAATCCAAATTACCAGCACATTTTACCGAGTAAATTGTACATATAAAACTTTTCAATTTTGATAGGTAAGGCCTTGATGTTCATCTATGCAGCATACGCTATCACCTACTACGCCAAATACAACATGAACAATTGGACGACGAGGTCGGGCTGGAGGATTAAACAGTCCAGGACTGCTTGCCTTCCCGGGGACGAGGGATACCCCAATCCATCCGCTAGGAGCAAAGGAGCAGATTACTTCGATAGAGGGTTCAATAAGAACACATTGAATTTGTAACAGTAACCACATGTGTTCCATCGAGGGTCATGTTTCGGTTCTGTTTAATGGAAGGTGTACAGTGTGTGTTTAGATTTACCAATAGAATATCGTTAAAATAAGGAAGCTTTTTATTTTGGTAAGTCCTCCATGTTCACAAAGTAGCGTGTCAGGTCGACGTAAATAGAGAAAGTCTTGACCACGTTTCAGGTATTTCATGAAATAATTTCAGTTTCAGCATTTGTCATCCTCGAGCGTACCTAAATATAACATTGTCAATTTAAATTACACAACACTTACATTAATGTTGAGACATACCATGTCATGTAAACAATATGATACAATCCAAGGAATATTTCGAATCACAACAAATATTTCTAATCATCCAAGAAGTATCATATATGCTGACTTGTATTTGGGCTTGTTGGAATTAACACTGTAAGTGTCTGCAATTGTTTGTACGAAAACAAAGTTTGAAATGTAATTTGTTACATTCTTATGTAGTGCTGATGGTTTGAAGAAATTTGAAAAGTTTGGGAGGAACTTCTGACTTTAGTAGACGTAGGGCAGACATATTGAAAGAGTTGTAATTGTTTAAGGGAAAGCACAGAGTTGAAAATGTAATTTATGTTATCCTTGAAGCAGATCTTGTGACAATCTTTTATGAAGTACTGCTACTTTTAATGGAGTTGTAATTCTTAGCTGTTTAATGTAATGGTAGTGTTTAAGTGGTGCTGTTTTGTTTAAAAATCAACCACGAATTTGCTGCAAATTTTAAAATATCTGACCATAATAAAAGAATATGTTTATGGTAAATTAGTAAAAGTGCACTTCATTTTAGGATTCCCACTGTAGCATCGCCTATATAACCCAGTAGAAAGTAGAACACACACTTATGGCCCAATTAGCTACTAGAAGGAGCAATATTTCATTAACCCAAACTTTAATTAATTGATATCGTTAATAACAAAGTTGAGAAAATTGGTACAAATATTATTATGATCATTAAAGCTAATGAAACTGAGATCACAGGATCAGGTAAGGAGAAAGCAGAGTAACACGAAACTTTTCAGGGATTGTCTGAATTTTTTTAATCCTATAAATTTAATTGTAGTAAAACACTTGTACATGTACTTAAAAAAATCTTTAATCGCTGTATTAACACACTTTTGAACCCATCAAATCCCATAGTCTTCTCACTAAATGTTTCAAATTATCCATGTTTTCCACAGATTGCGAACTGCGCTCTTACACATTAAGTGTCTCCTGGGATGTCTCAGAATTTTTCTTAGTTCTACTTGTATCGCTAGTTTCAATGGTATCGTTAGAACCAAAGGAAAACTTCGACGTACTTAATTTCTTATTGAGGATAGGTCCTAGAGCAATAATTTTCCCGATTATCCTCCTGTTGCACACGCAGATTATAAATATCAAGAAACCTACGAAAAATAGTAAAACAGGTATATCAATATCTGATTTTTGTACCTTGCGATGCGTTGATGCAGTTCATAACTATCTCAAGGTATGTAATGAAATTTCCCAATAAATACAGGTCAGTAAAGAAGTTCGCAGTGGCTTGGAAGATGAAAGTTGTCCCCATTATGACCATCAGTTTAAGTACCAGAAGCAACCTGGAATTAACATTAACTTACTTTAAAATAACATCAATAACGACACTTCACCTATCCTTGTCTCTTTGGTACTTCTTTCTATTATTTTGACTTGCCACGCCGCCCCTTTTATCGATTTCTCTCTTAGTTTTTATGCAGTATACAATCGTAAGGATGAAGAAAATGGTACTGGTCGTTTGTATGATCGTGATCGGGATGATTACGAACAAAACCGCTGAATAACTATCAGGCTCTGTAAAAATACTACAATTTTCCGAGCAGTGCGAGTTAATAGTCCTTACTCTTTGAAAACGTGCAATCACCGCTCTCCAAATACGGTTGAACAATCGTGGGTAAAATATTGTCGTAAATGAAAAAGAAAACTATTAATGACAGTAAGACCGTCGGTACTCCTAAGGCGTACAAAGCGTAATAAGCCATCGTTTTTAAAGACGATTCCTTAGAAAGGCTCATGGCTAAACTTTTCGTTGAGCTAAAAAGTCATGTGTTAATTGTTGATCAGTTTGTTGCTGCAATAATGTACCCGAATGTACGAAATACGTCCCAGCATAGTACGCTCAACCAAGTGAAGGTTGATATTTTTGAGAAACAGAGGAAGGCAGCTAAAAAGTAGTTAAACCAGTTACTAAATTATAAATGTGCAGCTAAAATTAATAACAAAATTTCCCAAAATTTTAATGTTACTAATGGTGTGAGACAGGGCTGCACACTAGCTCTCCTACTCTTTAAGTTATATTTAAATGAAGCGTTAAAATTTTGGAAGATAAAATGTAGTGGTATGGGAGTACCCATCAGTAATGACATTAATTCTCTCTATATTAAGGTTTGCAGATGACCAAGTCTTACTAGCCACCGATAGAGATGACATCAGATAATATGCTCCGAAATTTGAAGGAGGAGTACGAAGAGTGAGTTCTTGTCATCAACGCAGATAAAACAGAATACATGACAGCAGGAGAAGAAAATGATACAAGTGACTTGAAGCTAGACAGCTGTGCAATTAAACATTGCTCATCTTTTAAATATTTAGGTGTAACACTTTCCTCAAATGGACAAAGTAGTAACGACATTTCAAATAACATAGAACAAGGAGAAGAGTTATCCGCCTATTGAATTCGTTATTATGTATTAAAACAATTCAAAATAAAACAAAAACCACCTATTATAAAACTATTGTCCAGAGTATTTGCACGTACGGTTCCCAAACATGAGAATTAAGAAAAGAGATCGACAAAAATTGTTAGTCCTTAATAAGATGGATTTCTGGCTAAAAGGTGCCAGAGTCTCCAAACTTGATCACATTAGGAACGACAGGATACGCGAACTCATGAACGTCGAAAACAGAATTAAAAACAAACGCCTAATGTCGTATTCAACGGGCCCTTCAACGTATGAACAGATAGCATAAGAAGGTGTGGAAAAAAGGGTTCCAACAAAACGAGAGAAAAGAGAAAGACCGTCTAGAAAGCTGAAATACCAATGTGAACAAGCTATGGCAGTTTCTAGTTTCTTCCAAATAGTACATTTATTTGCAATCCCTTTTCTGGTCCGCTTAATACATTATATAGTCTAAATTGATTCCTACCTGTAAAGTAGCACTGTGCATCACTAAGATACCTCATGTTAATCGTGTAATCCACTATCTTCGAGAACCAGCACAACATAATCAGACAGTAACAAACCAGAACCTTCCCAAATATTTTCTTCGTCTCTCCTAGTATAATATAAACAGCTATAGTCAACGGCAAAAACACAATTGATGCCAGTAAAGGGTAGACATAATAACTCCAATGGTCCTCCAACCTTTCGGAACATATGTAGAACATATAACCTTCAGTAGTTCCGTTCATGATATGCTCAATGCAATAGAAATCCTCTTCTAGGACTCCGTCAATGTTGATGTAACCGTTGATTACTATCGTGAAGGTCCCTTTTGAATCCATGCTGAAGTTGTAATTTTTGTCGTTCAGTTCCAGCAAAGTTAACTCCCCACAGGATGAGTTATGTAGTATCTTGAATGGGTCTAGAAAAGTTCAAAAACGGATAAGTAACAAATAAAATTATAAGTAAATCCACTGAGAAGAAAACATCCACGAAGCGAGAAAAGGTAGTAATGTTAGACAACACCTAATACACGTCGTTCGCTATTGGTGGAAAAGTCATAAAACTTTTGGCGGGAATTGTTGATGTACAGAGTCGGTTCAGTAAAATTAACAAGTTGTTGTCTGGTCTATGGTTGTCTGATTACAAGCGTTCAGGTAAGTCGTTGACGGTGATAGTGAACTTTTAGTTGATGGTTTCTTTTAACGTATCGCTATTGTTATTCAGGTTTTTAATATAAATTTGTATTAACATATTTCTGTGATCTATTGCAATTATGGAAAGACACCTTCCCTGCTCGCCTTCCAAAAAGAGACCTGGAACATACTTAAGCTGCGGGGAGAAAACCATTATTTTAAATGTATACAGAAAAAAAAGGAAATGAACATCCTTAGTAAAAGATAAATTATAGTCAAGGCGATCATTCTTAATGCGACCCTGTACTGATTCGCTAGCTGGTCTCGCGCTTTGAATTTCGACGTTTGTGTTTCATGGAAGTTTTCTTGTCGATGGATTTACTATAAGTAAAAAAACATGTCATTGGGAGTTATTCAAGATTTTTGAGATTATTATTACTTTGAAGTGCGGTGAGTTTTAACCTGAAAGATTGGTGAAGTTTATAAATCTTGAAAAGTATCTAAATTATTTCAGGCTAAATATAAATTAGTCTAAAAGTTTGCTAAAATCTTTGTTAGAGTCCATTCATTTTAAGAAGAACCGTGGCCTTGAGTTTCACGGATAGATATATTCCGTCGGCTATGTTTGATTTCCATAGTTTCATGTAATTCACCCTTCCACCACTGCTTATACACGAATTACATGAAACTATGGAAATCGAACATAGCCGACGGAATATATCTCTCCGTGAAACTCAATGCCACACGGTTCTTCTTAAAGTGAATGGACTCTACCTAAAATTCACATAAAGGTCTAAAAGGTTGCTTAAGTCAAATGTGCCTTATTGAAAGTTATTTAAATGCTCTCATTTATATTTATTCATTGGTGATAATAGGATATAATATATATACCTACGAACTGAACTTCACTGGAATGGTCGAGAAACATTTTTACTTATGAGACGTGGTTATTCCAATAGCTGAGGATTAGATGCTTCATCTAGTAAAATTCTATATTCATTCGAATTTTCTCCTTTAAACGCAAAACATTTCTAAATGATTTCTAATACATTTAGAAGTATCGTAATGGTGTTAGAATTAGTATGAGGGATTACAAAAAATTGCTAACATATTATAAAAGCTTCTAAATCACTCCAAGCCATACATACATTATTCAATGAGTGTCCCAGAAGTTTTAGAAATATTACGAGAAATCAGAATTCCTAACAAATCTAAATGCCAGTAAAAGTAAAGAAAACGCCTTATTGGAACTTGGAAGTGATGTATATTATGCTGAGAAATAGAACAACCGTCTAGATCCATTTGGAGGTTAATATACATATATAGACTTAAAACTTTTGAAGATATCGGGGCTACAGCCTGTGGAGGCGGATTTCTAGTAAAACGTTTCGATTATATTCTATTCTTCGTCAGTTACTCTACATAAAAGAATTGGAGTATACATGTTATTTATATATAATCTTCCCGAAAGTCAGGTTTTTTTCTTAAAAATCGTTGAATTGTGATTGTAAAGAATTTATGGTTAAAATTTAAAAATCATAAATATATATGAATGGATTCAAAATGTTAAAACAGAAAGAGTCTTTATTGAAAATTATGTACATTTATTAGACATTAAAACGCTTTCTAGATCTACCTGGAAGTTATTTGTAACGCCTTTAACGTGCTTCCAGATTCATTTGTAGTTTATTCTATACAGGTTCAATATATTGAAATTATTCATATGCAGAAATAGTTCCAAATGATTCCTAATATTTTCGGACTTACCATATTGATCGCAGATTAACTTATAAGGGATTACTAAAGTTAACTCGTGTTTTCAAAATTATCTACATCATTTCAGGTCAAACAGAAATAATTCTAGAAGCTTGCTGAAGTATTCAACAATTTCACAAACTATTCGAATAGACCTGAAAAGGTTGTTCAATTAAAAAGCGCCATATTAAAAATAAATTATATGTATTGTTTTAAGAGCTATAAAAATGTCTTCATCTATTAACAAACTGTTTATATGCTTCCAGCATGTCATTAATGGTATTCAAATGACTTCAGATCAATTCTAGATAAATTTTTCATTTTGCTCAAAAGTCTTAGAAGCATTTCAACACGTAAGAGAATATCCGAATTAAATGCATTTAAACGATCAAGCGCTTATTGGAAATTATGTGTAGTTCTGAGGGCTAGAACATCTTCCAGATCTATTTAGAGGTCTTGCGTTGAATTTGTTATAACGATTTTCTAACATTTTAAGATCTGAATCTAAAACTGGAAAAGCGCTCCATTAAAAACTATTTCGTTTTTTTAGTCATATATTTTGGTTCATATCTTCAAAAAAGTTGTTCAGCTTAAATTATTTTTTAGTGTTCTGAAATCTTTAGAAGACCTTAGAATATATTAAAACGTTTAATATAAGTTTTTGCATAAAATGCATTTTACAAAGAAGGCAAGATCGTTGCGAATAATTTCCTTCAAGTCCAAGAACTGTTTATGTAAATGTGTGATAATGTATGGCCCAAGTGAATAAAGATTTGCTTTCTCACCTGAAGCGTTTGCGATTTGACCTTCCCAAGAAGACAAATCCAATCCGCTCTTACCGGTTTTCGTACAAACGGTATTGTTAACGAAACTAAAGCCATCAGAACAGCACTTTTTCACGCATCTCTCCGTCTGACAAATCTCAGTTACATTTCCGCATCCCATTCGAATCACCGTACCGTTCTCGTTACGATCCACACAAGAAGGTCCAGTAACATCCATAGTCTCCTGTAAGATTGTACAGTCAGGCGGTCCGATTTTGAAGTAGCTGCTCTCCAGAAAAGATAAGTCCACGGTGTGATTTTGCGTCTGACACTTTCCCGTGAAGGACTCGTAGAACGAGTCTGTCTGACAACATTTCTGCTGGAAACTCACATCTAACTCTTCAACTTGGAAGACACTGTCGTTTTTCACGTCGAATAAGTAAAAGTTATCCGTGACATGATCGACACATCTCCCTTCGTTGTTGCTATTCAACAGACCTGTCTCGTTAGTTAAAATCCTGAAAAGTAAGTCGGCACTTCTGGAACACTTGAACATATCGTCGAATCTCTCCAGGATTTCTTCGTTGTCGCAGCATTTTCTGAGACTTTCGACGGGAAAGATCAAAGCGAGAGCTAACATCACAACCTTCATCTTGCGATGGTATGTACCTATGGGCAGGTTTGCGAAAAACGAATACTTTTATTGTCTAGCCTGAACCCATCCGTTGTTAAACAGGTTTCGGAAAAGGTAAAATCATGTAAATATTATGAATGCTAATGATTCTACTATAAGAATTAGCAATAATAATTTATGACTATAAATGTGAAATTTACAGTCATACTTGTTGAGTGGGTGGAGGAAGAATGTATTAACGTAATACGGATGTAGATATTTGCATTAACGCAAGCTCCGTTTGTCGAAAACAGAGGAAATGGAAGAAAGTATTGTTAAAATAGTAACTACTGGGACTCAACTTAATCTTAGTCGCCTAAGACACCCAATATTCCTGTGTTGCTAAATATTTTAAATATTGCAACAACATTAACTACATCTACATATTCAACATAGAGCAATTGTAATAATTTCTTAACAAATATATCATCTCGTCATATCTACAGTTGAAATCCACCTGCCGTGAGAATAATCCATGTTGCCATATACAACGCACAAAATAGTATACCGAAACAAATGCAACCTTGCAATACGGTTGGTAATTGTCAACGATTATAGACTACACAGGATTGCTCACTTCCATTTGACCAATGTTGGACAGTTTTGTGACGTCACCACCGGTGCTGAAGTCGTGCGTTTACGTGTTGAGATGTGGATGACGTGGATGTGTATATCGTACCGATAGTACGTAGATCCGTAAGATTATAACCTGATATTATAACCAGGGGACGGATTATATGCGAAATGCAGATACATGCAAATTTTGTATATAAGTAACATTTTTCATAACCTTTACATATTTTAACAAAATCGTCATATTTTCGCATATATTTCGTATATATTGCTTCAAATGAAGAGATCTTACCAAACATTTCTTTACCACCACAACCGATTATCACAAGATGGGGAACATGGATAAACACTGCTCTTATTTCATATTTATAACAATCTCCGCTTTTTTCTCTCATCATATTAAGACCAGGGCTCATCTGTTTAGAATAAAAAATTTTGCCACCACTCAACAACCAACATACACCTTTTTTTGCAGATGCGTCCTTGTCTGTATGTAATGTATCGAATTTGAGTTATTGGCATGTCTAGGCATTTCTGGCAAAAAATTTATAATATATTGGTATTTTTATAATAGGCCAAACAATAGAGACTTTTCTGCGCACTAAAATTTAACCGGTCAAAACCTATACTATCGTGTAGACTGTGTAGAGGATAGTTCATAGATGAAAACCCACCTTTTTGCCCCAGCGAAATCGGTGGTGGGATTTTTATGAACAAATTATTGCGCAAAAAAATGCATTTTTTTTGGTTTTTTTCGAATATTGCGAAAAGTAATGAAGGAATCGTTATACGACCAAAAGAACTTTTGTAGGGAATTATAATGCCTAGAAAATGGTTTGCTGTACAACACGAGAGAAAATCCGGAAAAACCCCCAAAAATTTATCTTTTTTGAAAAATCATAATTTCTACAAATTGGATGCTGGAAAAACTATCTTCGGGATAGTGATAGGTAATAATGTGTAATTTATGTGTGCGAAGATGGTTCCCGGCGGATGTACAGTTTTTGCACAACCGCGTTATAAACAATTTTCACACCTTCTCTTGTAAATTGTGCGATTTTATGGGAAATCGATTTTTTTTAATTCTGCAAGTGGCATTTTAAATGAGAAACCAGTATCTTCAAAACGTATATCTTGGATTTTCACGTAAGAAGTGGTAAATGTCCGAAAAAAGACCCTAAATGTTGCTCCGAACCCGCGAAATCGCTTCGAGACAGACTCGGGCAGCTGTGGCGGGGGAACCAGCCAGCGGAGGAGAGTGTACGTTGCGTAGCAGGTTAGCGGCAGAACATACTCTCCTCCGTTCGCTGGTATAGTGTATGTAAGTATAGTTATTAAAGACCGTTTCGAGATTACTTTAAATAATTAAAGCTCAGTTGTATTTTTAATATTCATAGAATTAACTTTGTGTTATAAGCGTAATAGGACGTTTTAATGAAACATTTCTTCATATCTATGTGTTTTACTTGGTGTTATTTTTAGTGTAAACATATTTATTTTACTCTCTGCATTTTACTGTTCAATTTATGTGTATATGCTTTAAGAACTGACACTTTTTTTCCACTTTTACCTTAAAATGTATTTATTACTGGTCAACTGGTGTGAAAGCCTTAGTTAGGGGGTACAACCATGATCGAGGACCGTGGTTCGGAGCCCACGTTAAACTGTAGGTCCCGCCCAAATTAGCCCTGGCAGCAAAAAAGAGCCGATAACTTAATACAAGGAAGGAAGGAATACATTTTTGTAAAACTTTTTCGCATTTGAACTGAAATTGTAATAAATGCAAGCAACATAATTGCTAAATAAAGATGAAATTAAAATGTACTTAGTTTTTTTTTCTAGTTAAAATTTGACTTAGATACATGAAAATACAATTCAAATAAACAAAGTACTTCACGTAAAAATTTGTTAATTACTCGAGATAGCTAAGTACTACTATTAGGCGAATATTTATTCCATGAATAAAAAAGATCAATATACATTGTTATAAATAAATAATGATACAAATAATTTGTATTAATAGTTTATTCACCTCCCAGTAAACTCTCAAGTAAGGTAACTCATGAGTAAGCGGTCTGTAAACGTTTATTCACCTATTAGTAAATTTAATCTCATGAGTGATAAATGAGAATAAATTCGTCAAGTAAATTTACTGAACGAGTAGTAGCCGTACAGTTTACTCAAAGATGACTAAACCGGGGCTTAGTCATAATGCTTGATTTTACTATGTATGACAGCGCTTTCCCCATACTCTATCTTCAAAATGGTTAACCGTTTTGTAAAAAATATTTTTAATAAAATTTGAAGAGAATTTTTTGCTTAATCATCTTTACTATAGATATAAATTTCATCGAAACCGTAGGAAGCGAGATATTTGTGAAAAACAAATTTTTTGGGAAATTTGATCTTCAATATCTTAAGATGAGCACACGACATTTTTTAAAACTTTGAGACAACCTTTACTATGCCAAAATAAAGGTTTTTACGAGTTTAGAGCTTTTTATCTCACTCCGAGGCTATTTGACTCTATTTTATCTTAAATGACTGCACTATAGGTCGTATAGCCACGCTTTCTGCCCAGCACCGGTGGTGACGTCACAACGTTTGTCAGGCAGATTCGGCGAACTGAGCAATCCTGGTAGTGTCTATAATCGTTGGGTAATTGTAACCATGCCAGGGTTTTTGTTGTGCTTTTGGCAACATCCTACAAATTCGTTCCTTCCCTCTGTCAAATTTCAGAACGTTGCCATGCCTTATTCTCTCTCTCTATTCCTCTCGCTGTTAACGAATGCTCAAACGACGTGACGTCAGTACAGGTGGCAACGCTGTGGCAACATCGTTCTCCCTCGTGAATGACATTGGCGGGTTCCAAGATTTATCCGTGACAAATTACAGAACAGCTCTAATTGATTAAATCACGGGATTAAATCACGGACGGGATTAAATCACCGTCGGGTAAAGGGCGCAGCTTGATAATAAAGTCACGTTGATAATAACGCATATCGGAAGTGACTCGGGTTTTGTGTCGGGCGGGCTAAACGTTTTCGAATCACGAAAAACCGTTGATTATCACGAGGATATGAATTCGGGCGTATTTGAAACGTGGTTCGGTTATTGTAATGGATAATGCGCCTTATCACAGTCGTCGCGCAGAACCAATCCTTACATCAGCGTGGAAAAAAGGTTAAATATTCGATTGGTTGCGATAAAAAAATCTAGCCTGCGACGAAAACTTGCTTAAACCGGAATTGCTTCGAATCGCTCGACAACATAAACGAAATTATTTGAAATTAATCGTGGATGAAATCGCAAGGGAAAGAGTTACGGTTACGGTTTGGTTTACGGTTTTAAGATTACCACCGTATCACTGCGAGTTAAATCCGATCGAATTAATTTGGGCGCAGATAAAAGGTGAAGTCGCGAGAAAAAGCATCACATTTAACATAGCGGATGTCAGATTTCCTTTAGAGAATGCAGTAAGTGCTGTTACAGCTGATGCTTGGACAAAATGTATCCAACACGTTGTTAAAGAAGAAAAATTCTGGGAATTGGACCCACGAATAGAAAGAGTAATAGAACCGCTTATCATTACTCTTGGTGATGACAGCAGTTCTCATGAAACTTCAAATTCAGGGTCTTCTCTGGAAAATTACTTATCTTAAAACAACTACGTACACAGACAACGTACTTTAAAATGTTTTTGTCACCTTCAATTTACCTTATATGTTTCATGTTTAATTTATTTTGTTTTTCGTTTTACATGAGAACGCAGTGTAGTTATTAATTTTATAAATATTCTATTTATTTTTTTGAGAATTTATTTATTTTATTAATCATTTATTTATTTTGTTAATAATTTGTTTATTTATAAATTTGTTTGTTTTATAATTTGTAATAATATGTTCTGTTAAGAATTTATTTTATTTGGGTTGTATGGCTCCAGGCGAGTCGTCCCTTTTAAAAATGATAACGCGCCAGGGTAATATCTCATAGGTGGTGTGGAAATTTACCAGTTAACCTTCTTCTTAAGGATTCTTCTATATACCCATAATCGGAATGATTCCAATTTCTTTCATTGGTTTTCGACGATAAATTTTGTAATAATTTTCATTCAGAATAAGCAATATTTTACCCGCCACTGGAATCGGTTTCCCCTTTCCCCTGTCCGCCGCGCACCTCTATCATCTCTGGCTGGGGGAAATTGATATGGCAACATGGTTTAGTCTCACCGTGGGTGGATTTTGACTTTAAGTATGTCATATTTGTTGAAACATGCCCTTGTCTTCTAGATAACTCCTAATATTTGAACTTTGAACAGGAACCTTAAAACTATTCCTCAATTTGGAACTTAGAGGAACTAGATGTTTTAACGGCTGAGAAGTTGGCCATTGATTTCCTAGCCACAAATTCTTAGACATACACCCAGAAATAAGTAGAAAGGAAAAAGGAAAACCTATACTCGAACAATTAGAGTGAATTGTACTAATATTAGGATGGAAAACGCCTTGTTATATTTATCCTTAAAGTATTGTAACGTTTATTCTAATTTATTTACACTGTCCTAACACTACTTAGTTTATCTAGGCTATTTTCTAACTAATTAATTTATATCACACTCTTAGCTGGTAATTTATTTAGCTGACACTTGTTCATTTATCGCACTGTTTTCACTTACTCGGTGGCTTCTCGTCTAATTTGATCTTCGCCCGCGACGTTCCTTTTTATAGTCCTTCATTATGTCTCGAGAACCTACTATAGTCTGTCAAAATAACATGCGAAGTAATAAAACGATTATTTCACCGGCGACCAGAGGCGTTCTTAAAGAAATGAACGAAAATTAATAAATGAGTTATAATGGTACACACACACACACGCACACGCACACAATTTTTCCAGTTACCAACTATGGCGTATTTATTCCTATTGCCCGAGCGTACGCCCGATAGTGGTTATTCCCGGTATCTGTACAATGGCCCGACACACGTGTTTCGGGCGAGTCACTCAAAATACGGAACAATTCCGTAAGGCACCGTGTAAGACATTATAAAACTCCCAAAATTTAGAGGATGCCACCGTGTATCGGTTTCGCATTTATAATGAGATTTTATTACTTCGCCGGTTTTTTGGACAGGGTATAGTATGTACTCGATGATTCTTCCCTAATTTGTTTGTTCTAGAAACGACCCGAAAGTAAAAAATCATTCTTTCTTTAAATGAATATTCGCGATTATTCTGGAACTGTTTTTTATGGCCCAATTAGCGGAGCGGCCTCCCTTTGAGGTGAGCCGCCTCGTCCGATAAGGAGTACGCTTGCGCTGGTTGTTTACATTTCGCGTTACAGTATAGAGTGGGTGTCAATGTCAGATCAGCCATCAGAAGGGTTGTTTACTTACAAAATTACAAATACTTAAAAATTTCCAACTTTAATGTACTTAAAGTAAACTAATAAGAAAACTGAAATCATAATTGCAGTGACTTTTGAGAACTTGTCATAATTTTCAAAAATAAATTGGAAAGACGCATAAACAAAGGAAAGACAGTTGAGTCGTGGAAGGGCAAGTGGACCGCCACTGGATACATTTGATTCGTGTGTGAGCATGTGTAACGCCATTGGACGCTACTGACGAACCAGCAGACGCTTACATTCTTCCTTATTGTGTAGAAATGAATGGAAAGGGAAACGACAATATAGGTAGAGGTCAGTTACTTAGAGAAGAAACACAGTCATCAAATTCGCGCAGGTACACGTCACACCATACAGCTATCTCTCTTTACCAGCATCAGTGGCGTATGTTTGAATTAAAGGTTGGGGATCTAATAAATTCAAATAAAACTACTTGGGGCTATACCTACCATACCTTTAATAGTTCTTTTTGAATGAAACCAAAGAACACTTTTGCGATGGATGATGTGTTTTGGCTGCGTCTAATAAAATGAAATTCCAACTGTGGCAACCACAAGGAGTGAAGAATGCTCTTGGATTGATAGTTAATATTCTTGATTTTATTTCTTTGTCAATGCCGACATTTTTGCCTGACAATGGTTACAATGGTCACAATGCCTGACCATATTGGCGCCATTATCGTAACTTCTGCCACTACAATTTTGAATATTTGATTGATGTTTTTCAAGTTCATTGAGTATGACATTTGTTGAAAACTCTCCTGTTGTTTCTGATACTGCGAAAATACCAAGAAAATGTTCTTATAAATTACCGGTGGACATATTCACGTATCTTGTTATAAGAGACATTTTTTGTTCAACCCGACTAATGTATTTTACTTTCCGTTTCGCCATTATTTGTAAAATAATAATTACAGGCCACAAACAAACACGGTTTTAAAGGAGACAAAATTTTATGGTACTTTAATTAAAAAAAATGCTACAAGTTTCATTGATATACCATTTGAAACAGATCTTATTCTGAACTACTTACTTATGGAATTTTTGAAATCCTCCCTTTTTTCCAAAATGTTTACCACCTTCACTGTTTTGTATGAGGTATGCGTCTAAAGAAACGTTTTGCAAAGCAAAGCTGTATAGCTAACTTGTGACGAGTGTGACGACTTTTTAGGTTTTTATTTCATTTAAAGACGGGGGTGTTAAGTCTGATGGCATCGCATTTAAAGAGGGCTCGCGAGACCCCTTTAAGTGAGAGGCCGTGGGCGAGAGCCCACTTCGCTCACGCCTAGCTACGCCACTGATCATGACTTTCTGATAAAACGTTATAAATTTAATTGTAGTAAAACTGTGAGTAAAACACTTGTACATTAAAAAAATCTCTAATCGCTCTATTAACACACTTTTGAATCCATCAAATTCCATAGTCTTCTCACTAAATGTTCCAAATTGTCGATGTTTTCCACAGACTGCGAATTTCGCTTTTACACATTAAGTGTCTCCTGGGATGCCACAGAATATTTCTTAGTTCTGTATGTCTCGCTAGTTTCAATGATATCGTTAGAACCAAAGGGAAAATTCGACGTACTTAATTTCTGCTTGACGATAGGTCCTAGAGTAATAATTTTCCCGATTATCCTCCGGTTGCACACGCAGATTATAAATATCCAGAAACCTACGAAAAATAGTAAAACATGTATATCAATATCTGATTTTTGTACCTTGCGATGCGTTGATGCAGGTCATAACTATCTCGAAGTATGTAATGAAATTTCCCAATAAATACAGGTCAGTGAAGAAGTTCGCAGTGGCTTGGAAAATGAAAGTCGTCCCCATTATGACCATCAGTTTAAGTACCAGAAGCAACCTGGAATTAACATTAACTTACTTTAAAATAACTTCAATAATGGCACTTCACCTATCCTTGTCTCTTTGGTACTTCTTTCTAATATTTTGGCTTGCCACGCCGCCTCTTTTATCGACTTCTCTCTTGGTTCTAATGCAATATACAATCGTAAGGATGAACAGAATGGTACTGGTCGTTTGTATGACCATGATCGGGATGATTACGAACAAAACCGCTGAATAGCTATCCGGCTCTGCAAAAAGAATACATTTTTCCGAACACAGCGAATTAATATTCCTTACTGTTTGCAAACGTACAATCACCGCTCTCCAAATACGGTTGAACAATCGTGGGTAAAATATTGTCGTAAATGAAGAAGAAAACCACTAAGGACAGTAAGACTGTCGGTACTCCCAAGGCGTACAAAGCGTAATAAGCCATCGTTTTTATGGACGATTCCTTAGAAAGGCTCATGGCTAAACTTTTCGTTGAGCTAAAAAGTCATGTGTTAATTGTTGATCAGAACAGTTTATTGCAGCAATGATGTACCCGAATGTACGAAATACGTCCCAGCATAGTACGCTCAACCAAGTGAAGGTTGATATTTTTGAGAAACAGAGGAAGGCAGCTAGAAAGTAGTTATACCAGTTAGTAAAATATAAAATGTAAAAATATAAAAATTTCGTAAGTTTTAATTTGGTCCAAATTATAGATTTATTTGTAGTCTCTTTTCTGGTGCACTTAGTACCTTAATAGTCTAAATTGATTCCTACCTGTAAAATAGCACTGCGCATCACTAAGATCCCTCATGTTAAACATATAATCCACTATCTTCGAGAACCAGCACAACATACCCAGACAGTAACAAACCAGAACCCTCCCAAATATTTTCTTCGTCTCTCCTAGTATAACATAAACAACTATAGTCAACGGCAAAAACACAATTGATGCCAGTAAAGGGTAAACATAAGCACTCCAATGATGCTCCAACCTTTCGGAACATATGTAGAACATATAACCTTCAGTAGTTCCGTTCATGATATGCTCAATGCAATATGAATCCTCTTGTAGAGCTTCGTCAATGTTGATGTAACCGTTGATTACTATAGTGAAAGTCCCTTTTGAATCCATGCTGAAGTTGTAATTTTTGTCGTTGAGTTCCAGCAAAGTTAACTCCTCACAGGATGAGTTATATAGTATCTTGTATGGATCTATAAAAATACATAAACTGATGAGTAACAAATAAAATTACACTTACACACACACACGCACGCACACACAGAACAAGCGCCATGAATATTATTATTTATTAATTTTCCTTCACGCTTTTTCCAGGCTGACTGTCAGTTTTTCTTCACTGGCGCGTTTAAATATTCTTCAAATTGAAGTTTTGTCTTCAAAATAATACCTAATGCAAATAAATCAATCAAAGAGTAACTGTATTGTCTACTAACTACTGTAAAAAACCAACTACGCGATTGGTAAACATTTGTGGCATAGGTACTGTTATTATAAATTGTAAACGAGTAATTGCCCCATTTGAAAATAGCCTTATGGAAAGCTTCACAACTGTTAGTTGTCCTTAAATTTGTTGGCGAATATTGTGCCCAAATATCTGGGGGGAAGCGACAATCACTAGTTATAATATACGTTTCCAGTACGTAATCACAGAATTCTTGAACTTTGTCAACTGAAGACTCTGAAGGCGAAGGTAATATTGAGAGAATATCATCCATGAAACAGTCGTCAATGGAATCTAGAGGCTAGAAAGGAAGACCGAAAAATAATCGTAAAAAATTCCTATTTCTGAATTTCTGTCTTTATAGGCAGTAGTCAATCCCAACTCATCACCTTTAACATGCTTCCAGATTCATTCAGTTTATTATATTCAGGTTCAGCATACCTATGTATTAAAGTTATTCATACGCAGAAGTAGTTCCAAAGCATTCCTAATATTTTCAGACTTATCATAATAGTCTCAGATTATCTTTTAAGGGATTGCTAAAGTTTACTCGTATTTTAAAAGTTATCTACATAACTTCCGGTCAAACTAGAAAATAATTGTAGAAGTTTGCTGATGTATTCAACACTTTCAGAAACTATTCAAATAGACCTGAAAAGGTTGTTCAAGTATAAGGCGCGTTATTAGAAATCATATGCATTGTTCTAAGGGTTAGAAAAATCTCTTGATCTATTGAGAAACTGTTTATATGCTTCCATCATGTCATTAAAGGTACTATTCAAATGACTTCAGATCAATCCTACATAAATTTTTCAATTTGCTCAAAACATTAGAAGCGTTTCAAACACGTAAGAGAATATCCGAATTAAATGGATTTGAGCGATTACACTCTTATTGGAAATTGAAACATTCTTGTTGAAGCGTCATTATTGTTTCAGGTTCATCTGAGGGATTGCCAAAGTTTGCTAATATCTTCAATAAAATTCAAGTAAATTTAAGTCAAATTTAAATTAAGCAGTAAGCTTGCTAAGTTTTAAAAGTATTTTAAATACCTCAGAATCAGAATACATTCAAAGATATCAAATAGGATTACTGAATTTAGTAAAATTAGATAGGAATTTTTCTATTTTTATCTTTATTAGATACTCTTTAGATTTTTCTGAGGTTTATATCACCTTATCCGTGTATAAGCAATATTTTTAAAAATATTAATTATAATGATGGTCATGGATTAACCTGAGCAACCAAAGTTGGTTCATATCTTCAAAAGTAGCTTCAAATTAATGTGTAATTTCCTGAAATCTTCTGAAGACCTCAGAATGTATCAAAATAAATCTGAAACATAACTGAAACGTTTAATACACGTTTTTACAAATAATGCCTTTTAGGAGGAAAGCAAGATCGTTGCCAATAATTTCCTTCAAGTCCAAGAAGTGTTTATGTAAATGATATATAAATATATATGATACATATATGATATTGTATGGCGCAATTGAATAAAGATATGGTTTCTCACCTGAAGCATTTGCAATTAGACCTTCCCAAGAAGACAAATCCAATCCGCTCTTACCGGTTTTCGTACAAACGCTATTGTTGACGAAACTAAAGCCATCAGGACAGCACTTCTTCACGCATCTCTCCCTCTGGCAAATCTCAGTTACATTTCCGCATCCCATTCGAATCACCGTACCGTTCTCGTTACGATCCACACAAGAAGGTCCAGTAACATCCATAGTCTCCTCTAAGATTTTACAGTCAGGCGGTCCAATTTTGACGTAGCTGGTCTCCAGAAAGGATAAGTCCACGGTGCGATTTTGCGTCTGACATTTTCCCGTGGACGACTCGTACAACGAGTCTATCTGGCAACATTTCTGCTGCAAACTCACATTCAACTCTTCGACTTGGAAGACACTCTCGTTTCTCACGTCGAACAAGTAAAAGTTGTCCGTGACCTGATCGATACATCTCCCTTCATTGTTGCTATTCAACAGACCTGTCTCGTTAGTCACAATCCTGAAAAGTAAGTCGGCACTACTGGAACACTTGAACGTATCGTCGAATCTCTCCAGGATTTCCTCGTTGTCGCAGCACTTTCTGAGACTTTCGACGGGAAAGATCAAAGCGAGAGCTAACATCACAACCTTCATCTTGCGATGGTAGGTACCTATGGGCAGGTATGGGCTAATGATTCTAGCATAAAAATTAGCAATAATAAATTAGCAATAATAATAATTAGCAACAATAAATGTGAAATTTACAATCGTACTCGTTGAGTGAGTGGAGGAAGAATGTATTGTCATACGGATGTATAATCCGTTACAAATTATTTTGGACGGGATTTCCTACGGGTGCCACATCCACGATAGCCACATCCATAAATCCTATAGTCCGGTAAAATAGGTGCTCTTTTTTACTCTCAAAATTTGTGAAAAAAACAAAAAAATATTCCTAGATAAAAATGTTCGATGTAAAAATTTATTGAGATACTCAAAAAAATAACTCTTTTCGAAAGAGCACGAAATTTCAAAGTAAGTCTCCTATGAACCCCCGAATGACTTTATTGCATCTCCTGATTTTCGACTCGAAACTGTTACAAGGGGATAATTTTATTTATGTATAAACGAACATTACCAAAAAGAAATTTTAGATGTAAACGTTGGTTTAGATACTTAAATATCTTTTTCCATACGTAACCTATCAATACCTGATTTTCTATTTCATCCCCTGGTTTTCGATTTGAAACTGTTTTAGGGGCATAGTTTATGTATAAATGAATATTTTCCGATAAAAATTTTCAGTATTAAAATTGGGTTAGGTGGTTAGAATTTTGTTTTCTCGATATTTTGTCGATTTTTCAACCACATGTATCAACCCCCTAACGACAGCTAGGGTGGTAAATCGTATCAGATAAATTTGTTTAGTAATAAACAATCGTTACGACAAAGTTTTTTGCACAAATTTCGAGATTAAAATAGAGCACCTACTTTACCGGACTACAGGATTTGTGGATGTGGCTATCTTCACACCCGTGATTTCCTAGTCTAAAAGGGCGACAGGGTCGACTCTATGGGTCGTACAGATATATATATATAAAAGTACTGTAATCAACTGATAGTTTTTATATGCACAATTTTATTTCAGAAAGTAGAATTTTAAATTTTAGTGACTAATAATTCTGCAGATATTTATAAAAATATTAAATATTGAAGAAATAAATAGGAGAAAACATATTTTAATATCGGAGTTTACGGGTAAAATTCAAGCAATTGCGTAATTACCCATCGGAATGAAGATATACTTAAAGAATACATATTCAAAAACAATATCTACAACAATACAAACAAACTAACAAACAATACCTACAATACAATACTATACAATTCTATAAGAAATAGTAATAGAAATAGACCATTGAAAAAAATTGACCATTCATCATCGAAATCACTGCACTCATCATGTACACTAATATCACTATCGATTTCAGATAAATTAATAATGACGGGATTTATAATTGGATGGTATTACAAGCTACAGGTCGCATTTTTTAAAGAATCACAACGAAATTTGGTACAAAAATCAGTTGGCCAAAAATCTCGGTCGAATTCGTTAATGGGCCAAATAGGTCCAGCGGTTTCCAAATGGCGGCTTGTTATTAAAAAAAAAATCAAAAAACTTTAATTTCGCGTCTGAGAGAAAAATGTTACTTAGATTTTTTGTTGATCTTATAGAGGCGAACGACTTTTGTATAAAATATTTTTTCGAGAAATGTACAGAAAAAAAGTTATATGCAAAAAGTTAGAAATTTTGACGTTTGTATTTTTTTAACACTTCGTATACATTTTTTTTGACACACCGTGTCTGTTATATTACTCTATTTCCTACCTATAAATCTACCTTTCAGCCTGGCATGCCATGGGGGTTTTTTATATATTGTAACGAAACGGCTCGCCGGCCGCGACATAAACACGCCGGGAGCTACACAAGTTCGCCTTATTGCGATTCCGGGAAGGACGACGGGCACATCCCAGAGAGTTCGATGCGATAACGGGTTCCTGGAAAATCGAACATTCTAGTAATTATCCCGAAAGTACGAGAAGCTTCTACCTGTCATAAAAAGGGAATGTCGGACCCGAGGAGGCCAGTTGAAGGATCGTTGTGTAAACATTCGGGCGAGAGACCGCGCGAACCAGGTTCTGCGTAGATTATCGTCTACTAAACAACGTGACGAAGAAAGACAGCTACCCTCTTCCTCGGATAGACGACACCCTGGATACTTTTGCCGGATCGAAGCTGTTTTCCACCCTGGACCTGAAGAGTGGCTACTGGCAGGTGGACATGGAATGGAAAAAGGTGGAAGGCAGACAAGGAGAAAACGGCTTTCACAGTAGGATCTGGACTGTGGCAATTCACAGTAATGCCATTCGGGTTGTGTAATGCGCCTGCTACTTTCGAGAGGCTCATGGAGAACATACTCAGAGGGCTCTCCTGGAAAACGTGCCTCGTGTACCTGGATGACATAATCGTCGTAGGGAGGACGTTTGACGAACACCTGTCAAACCTGGAGGAAGTCTTCAAGAGACTCCAAAGGGCTAACCTGACGCTCAACCCAAAGAAATGCCATCTGTTAAGAACGTACACTATTTGGGTCACACCATGGCCAACACCGAAGGACAAACATGAATTGCGGAGTTTCCTGGGGCTTTGCACTTACTACCGTCGTTACGTCCGAATGTTCTCTGACATCGCAAAGCCGCTGACACGACTAACCGAGGAGAAACGAGCCTTCCTTTGGGATGAAGAATGCCAAACCGCCTTCGACGACCTGAAAAGACGCTTTACAACAGCCCCTGTTCTCGGGTTTCCGACTCAAGAGGGACGCTTCATCTTGGATACAGATGCAAGCAACGACGGAATCGGAGGGGTTTTGTCACAACTGCAAGATGGGCAAGAGCGGGTGGTTGGCTATTTCAGTAAAGTCCTGTCGAAGCCCGAGAGGAACTACTGTGTCACCAGAAGGGAGCTGTTAGCCGCCGTGAAGTCAGTAGAACATTTCTACAAGTACCTATATGGGAGGAAGTTCTTGTTGAGAACGGATCACGCGGCGATCAGATGGCTCCTGCGATTCAAGAACCCGGAAGGCCAGGTAGCTCGGTGGATTGAGCGTTTTCAGGAATACGACTTCGACATCGAACATAGAGCAGGAACCAGCCACCGTAATGCTGACGCTCTTTCAAGAAGACCGTGTCCGGAGGGATGTTCCCACTGCAGTCGTGCAGAGGTAAAGGAGGCTTCTACTTGCCGCACGACGGTCACCGACGAGGACTGGTCACCAGACGGGCTGCGGCGAGCGCAGGAAGGCGACCCTGAACTCCAACGGATCCTGAGGTGGAAAGAAGAGGGACGTCGGCCGGAATGGCAGGAAGTGGCCCCATCCTCTAGGACCCTGAAATCGTACTGGGCGCAGTGGCACTCCCTGGTGATACAGGATGGACTGCTCAAGAGGGTGCTGGAATCCGATAATGGCGCAGAAAGACGATTCCAACTCATCGTGCCCAAGATCAAGATGGCGGAGGTGCTACGTTACCTCCATGACGGTATTTTTTATTAATAATTATTTGAATTGTTTATATAATTGTGTTTTTATACGGAACCTCAGGAGGCCACCTGGGAGTAAAGAAGACCCTGCAGAAAGTGCGCGAGCGTTTCTATTGGGTGGGCTGCTCTGAGGCTGTTCGTGAATGGTGCAGGAAATGTACAGTTTGCTCAGCCAGCAATGGACCGCACCGCAAGCCGAAAGCCCCGATGAGACAGTACAATGTGGGAAGTCCTTTCGAGAGGATCGCCCTAGACATTACTGGGCCATTCCTTGAAACCGATTGCGGCAACAAATACATCCTGGTGGCGATGGACTACTTCACGAAATGGGTAGAGGCTTACGCGATTCCCAACCAAGCAGCAACAACTGTCGCCGATGTCCTGGTGAAGGAGTTAGTGAGCCGTTTCGGAGTACCGTTGGAGTTGCATTCCGACTATGGCGTAACTTCGAGAGCGAGCTGTTCCAGGGAGTTTGCGAAAAATTGGGAATTCGCAAAACTAGAACGACGGCGCTGCACCCTCAGTCTGACGGAATGGTGGAGAGGATGAACCGCACCATGGGCAAGCACCTCTCGAAGGTAGTGTCTTAACACCAACGAGACTGGGATCAACATCTCCCCTTTTTCCTGATGGCATACCGTTCTGCCATCAACGAGTCCACCGGCCAGACACCAGCAAGGGTACTGTTCGGGCGGGAGATGAGGCTTCCCTGCGATCTGAGCTTCGGTTGCAAACCGGGAGAAGATCTGGCTGGGGAAGACTACGTCACCGAGCTGCGCAGAAAGATGGACCAGGTTCATGAGATGGTACGGACGAATCTCCAAATCGCCAGCGACCGCATGAAGGATCACTATGACGTTCGGGCAGACAGCGGCATATATGAAGAAGGAGACCTGGTGTGGCTGTACAACCCACAAAGGAGACGAGGGTTATCACCGAAGCTTCAGAAAGCTTGGGAAGGGCCATATACAGTGAAGACAAAAATAAATGACGTCATCTACCGAATCAGCAAAGTTCCGAATGGGAAGCCCAGGGTCGTGCATTACTACCGATTAGCGCCTTTCGAGGAAGACCACGACCAAGATCAACAGGTGCGCCAACTACGGCCCCAAGAGGATGAGCCCTCCTTTGAAGAGTTTATGGCTGCGTATGGTGGGACCGGAAAGGCCCGATTCGGTGTGACCAGGGAACTCTCTTCGGAACACCGGCTGAATATGCGCTGGCTCATTGCGTGGCCCAGGACCTGCGGATGTCCCGGGGAATTGCCGCGGAGTTTCGGACGAGGTTCGGCAAACTGGACGAACTCCATCAGCAGGGACCGGCGGTCGGGCGAGCGCTGAGGATTAAGGAAGATGGATCACAACGGCCACTCTTCTACCTGGTTATCAAGAGGAGATCCTTCCACAAGCCCACCTATTTGGACCTGTGGGACGCACTACATCACCTCAGGGAGACACTACTTAGCGAAGATCTAACTAAGTTAGCTATCCCGAAACTGGCTTGCGGATTAGACGCCTTGGACTGGAGGGTCGTCAGGAATATGCTGGAGGTCTTATTTCGCTTCACCGGGGTAGACATTTTGGTGTGTTGTTGGAATCCTGAGAGGAGTCCCCACAAGAAGACCGTGGCATGTTATTTCCACCAAACCTCGCGCTGCAGACAGGGGACCAACTGTAGATTTCTACATGGGCCTGTCAGGGACACGTTTCGGGACGAAACATCTTTAAGGCGGGGGCAGTGTAACGAAACGGCTCGCCGGCCGCGACATAAACACGCCGGGAGCTACACAAGTTCGCCTTATTGCGATTCCGGGAAGGACGACGGGAACACTCCAGAGAGTTCGATGCGATAACGGGTTCCTGGAAAATCGAACATTCTAGTAATTATCCCGAAAGTACGAGAAGCTTCTACCTGTCATAAAAAGGGAATGTCGGACCCGAGGAGGCCAGTTGAAGAATCGTTGTGTAAACATTCGGGCGAGAGACCGCGCGCGTTAAAATAAATAAACATCTCTCTGTGTGAAATAACTGTGTTAAGAGTTAGAATAAATTAATTAGGACAATCGCGTAATGTTTTAGTTTTAGTCAATAGTAAAAAACGTTACAATATGTATTTCTGTACGATCCATAGAGCTGACCCTGGCGCCCTATTTGACTAGGAAATATCGTCCGAAATATTTTGCAACGGATATGATATGATTAATATTTCCAGTTATCTGAGGTGATATTATCAAATGCGGTTTTGATGGAGGTAATTACGGCATAAGCTGATTATGGTTGTGTTGTTTTATCGAACATCATTTTTTAATTGTGGCAATAATTCAATCGGATTTAAAATGCAGTGGTACGGCGGTAAACGTAACACTTCATTCCCCTACTCATGGGGTATGGGGGGTCCATGAAATATGTTTTTTGAACGTTAATTAATTTTAACAAATCTATAAGCTGTTTTTTATGTTTCGTCAAAACACATTTCCTTTCCCTTTAAAAACTGTTAGATTTCTGCTTTATTGTGTCTTTGAAGCAATCGGCATTGTGTAGTTAAATGATTATACCTATGACAATACATACAATACATTTGGTTTGTTCCTGTGACGTAATCTGAATTTGAATTATAATTGCTGTTACTTTGCCTCTGAATAAAGTTTACGTTTTTTTTTATTTTGAATTCCTCTAAATTTGTTATTACGTTGTAATTCCATTTCAACCGCAAGGGAAATTGCTCTTTCGAAATTTGAACTACCTTCTGCTATGACACTAATTTGCGTTTTTTCGTCAAGTAACCCTATTCTAAAGCTATTAATTAAAGTTGATTCTAAATTTTCTATTAATATTTGTGCATTTTGTGGTTCATAATTTAAATGACACGTTTCCTTATATTTATTGAATAATGCTTTTAATCGGTCTCCATAGTCTTCAATGCTTTCACCGAAAAGTTGTCTTATATTCATTATTTGAGTTAGGAAGTGTGAAGGTGGAGTTTCAAATTTCATTTTCAGATTCTCTTACATTTGTTTCATATACACCATCACTTTGAATTAATTTCGAGAACATATTCCATCTATTAAATTAGATAGTTTTTGTTTTTCCGTGTCTTTGACTACTTCCATCATGACATCGCAATTTTTTAAGAAAAATTGAAGGTAATTCGCACCACCATTACCATCAAATGACTCGATTTGGTTTAGAATATCAATCGCATTTTTTCCTGTCATTTTGAAAGTTACCTATCTATCAGTTAAATTATTGAAATCAATCTTATAACTCTTTATTGGAAATTAATTACTTAGTTCATTTTTATTTTTAAATCTTTAAATTTGGACTTATTAACTTGTTTATTTAATTATTTTCAAGTTTTATTTTTTCTATTAAATTTTACTTTGTTAATTTATTTATTGTTGTTATTTTTTTTTATATATTTTAAGTTTGTTACATTTATTTTATTATTATTTATTTAACTTTAAATATGTTAATTCTCAGTTCGTAATTTATTTTATTTGTTGTTTACTGTTACCTAATAGTAGTTTATTTATTTTATGGGGATTTTCGAATTTCTTGCTTTATTTCCTAGCTCTATATGCGAAACATAGCGTCACTATTAGAAAACAAGAAAGATTTACTTCATCTTCCTTCGGCAGTTGTCTCTGTGCAGGTGTTTCAGCTTAGTTGTAATCCGCAAATGGACTTCTTGCCTCCGTAGAACTTCGAGCTGTGAAGATGTTGATGTCGGTAAATCCGTCTTACTCTGGATGTGCTGCGTTCTCTGCGCTTCTTCAACGTCCAGGTCCAGGGGTTTTTCTTCTCCTTGGGATACTTGCTGCGTTCTCTGCGCTCCTTCAAGAACTTCCAGATGGTTTTCCGCTGCCACCAAAAATATGTGGTGACTCTGGGTGATTTCCACCGAACTGATGTTGTGGCTCACCGTTGTCACCGATTTAGTCTCTTATCGTAAGATTTTCTTTATCTAAACACTTTTTGTTTTTTTTTTTGGTATCTGGATTTTATTCTCCGTGTGCGTACATTTACATTTATTTTTTGGCAACTTTGTTGAAAACAAAAACAACTATTGAAAAAACTGTACTTTTCAAAGGTGACTAGAGTTATTTCCCTAATCACTGGGATTTTGCAATGGTTACAAAAAATATGCTTCAAGTCGGCAAAACAAATTTAGAGAAGAAATGTTATAGTGAATGATTTGAAATCATAAAGTACGGGTTAAGTACAGGTTTACAACAGCACTTCATTTTAGGATTCCCATTGTTCCATTGTCTATATAACTAAATAGAACACGCATGCACTTATGACCCAATTAACTACTAGAGGGAAAAATTTTTCATCAACCCAAACTTTAGTTAATCGATATAGTTATTAATAAAGTTGAGGAAATGAATGCAAATATTATTATTATCATTAAAGATAATAAAACCAAGATTACAAAATCAGGTAAGGAGAAAGAAGAGATAAGCGAAACTTTTCCGGGATTGTCTGAATGTTTTAATTCTTATAAATTTTATTGTAGTAAATTACTCGTATATGTACTTCAAAAAATCTTTAATCGCTATATTAATACACTTTTGAAACCATCAAATCCCATAGCCTCCTCACTAAATGTTTGAAATTATCCATGTTCCCCACAGACTGCGAATTGCGCTTTTACATATTAAGTGTCTCTTGGGATGTTGCAGGATCTTCTTTAGTTCTGCATATATCGTTAGTTTCAATAGTATCCTTAGAACCAAAGCAAAACTTCGACATACTTAATTTCTGATTAACGATAGGTCCTAGAGCAATAATTTTCCCTATTATCCTCCGGTTGCATATGCAGATTATAAACATCAACAAACCTACGAAAATTCGTAAAACAGATATATTAATATCAGATTTTTTTACCTTGCGATGTGGTGATAAAGTGCATAACTTTCAAAAAGTCTATATACACTTTTGCAAATGAAGACGGGCCAGTAAGGAAGTTTGCAGTGGTATAGACGATTAAAGTAATACTAGGGAGTATGACGACCATCAGTTTAAGTACCAGATGCAACCTGGAATTAACATTAACTTATTTTACAATAACATCATTAACCGCATTTCACCTATCCTTGACTGTCTGGTAGTTCTTTCTAATATTTGGACTTATTCCGCCAGCGCTTTTGTGGATTTCTCTCTTGATTCTTACGCAGAATACGATCGTACGGATGAACAGAATGATACTGGTCGTTTGTATGGTCATGATCGGGATGGTTACGAAAAAAAACTCTGAATATTTATCTGGATCTGCAAAAAGACCACAATTTTCGAGCAGAGCAAGTTAATAGCCTTTACTGTTTAAAAACGTGCAATCACCGGTCTTCAAATACGGTTGAACAATCGTGGGTAAAATACTGTCGTAAATGAAGAAGAAAACGACTATAGACATTATAACTGTCGGTACTCCCAGGGCGTACAAAGCGTAATAAGCCATCGTTTTCATGGACGATCCCTTAGAAAGGCTCAAGGCTAAACTTTTCGTTGAGCTAAAAAGTAATATGTTAATTGTTGATCAGCATTTGTTCCAGCAATGATGTACCCGAATGTACGGAATACGTCCCAGCATAGTACGCTCAACCAAGTGACGGTTGATATTTTTGAGAAACTGAGGAAGACAGCTAGAAAGAGGTGAAACCAGTTACTAGAGTATAAAAAGTAAGAGTATAAAAATTTCGTGTGTTCTAATTTGGTCCAAATCATTCTTTTATTTGTAATCTCTTTTCAGTTCCGCTTATTACCTAAATAGTATAAATTGATTTCTACCTGTAAAATAGCACTGCGAATCACTAAGACTCCCCATATTTAAAGCATAATCCATTATCTTCGAGAACCAGCACAACAAAACCAGACAGTAGCAAACCAAAACCTTCCCAAATGTTTTCTTCGTCTCTCCGACTATAATATAAACAACTATAGTCAACGGCAAAAACACAATTGATGCCACTAAAGTGTAAACATAATTACGAAATCTGTAACCCTCTATGCTTTCTAAGCATAAGTAGAACATGTAACCTTCAGTTGTTCTGTTCATGAAATGCTCGATGCAATAGGGACCGTCAATGTTTAGATGTACGGAACCGTTGATTGCTAACATTATGGCCTCTTTTGAATCCATGTAAAAGTGATTTTCGTCGTTGGGATCCAGCACAGTTAACTCTCCACATAATGAATTATATAGTATCTGGAAATCTAGAAAAAGTAATAAACTGATGAGTAACGAATAAACTTAACTAAAAAACACCTCATTGGGAGTAATTTAAAGGTTTTGATGCCTATAACATGTTCTAGATCTATTCATAGGTTACTTAAAATGCTTCCATTTACATACTTGAGTGTAGATTTATGAATTCTACATAAACTTCAGTTTATCGTACAAAAATGTTTTAGAAAGATTATAATTGCTTTTAACAGGCTCTCAGTTTTAACCTGAGAGATTGCTGAAGTTTATAAATGCCTTGAAGAGTATCTAAATGACTTAAATTGTACTACTATATACTGTAATGCGAGAAGTAAACAAAGCGACACATGTTTACTCCTTCAAAAGAATAACTACGACGCGTACAAGACAACTGCATGAACATTTCCTGCGTAGGCGTTCTAGAATATACTAGAACGTTCTTTATCGGGGTTGGGAGTGTATATATAAGGGGGCTTGTGATCGAGGGAGTTAGTTAGAAGTAGAGAAGCAGAAGTGAACGCGACATACGATCCGAAAGCGGAGCAGTACAAATAAATTATGTAGTGTCTAGTCTAGTGTACAAGTAGTTTAGTGTGTTAAATAAATTAGTGTTCAATTAATGTAAATAAATTATAAAATAAACGTTACAATACCAATATTAATCTTATTCAATTAAAATGTAATTTATATTTATTATAATCAATTAATTAATCTGTAATAAATTTGTTGTAGTCTTTTAGTTATATTTTAAAGATTCCACAATATATGTGTGAATACCTAGAGTTAAAATATTAAAACAGAAAGGGTTTTATTAAAAATTATGTGAATTGATGAGACTTTAAACAGCATTCTAGATCCATATAGATATGTTATTTGTAACACCTTTTACATGCTTCCAGATTCATTCAAGTTGTTATGTTCAGGTTCAATATATTGAAGTCATTCATATGCAGAAGTAGTTCCAAAGGATTCCTAATATTTTCGGACTTATCATATTGATCACAGATTATCTTACAAGGGATTGATAAAGTTTTCTCCTGTTTTAAAAGTTATCTACCTAATTTCAGGTCAAGCCGAAATAATTCTAGAAGTTTGCAGAAGTATTTAACAATTTCAGAAACTATTCGAATAGACCTGAAAAGGTTGTTAAAATTAAAAGCGCCATATTAGAAATATTATGCATTGTTCTAAGGGCTATAAAATGTAACCAACGTAACATTGCAAATGTAAAGTACATTTTCTTGGCCAACTTAGAGAAGCTGGATAACCTTTGGTCGTTAAGGGTTGTAAAAATTTCTTGGTCTATTGACAAACTATTTATATGCTTCCAGCATGCCATTAAAGGTATCCAAATGACTTTAGGTTAATCCTACATAGCTTTTTCAATTTACTCAAAACCTAACAAACGTTTCAAATACTTAAGAGTGTATCGAAATTAAAAGAATGTATACGATCAAGCGCTTATTGGAAATCATATATTATTGTGAAGACTACAACATCTTTCGGATATATTTAGAGGTCTTGCGTAGAATTTGTTCCAACGGTTTGCTAACACTTTAAGATCTGAACCTAAAACTGAAAAATCGCTTAATTAGAAATTATTTCGTTTTTTTTTTAAGTCGGCAATACCTCAGATTATATATAAGTAATTTAGATGCTTTCATGTAGCGTTCTCACTGAAGTTATTTGTATTTAAAAATGTGTCTGACAAACTTGGAAGATTCTGGTTGAAATATACTTTTATTATGGTCCCCGAATAATATGAAGGATTGCCAAAGCTTGCTATCTTTAATAAAGTTAGAGGAACTTTAGGCCAAATCTAAATTATGCTTGCTAAGTTTTAAAATTATTAAATAGCTCTGAATGCATTCAAATATATCTTATAGAGTTACTGTTTAATTAGATTAGATATGACTTTTCTATTACTATCTTTATTGGATACTCTTCAGATTTCTCTGACGTCTACCCTACCTTATCGGTCTGGGAGCATGTAAATCGTCACCAGCCAGGTAGATATATAATGTTCCTGACAGATTTCAAAACGTTAATCCTACTTGTATTTTCGTCACACAGGTCAGGGAAGCTAATTTGGGAATCGGTTTAAAAGGGCAAGGAAATACTTGTACTTGTGAAATAACCATCTACCAAAATAAGGAAATAACTAGGTAACATTTAGTTAAATGTGTTTCTTTTAGGTTACGGTTCATGTACTCGTATAAATGCTATAACCTGCTATTTAAATAATTACAACTATAGTGATATATTAAAGGCGTAGACATTTTAGTTTCAAATTTTTATGATGGTGACGAAATTACCTGAGTAATCAACAACGACCCTCCAGGTCGGTGACGAAAATACTGGTCGAATTGGACTGGTCTCTTAATTATTTTGGTGACGAGTTTACCGTACCCGATCGGTCTGTAGGTAATATTTTTATAACTATTAATTATAATTATGGTTACAGATAAACATGAGAGGTAACTGAAGTTGGTTCATATCTTGAATAAGAGCTCCAAGTTCAGCCTAAATTTATTTCTAAGTTTCTGAAATCTTTAGAAGACCTTAGAATGTATAAAAATGAATCTAAATAGCTGAAACGTTTAATACACGTTATCACATAAAATGTCCTTAGAAGGAAGGCAAGATCGTTACCAATAATTTCTTTCAATTCCAAGATGCGTTTATGTAAATGTATGATGTTGTATAGCCAAGTGAATATATATGTGCTATCTCACCTGAAGTGTTTGAGATTCGACCTTCTGAAGAATACAAATCCAATCCGCTCTTACCGGTTTTCGTACAAACGGTATTGTTGACGAAACTAAAGCCATCAGGACAGCACTTTCTCACGCAACTCTCCGTCTGACAAATCTCAGTTACATTCCCGCATCCCATTCGAATCACCGTACCGTTCTCGTTACGATCCACACAAGAAGGTCCAGTGACATCCATAGTCTCCTGTAAGATTTTACATTCAGGCAGTCCAATTTTGACGTAGCTACTCTCCAGAAAGGATAAGTCCATGGTGTGATTTTGCGTCTGACACTTTCCCGTGGAGGACTCGTAGAACGAGTCTGTCTGACAACATTTCTGCTGGAAACTCACATCTAACTCTTCGACTTGGAAGACACTGTCGTTTTTCACGTCGAATAAGTAAAAGTTATCCGTGACATGATCGACACATCTCCCTTCGTTGTTGCTATTCAACAGACCTGTCTCGTTAGTTAAAATCCTGAAAAGTAAGTCGGCACTTCTGGAACACTTGAACGTATCGTCGAATCTCTCCAGGATTTCTTCGTTGTCGCAGCATTTTCTGAGACTTTCGACGGGAAAGATCAAAGCGAGAGCTAACATCACAACCTTCATCTTGCGATGGTATGTACCTATGGGCAGGTTTGCGAAAAACGAATACTTTTATTGTCTAGCCTGAACTCATCCGTTGTTAAACGGAAAAGGTAAAATCATGTAAATATTATGAATGCTAATGATTCTACTATAAGAATTAGCAATAATAATTTATGACTATAAATGTGAAATTTACAGTCATACTTGTTGAGTGGGTGGAGGAAGAATGCATTAACGTAATACGGATGTAGATATTTGCATTAACGCAAGCTCCGTTGGTCGAAAACAGAGGAAATGGAAGAAAGTATTGTTAAAATAGTAACTACTGGGACTCAATTTAATCTTAGTCGCCTATGACACCCAATATTCCTGTGTTGCTAAATATTTTAAATATTGCAACAACATTAACTACATCTACATATTCAACATAGAGCAATTGTAATTTCTTAACAAATATATCATCTCGTCATATCTAAGTATGTCACATATTTGTTGAAACATGCCCTTGTCTTCTAGATAACTCCTAATATTTGAACTTTGAACAGGAACCTTAAAACTATTCCTCAATTTGGAACTTAGAGGAACTAGATATTTTAACGGCTGAGAAGTTGGCCATTGATTTCCTAGCCACAAATTCTTAGACATACACCCAGAAATAAATAGAAAGGAATAATGAAAACCTATACTCGAACAATTAGAGTGAATTGTACTAGTATTAGGATGAAAAAAGCCTTGTTATATTTATCCTTAAAGTATTGTAACGTTTATTCTAATTTATTTACACTGTCCTAACACTACTTAATTTATCTAGGCTATTTTCTAACTAACTAATTTATATCACACTCTTAGCTGGTAATTTATTTAGCTGGGACTTGTTCATTTATCGCACTGTTTTCACTCACGCGGCGGCTTCTCGTCTAATTTGATCTTCGCCCGCGACGTTCCTTTTTATAGTCCTTCATTATGTCTCGAGAACCTACTAGTATGTACTCGATGATTATTCCCTAATTTGTTTGTTCTAGAAACGACCCGAAAGTAAAAAATCATTCTTTCTTGAAATGAATATTCGCGATTATTCTGGAACTGTTTTTTATGGCCCAATTAGCGGAGCGGCCTCCTTTTGAGGTGAGCCGCCTCGTCCGATAAGGAGTACGCTTACGCTGGTTGTTTACATTTCGCGTTACAGTATAGAGTGGGTGTCAATGTCAGATCAGCCATCAGGAGGGTTGTTTACTTACAAAATTACAAACACTTTCAACAAACAAAAATTTCCAACTTTCATTTACTTAGAGAAAACTAATAAGAAAACTGAAATCATATTTGCAGTGACTTTTGAGAACTTGTCATAATTTTCAAAAATAAATTGGAAAGACGCATAAACAAAGGAAAGACAGTTGAGTCGTGGAAGGGCAAGTGGACCGCCACTGGATGCAATTGATTCGTGTGTGAGCATGTGTAACGCCATTGGACGCTACTGACGAACCAGCAGACGCTTACATTCTTCCTTTGTGTAGAAATGAATGGAAAGGGAAACGACAATATAGGTAGAGGTCAGTTACTTAGAGAAGAAACACAGTCATCAAATTCGCGCAGGTACACGTCACACCATACAGCTATCTCTCTTTACCAGCAGCAGTGGCGTATGTTTGAATTAAAGGTTGGGGATCTAATAAATTCAAATAAATATACTTGGGGCTATACCTACCATACCTTTAATAGTTCTTTTTGAATGAAACCAAAGAACACTTTTGCGATGGATGATGTGTTTTGGCTGCGTCTAATAAAATGAAATTTCAACTGTGGCAACCACAAGTAGTGAAGAATGCTCTTGGATTGATAGTTAATATTCTTGATTTTATTTCTTTGTCAATGCCGACCATATTGGCGCCATTATCGTAACTTCTGCCACTACAATTTTGAATATTTGATTGATGTTTTTCAAGTTCATTCAGTATGACATTTGTTGAAAACTCTCCTGTTGTTTCTGATACTGCGAAAATACCAAGAAAATGTTCTTATAAATTACCGGTGGACATATTCACGTATCTTGTTATAAGAGATATTTTTTGTTCAACCCGACTAATGTATTTTCCTTTCCGTTTCGCCATTATTTGTAAAATAATAATTCCGACCACAAACAAACACGGTTTTAAAGGACACAAAATTTTATGGTACTTTAATTTAAAAAAAAATGCTACAAGTTTCATTGATTACCATTTGAAACAGATCTTATTCTGAACTATGTTGTGGTGTTCGTTCTCGGGGACCAGGATGAATGTTGTGGTGGTTTTCTGATGACCTCCCCAGGATTAAATGAAACACGTTGTGTTTATGAATTGTCGACGTTTCGTCTATTCGTTTTAGACATATTCATGACTTGAGTGGAATCTACGATATCAGTATTATGGTAAGTATTATTTCTTAAGAATGTGGTAGTGACACTTACATTTTTTCCAGTTGTTACTATTTGAGTTACCAATTTTGTTGAAACCAATGTATATCGCTCTCTGTGGTAACCTTGTTGGTTTGATGTCCCTTTGCCGGGCGTAGTGAGTAGCTTCTTTATTAGATTCGATGTTATTCTAATAGAATAGCTCTCTTTTGTTTGCAGGTTTAGAGGTAACTGTCGATGCGTTTGCGTTATTGAAAGAGGCACTTCCTGGGTGAAATTGTGGAAGGGGGATGGTATTTTTTTGGACTCCTGTTGTGTTTTTGAATTGACCTTAGTTGATGAATTTGTGAAATTTAATAATATTTTACTTATTACGTATATCAATATTATTGTTTCAGGAGGACTCTATTTTTTCTATTGTTTATAAGGTATTGGTAAAATTGATAAGTGATCGATATGATTGGGCATTGTTATCGAAATCGTGTGTTTTATTCGTATTATTTGGAGTTGTTGTTATATGGAATGCTTCCAAGAATCTTCTTTTGAACCAATTTTGTTCAATTTCTAATATAGTGATATTATCAAAATCAAATTTGTGGTTTTTTGTTAGTGTGTGATCGACAAGGCCTGAATGTAAATGATTGTTATTTTTTATATGTAATTTATGTTGTTCTATTCTTTTATTAATGTGTTGTTTTGTTTCTCCTATATATACGGTTTTTGAATCGCAATCAACACATGTAATTTGGTATACTAAGTTACTTTTTAATTTATTTTCTTCTTTGTCTTTTAGTTTTGTGTATAATATGTTATTTAATGTATTAAATGGATACCATGCTATTGTAATGTTGATTTCTTTTAGTATTTCTGAGGCGTTTTTGGCTATGGATTTATTAAATGGAAGTTTTGCGTATATTAATGTATTATTCATATTATAATTAGTAGATGTATTGTTGGTTGTGGTGTTTACTATATTGTTATTTAATGTGTTTATTCTACTGTGTATGGTGTGTTGTATAATATTTTGCGGAAATTAATTGGTTGTAAGTATGTGTTTAATGTATTTAATGTTCTCTGTCCAGTGTTTTTTGTCTGAAAGTAAAATGGCTCTGTCTGTTAAATTGTTAATTGTGTTAAATTGAAATTGTGTTAAATTAATGTTAAATTGAAATTTTATATTTAAGTGGCATGAATGAATAGAAATACTAATAAGAAATACTAAAGAAATGAGAGAAATGAGAAATACTAAAGTGAGAGGCCGTGGGCGAGGGCCCACTTCGCCCACGCCTAGCTACGCCACTGATCATGACTTTCTGATAAAACGTTATAAATTTAATTGTAGTAAAACTGTGAGTAAAACACTTGTACATTAAAAAAAATCTCTAATCGCTCTATTAACACACTTTTGAACCCATCAAATTCCATAGTCTTCTCACTAAATGTTCCAAATTGTCGATGTTTTCCACAGACTGCGAACTGCGCTCTTACACATTAAGTGTCTCCTGGGATGTCACAGAATATATCTTAGTTCTGTATGTCTCGCTAGTTTCAATGGTATCGTTAGAACCAAAGGGAAAATTCGACGTACTTAATTTCTGCTTGACGATAGGTCCTAGAGTAATAATTTTCCCGACTATCCTCCGGTTGCACACGCAGATTATAAATATCCAGAAACCTACGATAAATAGTAAAACATGTATATCAATATCTGATTTTTGTACCTTGCGATGCGTTGATGCAGGTCATAACTATCTCGAAGTATGTAATGAAATTTCCCAATAAATACAGGTCAGTAAAGAAGTTCGCAGTGGCTTGGAAAATGAAAGTCGTCCCCATTATGACCATCAGTTTAAGAACCAGAAGCAACCTGGAATTAACATTAACTTACTTTAAAATATATTCAATAATGGCACTTCACCTATCCTTGTCTCTTTGGTACTTCTTTCTAATATTTTGGCTTGTCACGCCGCCTCTTTTATCGACTTCTCTCTTGGTTCTAATGCAATATACAATCGTAAGGATGAACAGAATGGTACTGGTTGTTGGATAACAACATAAAAGAACTCCACTGCGAAATGGGGAAAATCCACGGCGAAATGGGAAAACTCAACGGCGAGTTGGACGAACTCCACGGTGAGCTGGATAGTAGAATTGGGAATCTTGACTGAGAAAATCCAACGACTGGAACTGGAGAACCAACTGCGAGAATTGGGGAACCGATTACAATCCATGCATTTCCAGCCCAGTCCGCAAAAAATATCCAGTCCAGGTAATCCGTTCAACGACTCGGAGGAGGTAACCAGGATCGAGGCAGCCCCTACTGCGAGTTATCGAGTGAAGCCGCCTACCTTTGACGGGGAAATTCCCTGGGAGAACTACCTCCGGCAGTTCGAGACAGCGGCGAAAGCCAACAACTGGGCGCCAAGGGACAAGGCAGTGGCTCTGATGGTCGCTCTCCGGGGAAGTGCCCTCGACGTGCTGCAGACTGTTCCAGAGGGGGAGCTGGACAACTTCGACCTACTCGTCCAGAGGCTGGAGGGGCGATACGGGCACGCACATCTGGGGCAGGTCTACCAATCCCGAATGAAGAACCGACGACAGAAGCAGGGAGAGAGCCTTCAGGAGTTCGAAGCCGACATCGCGAAGCTAGTGAGATTCGCCTACCCGGAAGCGTCAGAATCTATGACGGAGAGTCTTGCGGTCTCGGCCTTCATCGACGGCTTGAGGGATGTGGAAATGCAGCGGGCGGTACGGCTGTCGCGTCCCAAGAGCACACTGGAAGCCCTCTCGATGGCCCTGGAATACGAGGCTGCGACGGAGGCGTCGAGGAGCTGTGGCCGTGTTCGGGCGGTGGTCGGAGACGACGCATGCGTGGAAGCCGAGCGGAAGGAGGACGCCCTGGAGCAGGTTGTCAACGCCCTTAAGGGACTGCTGAAGGGAGACAGAAGGGAGCCGGCGAAATGCTGGAGGTGTGGAGAGGTTGGCCATCTCCGAAGGGACTGCAAGCGCCCTAGGGTGGAGAAGCCAACAATGGCCCAGACGTCGGAAAACTAAAGCGGGTCGGCTCCAAGGGGGCAGCTCCGAACCGATACCCGCTCCAAGACCCCCTCATTAAATAGCTACCCTGAGAGGTGAAGGTGGCAGCCTGTACGTCGATGGCGAAATTAACGGCAGGAAGCACACCCTACTGATCGTCACTGGGGCATCCAAGACGAACCTGAAGCCAGGCCTGCTGAACACGCGAGGGAAGAGAGTGATGGAGTCCAGGTGGAGGTTGCGAACGGCTACGGGCGAAGCTGCCGCCGTCCACGGAGAAGTAGATGCCGAGATCAAGATCGGCACTGCACGATTCTCGCCACACCGAGTCCTGATCGCCGACATAGAAGAGGACGCCATCCTGGGAATGGACATCATGAAGACCCACGGTAACTTACGATAATGTTTAATTCGGGAATTTTTCATCATCTTAAATATACTGGGACGACCTCCGCCTTATTACACTCCTTAGACGAAATAGTTGGACCTGCCTTACAAAAAGATGTAACTAAAAATCCATTATCTCCAGAATTCTTTTCCATGTGTTTCACGCTCCCAATTCTAATGCTAAATTACGGCAAAGTTCAGTTTTACGAGCTTTCAAGGTTACGGCATTAAGGGAGTTACGACTAATACTAAATTAGACACTGTGTAAACAGCCACGTCTATTTCTAGGTGATTCAACTTTTAGGTTACGACTACTACTAATGTTGCTTTAAATAAAAGCTGTATAAATCCACCTTTAATAACGCAAAAACGTTACAACTCAAATCCAAAACAATGTAAACAAAGAAAATTTGCCTCATAATGGCGGCCGTATACCACGTGACTAGTCTGGCCAATAAAAATCGAGACATTGATTGTCGCCACTGTTCGTAGTACAGTCACTGTAGAGATAGTGAGCGGCTCGGCAGCGTTCGTAGCGGCTCGGCAGCGTTCGCTCCGGTAACGCATTCCATTTAACGGTCAGATTTTTTGCTGCGCGACCACCCTCGCTCCCAAACCCCTGGCGTAAGGAACTAAAGTTCCAAAAAATGCTTTCTATGCCTTTCTGATGTAAATAGTACATTAAATGGTCACTATTTCCCTTTTCTGTAGAAACTTGGGTTATAAGCGCAAGCTGTAGTGGTATAGTGGTATGAAAATGTGATCAATCTTTGCATAATAATTTCCCATGAATCTGATAAATTTGACAAACATCTATGTAATTTTTTCCCTGCTACTCCACTTTGAATCCAAACTTTTGAATCGCTTTTTCTAGTTTCTAGGGAAATGGGCCATTTAATGTAAGTACTTCAATTTAAGGCATAAAAAGCGTTTTGTTCTCTAGGAGATATTGATCAAGATCCCGATGAATATTTAAAATTATCGCAACTTTGTCAATTATATATGGTCGTAAGTACATAAGTAGGTGGGAAGGGGGTGGCGGACAATGGCAAATGGGGTGAAAACGCGGAGAACTAGAGCCGAAATTTCAACGTCATTGTCATCAGTAATATGGAATTCGTAAACAGTAATGAACTCTATTACCATCAGCTATTAAAGTTCCGAGCAGGCGGACAGATTACTTGTGGCAGAGGGTAGTTATAAGGGGTGAAAGTGGTTAATTTTTCGGAAAAATTTCGGCATCGATAATACGCTTGAAAATGTATCTAATGATAGGTGGTACCATAACTTAACGAAATTCTGAGCGGCGGACACGTGAGTGGGTGCAAAGAGTGCGGCGGACAAGGGTGAAGGGGGTGAAAAGGCGGAGAGGTAGGCACGAAATTTCAACGTCATCAGTAATGTGGAATTCGTAAACAGGAATAAACTCTATTACCATCAGTTATTAAAGTTCCGAGCAGGCGGACTGATTACTTGGGGCGGAGGGTAGTTATAAAGTGTGAAAGTGGTTAGTTGGTCGGGAAAATTTCGGCATCGATAATACGCTTGATAATGTATGTAATGATAGGTCGTACCATAAAAAAAACGAAATTCCGAGCCTATTCACCCCCGTCACCCATGTCCGCCACCCCCTTTGCACCCGCTCATGTGTCCGCCGCTCAGATTTCCGTTTAGTTATGGTAAAACCTATTATTACATAAATTTTCAAGCGTATTATCGATGCCGAAATTTTCCAGAAAAATTATCAAATTTCACCCCTTATAACTACCCTTAGCCCCAAGTAATCTGTCCGCCTGCTCGGAACTTCAATAACTGATGGTAATAGAGTTTATTCCTGTTTACGAATTCCATATTACTGATGACGATGAAGTTGAAATTTCGACTCTAGCTCTCCGCGTTTTCACCCCCTTTACCCATGTCCGCCGCCCCCTTTGCACCTACTCATATATGCGCCGCTTGGAATTTCGTTTAGGTATGGTAGGACCTATCATTACATACATTTTTAAGCTTATTGTCGATGCCGAAATTTCCCCTAAAAATTAATCATTTTCACCCCATATAACTACCCTCCACAACAAGTAAGCTGTCCGTCTACTCGGAACTTTAATAACTGATGGTAATAGAGTTTATTCCTGTTTACGAATTCCATATTACTGATGATGTTGAAATCTCGTCCCCAGCTCTTGGTCTATTATGACCGAATTAGCTACTAGAAGGAGCAATATTTCATCAACCCAAAATGGTTATTTGATGTCGTTATTAATAAAGTTGCAGAAATTAATATCAAATATTATTATGCTCATTAAAGATAATTAAACCAAGATCACAAGATCAGGTAAGGAGAAAGAAGAGATAAGCGAAACTTTTCAGAGATTGTCCGAATGTTTTAAATCTTTTAACTTTTATTGTAGTAAAACACTGGTATATGTACTTAAAGAAATCTTTAATCGCTGAATTAATATACTTTTGAAACCATTAAATCCCATAATCTTCTTACTAAATGTTTAAAATTATCCATATTTTCCACAGACTGCGACAGACGAATTGCTCTTTTACATATTAAGTGTCTCCTGGGATGTCACAGAATCTTCCTTAGTTCTGCATGTATCGCTAGTTTCAATGGTATTCTTAAAACCAAAACAAAACTTCGACGTACTTAATTTCTGATTGACGAACGGTCCTAGAGCAATAATTTTCCCGATTATCCTCCGGTTGCATACGCAGATTATAAACATCAACAAACCTACGAAAATTCGTACAACAGGTATACCAATATGAATCAGATTTTTTACCTTGTAATGCGGTGAAGCAGTTCACAATCCTCAGATAGTATGAACTGATATATCTCAGTGAAAACAGGTCAACAAATAAATTCGCAGTGGTGTACAAGATAAAAGCTATAGTAGGGACTATTATGATCATCATTTTGAGAAGCAGAAGCATCCTGGAATTAACATTAACTTATTTTACAATAACATCAATAGCCTCATTTCACCTATCCGTGACTCTCCGGAAATTCTTTCTAATATTTTGACTTGTCACGCCACCGCTTTTATTGATTTCTCTCTTGATTCTTACGCAGTATACAATCGTACGGATGAACAGAATGATACTGGTCGTTTGTATGATCATAATCGGGATGAGCACGAACAAATACGCTGAATAACTACCAGGCGCTGCAAAAAGACTACAACTTTCCGAGCAGAACGAGTTAACAGTCCTTACCTCTTGTAAAAAGGCAATAGCCGCTCCCCACATTCGGTTGAACAATCCTGGGTAAAATATTGTCGTAAATGAAGAAGAAAACTACTAAAGACAGTAAGACCGTAGGTACTCCTAAGGCGTACAACGCGTAATAAGCCATCGTTTTTATGGATGATCCCTTAGAAAGGCTCATGGCTAATCTCTTCGTTGAGCTAAAAAGACATGTGATAATTATTGATGATCAGCTTGTTGCAGCAATGATGTACCCGACTGTACGAAATACGTCCCAGTATAGTACGCTCAACCAAGTGGAGGTTGATATTTTTGAGAAAGTGTGGAAGACAGCTGAAAAGAAGATAAACCTGTTACTAAATTATAAAATATAAACATTTCGAAATTTCTTGTGTTCTAATTTGGTCCAATTTATAAATTTATTTGTTCTTTTTTCTGGTCCGCTTAATACCTTAATAGCCTAAATTGATTCTTACCTGTAAAATAGCACTGCGCATCACTAAAATCATGCTTGTTTAACCTATAATCCAGCATCTTCGAGAGCCAGCACAACATAACCACCCAGTGGCAAACCAGAACCTTCCCAAATATTTTCTTCGTCTCTCCTAATATAATATAAACTACTATAGTCAACGGCAAAAACACAATTGATGTCAGTAAAAGGTACACCATATAATCCCAATGATCCACCAAGCTTTCCGAACATATGTAGAACATATAACTCTCAGTTGTTCTGTTCATTAAATGTTCGATGCAATAGGGATTTTCATCTATAACATGGACGATATTGTTGATAACTAATATTACGAATCCTTCTGAATCCATGGTAAAGAAATTTTTGTCGTCGCGTTCCAACAAAGTTAACTCTCCACAGGATGTGTTGTATAGTATCTTGTATGGATCTAGAACAGTTAATAAAGTGATAAGTAACAAATAAAATTAAGTAAAAAACACCTCATTGTCAGTTATTAGTTAAGGTTCTTGAGGTGGATAACATGTTCCAGATCTATTTATAGGTAACTTGAATGCTTTCACTTACATACTTGAGTGTAGATTTATAACTAGTACAAAAATGCTAGATGACGAAGGTTCTCAAATTCCCCAAATAAAACAATCAACTAATGTGGATGATGTTTAATCCAACAGCTATACAACCGACGTTTCGTCTACGATCGTAGACATACTCATGGTTCTACAATGATAAGGTAAGTACCTGTTAGGAAAGAGAGACTGACACTTACATTTCCAGTGAGCTGATGAGTTAATTTAAAATGAAGGGTGAATTGAAAGTTCTTTGTAGGTCCAATCGAGGTCGAAAGTAAGTATGACCATTACGTGAAAATACAATTGTATTATTTCTATTCTGTGATGCAGGTGAACCGACAAGGTGGGTCCTCACGGTGTAAGGAGAAGTTGAGAGGCCATTATAACAATTTATAGAAACACTCTCCAACCCCAAACACCCAACACCATCGTGACCTACACAAGGACTAACATCATTCGAACGTTCTGGAAAATTACTGTTTTTTGTTAACATTCCCTCCGTTATTAACAATGGCATTGAAAGTAATATCTACTTTTGCAGTGTAACACCATCCATTGACAGTAATTGGACAACAAGAAGGAACTGTTAATCTCTTGGAAAGAAGGAAGGAAGGACTCTTCCCACTTTGATGTTAATTGAATTCAGTAGGTGAAGTATAATGGAAGGTGGATTTATGGTAGTGAGACCTATATGATTCTATACTTAATCAATTTATAATGTGTTTATAAACCTGAACGATGTTGTGAAACTCATGTTGTTTGTTAACATTACGATCTGATGTGCGTATGATGTGATATGATTCTAAGAGCAATCTTTTAAACCAATTAGTCTCACGTTCGACTATTTTGATGTTATCAAAATCGAACTTATGACCACAGTTGATGCTATGTTCTGTCAGACCTGAGTGCGCTAAATTACCATTTCTAATATGTAACCTATGTTGATAAACTCTTTTCTTTAAATATTGTTTGGTCTCGCCAATATAGATTTTACTAGGTGTACAGTCTAGACATGTGATTTCATACACAACCCCATGTTGAAAATCCATCTCTATACGATCTTTTAGTTTGGAGAATATCGTATCATTGAGAGTTGACCAAGAATACCAAGCTGGAGTCATTCTTAAGGGTTTTAAAATGGAATTTACAGCTTTTTCCCAGGCAGGATGGAATGGTAATTTGATGTACTGCAGTTCTGATGTATCAACTGATGTATTGTGTGTGGCATAATTATTGTTAAAAGTAGATTTAAGTTTCTCAAACCTTTGTCGATTGGACCTACAAAGAACTTTCAATTCACCCTTCATTTTAAATTGACTCATCATCTCACTGGAAATGTAAGTGTCAGTCTCTCTTTCCTAACAGGTACTTACCTTATCATTGTAGAACCATGAGTATGTCTACGATCGTAGACGAAACGTCGGTTGTATAGCTGTTGGATTAAACATCATCCACATTAGTTGATTGTTTTATTTGGGGAATTTGAGAACCTTCGTCATCTAGCATCGCTCTGTACCCCGAGAACTTTTTCTTCGTCTATAGTACAAAAATGTTTTAGAAAATTTATAATTTATAATTTATTAACAGTGCTCTTAGTTTTAACCTGAGAGATTACTGAAGTTTGTAAGTGCGTTGAAGAGTAGGTATCTAAATGACTTATTCAGGCTAAACCTAAATTATTCTAAAAGTTGTACCTTAAATTCATATAAATTGTATTGCTACATACCAATATTAATGTTATTCAAAATCAATTAAAATGTAATTTGTATTATGTATAATCTGTATATTAAACTATAATAGATTTGTTGAAGTCTTTTAATTACATTTGAAAGATTCCACAATGCGTGTGTGAATAGATTTAAAATATTAAAACAGAAAGCGTCTTATGGAAAAATATGTGAAATTATTAGGCTTTAAACCGCTTTCTAGATCTATATAGAAGTTATTTGTAACACCTTTAACATGCTTCCAGATTCATTCAAGTTATTATATTCAGGATCAATATATAGAAGTCATTCTTATGCAGAAGTAGTTACAAAGGATTCCTGATTCCTTATATTTTCGGACTTATTATATTGATCGCAGATTATCTCATAAGGGATTATTAAAGTTTACTCCTGTTTTAAAAGTTATCTAAATAATGCCAGGTCAAACCGAAATAATTCTAGAAGTTTGCTGAAGTAAGAATCTCAACAATTTCAGAGATTATTCGAATAGAATTGAAAGGCTCAATTTAAAAGCGCTATATTGAAAATTAAGTGCATTGTTCTAAGGGCTATAAAATTCTCCTTATCTATTGAGAAACTGTTTATATGCTTCCATCTAGGTATCTAAATGACTTCAGGTCAATCCTGCATATCCGTTGTAAATCCTCCAAATTCTTAAAGTGGCATTCCATGATGAAGGTTAAGAAGGAAGAAAAGTCTTCGCCACGTATATAAAACATCTATTTCAACAAGGTGACCGGTTTCGGCTTACGCCATCATCAGACCTATTATTAAACAATCTATAAGTATCTAAACAATGGTCAGGAAACAGATAAAATACACTCACCTATTACTTATCACACCAACAAAACAATAACGAGAACTCGACCCGTTAAAAGAAGCGCTCTCCTTCATGAAATTAAATTTATTTTTTATATATTTTTTTAAAATTTAAAATTTAAAATTATCTCTGTAATATAAACCTAATGAAAGATAGATGACACAAAACGGAGGTCTCTCAGATGAGCTCCTCGGCTTTATCCTGCATATATTTTTTTTAATTTGCTCATAACCCAAGATGCGTTTCAAATACGTAAGAGACTATCTGAATTAAATGGATTTCAACAATCAAGCGCTTATTGGAAATTATATGTTATTCTGAGGAGTAAAACATCTTCCAGATCTATTTAGAGGTCAGCAATAGCTCAGGTTATTTAGAAGTTATTTAGATGCTTTCAGGTAGCGTTCTCATTGAAGTTATTAGTATTCAGAAATGTTTCTAATAAATTTGGAACGTTCTGGTTGAAGTATAATTATGGTCCCAGATTAATATGAGGGACTCCCAAGGTTTGCTACCTTTAATAAAGTTCAATTAACTTTAGGCCAAATCTAAGTTAAGCTGTATGCTTGCTAAACTTTAAAAATATTTGAAATACCTCAGAATTCATTCAAATATACATCATAGAGTTACTGGATTTAATAGGATTAGACAGGTTTTTTTTCTATATTTATCTTTAATAGATACTCTTCAGATTCTTCTGAGGTCTACAATAACTTATCGGTCTATAGGTAATATTTTTATAAGTATTAATTGTAATTATGGTCATAGATTAACCTGAGAAGTAAACAAAGTTGATTCATATTTTTTAAATAGCTCCAAGTTTAGCCTAAATTTATTTTTAACTTTCTGAAATCTTTAGAAGACCTTAAAATGTATAAAAGTTGGTATAAAAGCTGAAACGTTTAATACATATTTTTTAAATAAAATATCTTTTAGAATGAAGGCAAGATCGTTACCAATAATTTCCTTCAATTCCAAGCAGCGTTATGTAAATGTGTGGCGTTGTATAGCGCAGGAAATAAAAAAATTTTTTCTCACCTGAAGCGTTTTCGATAAGACCTTCCCAAGATGATAAATCCAATCCGCTCTTACCGGTTTTCGTACAAACGCTATTGTCGACGAAACTAAAGCCATCAGGACAGCACTTCTTCACGCATCTCTCCGTCTGACAAATCTGAGTTACATTTCCGCATCCCATTCGAATCACCGTACCGTTCTCATTACGATCCACACAAGAAGGTGCAGTAACTTCCATGGTCTCCTCTAAGATTTTACAGTCAGGCGGTCCAATTTTGACGTAGCTGCTCTCCAGAAAGGATAAGTCGATGGTGCGATTTTGCGTACGACATCTTCCCGTGGAGGACTCGTAGAACGAGTCTGTCTGGCAACATTTCTGCTGGAAACTCACATCTAACTCCTCGATTTGGAATACACTGTCGTTTCTCACGTCGAACAAGTAAAAATTGTCCGTGACCTGATCGACACATCTCCCTTCGTTGTTGCTATTCAACAGACCTGTCTCGTTAGTTACAATCCTGAAAAGTAAGTCGGCACTACTGGAACACTTGAACGTATCGTCGAATCGCTCCAAGATTTCCTCGTTGTCGCAGCACTTTCTGAGACTTTCGACGGGAAAGATCAAAGCGAGAGCTAACATGACAACCTTCATCTTGCGATGGTATGTACCTATAGGCAGGTTCGCGAAAAATGAATCCTTTTATTGTCTAGTTTGAACGCATCCGTTGTTAAACAGGTTTTGGAGAAGGCAAAATAATGTAAATATTATAAACGCTAGTGATTCTACTATAAGAATTTGTAACAATAATTTATGATTATAAATGTGAAATTTACTGTCGTATTTGGTGAGTGGGTGGAGGAAGAATGTGTTCACTTCATACGGATGTATTTACATTAATGCAAGCTCCATTTGTCGAAATCAGAGGAAATGGAATAAAGTATTATTAAAATAGTAACTGCTCGACTCAATGTAATCTTAATCTCCTAGGACACCCAGTATTGCTGTATTGCAAAATTTTTTTTTATTGGTACGCTATTTTGCCTATTTAAAACATGCTTATTGGCAGAGCCTATTGGTAGCACGACGTGCGACGGGCCGTCACGAAGCGTCCCGAGTGTCATTCATATTAATCATATTGGATATACATTTGGTTTTGGTATAAAAAATGGTACCAATGAAAAAATCGCGTAAAGTATTCGTGGATAACTGCTCTTTCAAGCACTTGCTCTATTTCGAGCACTCCGGCTTCGCGCGTGGTTGAAAGAGCTCAATATCCACTCATACTTTAATATACCAATTAAATATTACAACAATATTAGCTATATCTACACAGTCAACATAGTGAGAAAGTAATTATTTAACAAAAGTATCACCACGTTATGTCCAAGTATGCCATGTTTGTTGAAACATTCCGTTGTCTTTTTGATAACTCCCAATAATTGTACTTTGAACAGGAACTTACAAAGTACCTATTCCTCAATTTGGAACTTAGAGGATCTAGAGGGGTATTAACGGCTCAGAAGTTAGCCATAGATTCCTTAGCCACAAATTCCTAGACATACACCGAGAAATACGTAGAACGGAAAAAGGAAAACCTATACTCGAACATTTAGGATGAATTGTATCACTAGTATTAGGACGGAAAAAGCCTTGTTATATTTATTCTTAAAGTATAGAGTGGGTGTCAATGTCAGATCAGCCATCAAAAGGGCTGTTTACTTACAAAATTACAATTACTTAGGTATAAATTTCCAACTTTTATTTTGAGAAAACTAATCAGAAAACAGAAATCATATTTTCAGTGACTTCTGAGAACTTGTCATACTTTTCAGAAATAAATTGGAATGACGCATAAACAAAGAAAAGAGAGTTGAGTGGTGGAACGGGAAGTGGAGTGGTATAGGTGTACCAACGATAAATGGTTTTTATGACCCACCATCGGATTTCATTTATCAGAAGAAGTGAAGTATCCTATTGTCCTCTTAATGTTTATATTGCGGGTGTCTTACCTGCCGGCTGTCGCTCGGATATCAGAGAAGAGGAGAATACGGGGTCGTATTAAGAGAAATTGAAATATGATTTAAAATGCATGTTATTTACAAAGCCCTTCATTATTAATTATCATAATTCAAAACAAGTTAAAAATGAGTAATAGTGATATTTTTACACATGTACTTAATTATAAATCACCATTTTATTAACACACAACTTCAAATTTTACGATTTTACATTTTTCATACTACCTAACAAAATTATTAAATTGATAATGAACCTAAATACTGACGTCACTATTAATTTGACAAACTCTAAATCACGTGTTCGTTATTTATTTTCACAGAAATATAGATAGAGGTGAAAGTTAAGAAAGAAAGCCACAAATCACAGTAGATGATTCTCAAATTAATAATAAATATAATAAATATAGATTAGATAATACATCAGATAAATATATACAAATAATAAACTAAATATACATCAAACCCACCTTACCATTCCATTTTTATTCACTGTCATCGGATGTCTAACTGTCATTTCCTAAATGTAGTATAAGTTTAGGAATGCTTGCCCAAATCTATGTTCATTTTCATTTGAAATTATGTGTTTGATGCACGCAGACCAATCATTTTTGGTTATTGTGAGACTTTGTTTTCTGATAAGATTAATGACTACACCATTTAAATTTGGATTTAAATTTTTTTTTCTAACTCTATCTTTTAAAATTGACCAAATCTTTTCGATAGGATTAAAAATGCAATGGTACGGTAGTAAGCGCAAATTGGAATGTTCAAATCGTTGTGCTATTTCATCCATGACGTACGTTTTGAAAAATGTTTTTGTTTTTAAATCTTCGAGAAGGTGTAATTTTGTATAATTTTCCTCAAAAAATAAATAATTTTTCATTAAAAAATGCTGAATTTCATCTTTTCTGCTACTAGTATTGGGTACTTTCTTATTAAGTCTACTATGATGGTACGAGGCGTTATCCATTAGCGTTATTATTCCACAATAATCGCTCGGGTGCGAAGAACTTACCTGTAGAAATAATCTAATACGGCCCTTTGGTGGGCTCTACCGCCTCGGTTATAATTTTATCTTAATCCTATGCGAATGCAGTTTTTAGTCAAGCACCTTGAAGAACCCGCAAATGTCGTAAAAACCATTTATCGTTTGTACACCTATACTGGATGCATTTGATTTGTGTGTGAGCGTGTGTAACGCCATTGGACGGCATTGATGAACCAGCAGACGCTTACATTTTTCCTTATTGTGTAGAAATGAATGGAAACGACAATATAGGTAGTACAGATAAGATAAATATATTATACATAGTTGGTTTGTTACTATAACGCTATAATAATGAAATGTGTTATTTTCCTGACTACTTTATTCTATTGGTCAATCATTATAGAGATACCCTTATCAGGTTCTTCATATTATAAGTCACATCATCATCATTATCCAGCCTTTTTCAGGTCCACTGTTGGACATAGGCCTCAACCTAGTTCTCTCCATTCGTCCCTTCTCCTGGCTGATTGTAACCAGTTTGTGACAACTCTCTTTATATCGTCCGTCCAGCGTGTTGGTGGTCTGCCTCTGCTGCGCTTGTCTAGTCTGGGTCTCCATTCTAGGATTTTGCGAGTTTGCAAGTCACATATGGCCTAAAATATATTAAGCCCTACTATGTATGCATATACCCAAAATCCACTTCTCATGACACTTATGGTATTACTATTGCGTTGCCATATACAACATACAAACAGCCAGCTTGAAACAGATTTTGAATGACAATATGTCACAAAAACATAGTTGATCCATAATAAGGAATCAATATATTCACATATTCCTATAGTAGATTTATTACGTTTCCTAATTTTTAACGCAACCTTTTGTAAAAACTTTGTAAAATTATATGGAGGCGTAACTATGCTAGGTTTTTATTCTACTAGCAGTTACAACCATCAAACGTAACGCGAGTTCTGTTATAGTCTGGGAACTGGAGCCGGAATTGACTCGTGATTAGGAACACTGACAAACCATACATGTTGGCTTAGTCGCGTACATTTTCCGCCAAACGCGGACAGCTCCGTTGAGGGCAAGAGGGTAGCTATAAGGTGGGAAATTCATGATTTTTTTGTGACGCTCGTGTTCGAGATACTGCTTGAAAATTTGGTGAGCATAAGATCATAATATATTCAAGCGAAATCCAAAGGGGCGGACAGCTTCGGCGGGGCCAAGAGAGTGGCGAACAGGTGTGAAAATACAAAATATTAGGATGACGTTCTTCATCGAGGATATGGCCGTCAATTACATGGTGGATCATTAAATCATTGATCATTTAATGATCATGATCATTAAAGATAATAAAACCAAGATCACAAAATCATGTAACGATCAAGAAGAGGTAGGCGAAACTTTTCATGGATTGTCTGAATGTTTTAAATCTTATAAATTTTATTGTAGTAAAACACTCGTATATGTACTTCAAAAAATCTTTAACCGCTGTATTAATACATTTTTGAACCAATCAAATCCTATAATCTTCTCACTAAATGTTTCAAATTATCCATGTTTTCCACAAACTGCGAATTGCGCTTTTACATACTAAGTGTCTCCTGGGATGTCACAGAATCTTCTTTAGTTCTACATGTATCGCTAGTTTCAATAGTATCCTTAGAACCAAAACCAAACTTCGACGTACTTAATTTCTGATTGACGATACGTCCTAGAGCAATAATTTTCCCGATTATCCTCCGGTTGCATACGCAGATTATAAACATCAACAAACCTACGAAAATTCCTAAAATAGGTATATCAGTATCTCAATTTTTTACCTTGCGATGCGGTGATACTGTATATAACTGTCAAAAAGTATTTTAACACATTTGGAAATGAAGACCGGTCGCTTAAGAAATTCTCAGTAGTATAGACGATTAAAGTAATAGTAGGGAGTGCTACGATCATCAGTTTAAATACCAGATGCAACCTGGAATTAACATTAACTTATTTTACAATAACATCATTAGGCGCATGTCACCTATCCTTGACTCTCTGGTAGTTCTTTCTCTTAATTTGACTTGTCACGCCGCCGCTGTTTTTGATTGCTCTCTTGATTTTTGTGCAGAATACAATCGTACGGATCAACAGAATGGTACTGCTCGTTTGTATGATCATGATCGGGATGGATACGAAAACAAAACCTGAATAATTATCAGAATCTGCAAAAAGACCACAATTTTCCTAGCAGAGCGAGTTAACAGTTCTTACTTGTTCCAAACACGCAAACACCGTTATCCAAATACGGTTGAATAATCGTGGGTAAAATACTGTCGTAAATGAAGAAGAAAACAACTAAAGACGTTAATGCTGTTGGTACTCCCAGGGCGTACAAAGCGTAATAAGTCATCGTTTTTATAGACGATCCCTTAGAAAGGCTCATGGCTAATCGTTTCGTTGAGCTAAAAAGTTATGTGTTAATTGTTGATCGGCTTTTTGAAGCAATGATGTACCAGACTGTACGAAATACGTCCCAGCACAGTACGCTCAACCAAGTGAATGTAGATATTTTTGAGAAAGTTATGAAGATAGCTAGAAAGAAGTTATACCAGTTACTAGAATATAAAACGTAAAAATATAAAAATTTCGTATGTTCTAATTTGTTTCAAATCATACATTTATTTGTAAACTCTTTTCTGGTCCGCTTAATACCTGAATAGTCTAAATTGATTCCTACCTGTAAAATAGCACTGCGAATCATTAAGATTCCCTCTGTTTAAAGCATAATCCATTATCTTCGAGAACCAGCACAACAAAACCATACAGTAACAAACCAAAACCTTCCCAAATGTTTTCTTCGTCTCTTCTACTATAATATAAACAGCTATAGTCAACGGCAAAAACACCATTGATGCCAATAAAGGGTAAACATGATAACTCCAATAATTCTCCGACTCCGACCTTTCGAAACATAAGTAGAACATATAACCTTCAGTTGTTTTGTTCATGAAATGCTCGATGCAATAGGGATCGTCGTGTAGAACTGGGTAACCGTTGACTATTTTCTGTATGGCCTCTTTTGAATCCATGCTGAAGTTGTACTTTTTGTTGACGAGTTCCACCAAAGTTATCTCTCCACAGGATGAGTTATATAGTATCCTGAAATCTAGAAAAGTTCATAAACTGATGAGTAACAAATAAACCTGAGTAAAAAACACCTCATTGGGAGTTATTTAAAGGTCTTGAGGCCTATTACAAGTTCTAAATCTATTCATAGGTTACTTAAAATGCATCCACTTACATACTTGAGTGTAGATTTATAAATTCTACATTAACTTCAGTTTACCGTACAAAAATGTTTTAGAAAGATTTATAATTGGTTTTAACAGTGCTCTCAGTTTTAACCTGACAGATTGCTGAATTTTATAAATTCCTTGAAGATTATCTAAATGACTTAAATTGTACTACTACGTGCCAATATTATTCTTATTTAAATGTAATTTATATTCTGTATATATATATCTATTTATTAATCTATAATAAATTTGTTAAATTCTTTGAATTATATTTTAAAGATTCCACAATATATGTGTGAATAGATTTAAAACATTAAAACAGAAAGCGTCTTATTGAAAATTATGTGGATTTATGAGGCTTTAAACCCCTTTCTAGATCTATATAGAAGTTATTTATAACACCTTTAACATGATTCTAGTTTCATTCAGGTTATTATATTCAGGTTCAATATATTGAAATCATTCATATGCAGAAGTAGTTCCAGAGGGTTGCTAATATTTTCGGACTTATCATATTGATCACAGATTATCTTATAAGGGATTGCTAAAATTTGCTCCTGTTTTAAAAGTTATCCAGGTACCTAACTTCAGGTCAAGCCGAAATAATTCTCGAAGCTTGCAGAAGTATTCAACAATTTAAGAAACTATTCGAATAGACCTGAAAAGGTTCTTAAATTTAAAAGCGCCATATTAGAAATTATATGCATTGTTCTAAGGGCTATAAAATTCTCTTTATCTATTCAAAGACTGTTTATATGCTTCCAGCATGCCATTAAAGGTATCCAAATGACTTCAGGTCAATCTTACATATATTTTTTAATTTGCTCATAACCCAAGAAGCGTTTCAAATACGTAAGAGAATATCGGAATTCAATGGATTTCAACGATCAAGCGCTTATTGGAAATTATATGTTATATATATATATATATATATATATATATATATATATATATATATATATATATATATAAAAATCGGTTTTATAACGTTCTCCGACGTCTTCCGATTCCTAGCCTCCATTGTTCTCTGTCTTTCCACAGGTCTTCATCCAGTTCTCTCTCTCTGATCTCCTTGTCAATACCTTCTCTCCAGCTAAGTCTTGGTCTTCCTCTTCTTCTGCGGCCCCGTGGTGACCACTTCAAGATTTGTTTTGGGAGTCGATCATCTCCCATTCTTTGCACATGACCAAACCATCGTAGTTGTTTGGTTTTTATATCGTCGACTAGTGTGTGTTCTACCTCCATAATTTCTCGAATTCTTACGTTCCTTATTTTTTCTCATCTTGACCGACCTGCTGCTCTTCTCCAATAATCCATTTCTGTAGCTTCGAGTTTCTTCTCGGTTTTTTGCTTTAGTGGCCACACTTCACAGCCGTATGAGACTATACTTTTTATGATTGTATTGTATATTCTATGCTTGTTTACTTTTGATATGTGTTGGTCCCATATTATGCTATTCATGATTGATATCGCTTTCCGCCCCAGATTATTTCTTTCTTCAATTTCTGTATCTAGACTTCCATTTTCCGTAATTGTCATTCCCAAGTATTTGTATGTAGTGCATTTTTTAATTCGTTTGCCGTTTTCCAGAATTAGGTCTCTACTCTGTCCACCTATACACATATATTCGGTTTTATCTAAATTTACTTCGAGTCCCCATGCTTGATACTCATCAATTAACTTTCTAGCCATATACTCGATGTCGTCGTAGTCTTGCCCTATGACAATTTGGTCGTCTGCGAAGCAGAGTGTGTATACTGTTTTTTCGTTTAGTGGGATACCCATTCTCTCACATTTGCGTTTCCAGTTTTTTAACGCTTGCTCAAGGTAGATTTTGAATAATGTTGGGGAAAGTGCGCATCCTTGTTTAAGTCCTTTGGTTACCCTTAAGCCGCTCGAAGTCTTATTTTTTACTTTAACCTTTGCTGTCAGGTTTTTGTATAGGGTTTTTACAGCTTCTATTAATGTCTCTCCGATGTTGGTTCTCCTTAGTGCCAGCCAGAGTTTACTGTGGGGTATATTGTCGTACGCCTTCTTAAGATCTACATACAAACAATGTACTTCTTTTATATTTATCTTTTATATTTTCAATTATATGTTATTCTGAGGACTAAAACATCTTCCAGATCTATTTAGAGGTCTTGAGTAGAATTTGTTCTAAGGGTGTGCTAATATTTTAAGATCAGAACCTAAAACTGAAAAACGCTTCAATAGAAATTATTTCGGCTTTTTCAAATCAGCAATACCTCAGGTTATTTAGAAGTTATTTAGATGCTTTCAGGTAGCGTTCTCATTGAAGTTATTAGTATTCAAAAATGTTTCTAACAAATTTGGAACATCCTGGTTGAAGTATAATTATGGTCCCCGAATAATAATATGAGGGATTCCCAAGGTTTGCTATCTTTAATAAACTTCAAGTAACCTTAGGCCAAATCTCAATTAAGTTGCATGCTCGCTAAGTTTTAAAAGTATTTTAAATAGTACCCCTACCGGAAACACTCCTCATAGCAATTTTGTTTAAAGATAGGAAACTGTAAAAATCCTCTCAACGAGTGGGGGAGTTACTCTCATTTCCGCTTATGGGCGCTTGTCTCATACAAATCCACCTCCACCTCTTACAAATCACCAATCTTTGCCTATCACGATGATTTAAATATAGGCCATTTCGGGTCTAAGGCAAGGACATCAGTCGATCAGTCGATCAGCCGCCTTCAGAAAGACGTTCCGACTTCCTAGTGAGTGAGAGTGAGAGTAATCCGACCATTCCGACCGTACCGCTACCGAATTGCAAGTACTCCATTATCCGATCATTTATCATCTCTTAATTCTTGGGTTAGGCCGTACATTTCATTCCGTAACATCTCTTTTCTAGCCGGTCGTAGTAAAACACTCTAGGGTGATCCACTCGGAGTGTTTCTTATTACCTAGACCTAGACCATTTTGTATAGATTTCCATAGGGTGATCCACTCGGGGTTGTCTAGACAAAAGCAAAGCCGTGTCCGTGTTAGGCCGTAATAAGACGCTCTAGGGTGATCCACTCGGGGCGCTTTTATTACCTAGACCAATTTTGTACCAATCTTCCCTAGGGTGTTCCACTCGAGGTTGGTTAGTATCTTAGTATAAAGTCATTACATAAGTTCGTAGTAATGTGCATTTCATAATCAGCCCATCCGCCCGAAGCCAGAATACCCAGAAATTACGAGCCGCACGTTAGATTCCCGCTTGCATTGCTTGAGTACGCCCTTTAGGGCTCCTAAAACCGCCCTTCACTATTTGCTCCGCTCTCGCTTTATTCATTTCTTCTTCCGCCTCCTTCTAACCGCTTTAAACAGAATTTGCACGCCTAAGATTAGCTAGCTTGCGATCTCCCGTAATGTAAATAGATTAAAATAAAGACGTTCTTTCCTAAATGTAGCTTCTCCGTTCACATTTCCGCTCATTTATTCAAACATAATATTTTCCGTAAATGCAGATAATAAATGAATCGTTTTTGCCCAAACATCTGCGTCCGATCGGTCCGTTCCAAAGCGTAGCGCAATGTTGCCGGTTCCCGCCGACATTCCGGAAAATCCGAATGTATACTGTTGCCAATAATTCCCGAAACTCTGGGATTCGGAAAATTATTGCACTACGTTGCCGAACCGCTCTTTATTACTGTAAATAGTGTAAAGCACGATTGCCGCTCCTCCGTAATATCGCAAAACCGCTATCTTGTACATAATTGCCGAATTCTTTCAAATATCGTAAACTTTTCATTTGTACATAATTACCGTTGACTGCTCATTTGTAAATATGATTCATTTGTAATATAGACCATCCGTATTTGTCCCGAATTGTGTGTTTTATTTCCACGGACCCCCTGGCATTCTCCTGAGTATAAACTCACCCGTGGCTCAAGGGAGTAAACCCTTAAAAATCTGGCGCCCGAGAAAACCGACTTTAAGACCGATTCCCGAACCCCGTCTAAATCTACAAGTGACGTAACCTGTACAACTGAGTCGTCGTGCCGCCGACGACACTGCATCCCGAGGAAAGTACGTCACACTTTTCTATCTTTACCTTTATTGGATACTCTTCAGATTTCTCTGAGGTCTACAATACCTTATCGGTTTATAGGTAATATTTTTATAAGTATTAATTATAATTATGGTCATAGATTATCCTGCGAGGTAACCAAAGCTGGTTCATATCTTTAAAAATAGCTTCAAGTTCAGCCTAAATTTATATTTAACTTTCTGAAATCTTTAGAAGACCTTAGAATGTATAAAAATGAATCTAAAACATAGCTGCAACGTTTAATATTAGTTTTTTTATAAAATGTGTTTTAGAACGAAAACAAGACCGTTACCAATAATTTCCTTCAATTCCAAGAAGCGTTTATGTAAATGTGTGATGTTGTATGGCCCAGTGAATAAAAATTTGTTTTCTCACCTGAAGCGTTTTCAATTTGACCTTCCCAAGAAGACAAATCCAATCCGATCTTACCAGTTTTCGTACAAACGGTATTGTTAACGAAACTAAAGCCATCAGGACAGCACTTTCTCACGCATCTCTCCGTCTGACAAACTTCAGATACATTTCCGCATCCCATTCGAATCACCGTACCGTTCTCGTTACGATCCACACAAGAAGGTCCAGTAACATCCACAGTCTCCTCTAAGATTGTACAGTCAGGCGGTCCGATTTTGACGTAGCTGCTCTCCAGAAAGGATAAGTCGATGGTGCGATTTTGGGTACAACATCTTCCTGTGGAGGACTCGTAGAACGAGTCTGTCTGGCAACATTTCTGCTGGAAACTCACATCTAACTCCTCGATTTGGAATACACTCTCGTTTCTCACGTCGAACAAGTAAAAATTGTCCGTGACCTGATCGACACATCTACCTTCGTTGTTGCTATTTATCACACCTGTCTCGTTAGTCAAAATGCTGAAAAGTGAGTTGGCAGTTCTAGAACACTTGAACGTATCGTCGAATCTCTCCAGGATTTCCTCGTTGTCGCAACACTTTCTGAGACTTTCCACGGGAAAGATCAAAACGAGAGCTAACATCACAACCTTCATCTTGCGATGGTAGGTACCTACCTATGGGCAGATTCGCGAAAAATGAATTATTCTTTTGTTGTCTAGTTTGAACGCATCCGTTATTAAACAAGTTTCGTAAAAGGCAAAATAATGTAAACATTATGAAAGATAATGATTTAACTATAAGAATTATCAGCAATTATTTATGACTATAAATGTAAAATTTAGTCATACTTGTTGAGTGGGTGGAGGAAGAATGTGTTCACGTTATACGGATGTATTTACATTAACGCAAGCTCCATTTGTCGAAAACAGAGGAAATGGAAGAAAACATTGTTAAAATAATAGCTATTCGACTCAACTTATAATCTTAATCGCTTATGACACCCAACATTGCTGCGGTGCTAAATATTTTAACTATTACAACAATATTAATTACATCTACTTGTTCAACATAATGCACCTGTAATTTATCAACAAATACATCAGCTCGTTATGTCCAAGTATGTCACGTTTGATGAAACATGCCCTTGTCTTGTAAATAACCTCTAATATTTGAACTTTGAACAGGATCTTTAAATCTATTCCTCAATTTGTAACTTAAAGAAACTAGATATTTAACGCCTGAGAAGTTAGCCAGAGATTTCTCAGCTGCAAATTCCTAGACATACACCGAGAAATAGGTAGAACTGAAAAGGCAAAACCTATACTCGAACAATTAATAAGGTGAATTGTATCACTAGTATTAGGATGGAAAACGCCTTATTATATTTCACTTTAAAGTAAAGCGTGGGTGCCAATTTCAGTTCGGCCATTATAAGGGTTGTTTTGGAGGGATTCGATTTTACCTATACATTTACCCAATGAACATGATAACTTACAAAAATTCACAACAAACTTACATTTTACTCTTTTGTTAAATTTACATGTGTAAGGTTTAATAACTTGCTATGAAGTTACCCTTGCTAGTTAGTCCAAGTGTTATATCTATAATACTTACTTCAATAAGCTTAAAAATGATGACTTGGTAAAAATTTACATCCCTAAATTTGTAGAACACTGATACAGATATATTCAACATAAGTATCATTCCACATTTTCACATTTAATGACAACTTTGTAAAAATGTACAACTTTAATCTAAAGAAAACTACTAAGAAAACAGAAATCATACATGCAATAACTTGTGAGAACTATTCATAATTTTCAAAAGTAAATAGGAAAGGCGCTTAAACAAAAGAAAGATTTTTCTTTAATTTAAAAATATTGATATTGTAACGCGAAATGTAAACAGCAGCGCGAAACGTGTTTATGCTTATCGGACGGCCGCTTACCTCAAAGGAATGCCGCTACGCTTAATAAGCGCAGCGGCGAGCAATAAAAACCGTCCCGAGCGTTCCCGCAACATCTTATAAAGGAAAGAATGATTTATGACCTTTCTGGACGTTTCTAAGTAAACATTATTTGAGAAAGGAATGACCTGGAACTATCGCGAATACAATTGAGGTGTATATAAGCGGGCTTGCGGTCGGAGTGATTAGATTTAACATGAAGCCGCGAGTGAATAAACAAGGCGAAAAACGGACAAGTGAAATGAATTTGTTAAGAGTGTGACATAAATTAATTAGTTAGGAAATAGTTACGATAAATTAAGTAGTGTGTAGTGTATAATTAAGACAGTATAAATAAATTAGAAATAAACGTTACAATATTTCGTTGCACTATTATTGTCTTTATTCTCTCTGTATATACAAATTACATATTGTAAACATGGGTAGGTAATTTAATGTATTTTTTTAATAATAAAAATTTTAAAAAGTGGCTAATGTTTTATTACCGTTGTCAGTCTTAGGTAAAAAATGTGCGTCAAATCGTGTGCTGCTCTATTGGGTCAGTTAGTTAAAGAAGTAAAGTATATTTAAATAGTTGTAATCCCATTAATATGGTTTCGATTTGAAACAATTTATTGATTAGTTTTCAACAAAGTTATAGCTTTTAGATTATAGCATCCACAAATGAAAAACGTGCACTTTCCACAAATAAATTAATCAAAATCTATTAGTGCCGCAAACGTCAAATTGAAGTTCCTGGAAAGTTTTCACGGAAGGTTACAAAGTAAATTGTAAACTTTTATACGCTATGCGGCAAACTATTCTCGGCAAATCTATTTCCTATAAGTCACAATAAACCCTTTTACACGTTTATAAACAATTATGTTGCCTTCTGGAGAATTCACTAAATGTTATTTTGAGCTTTCATCTTGTTTGCTGCAAGTATTGATCAAATTAACTTTAAAACTTGCACGTTCAGTTGTTAGTTAAGAGAAGATATTCCGCTAATTGTTTAAACTTAGTAAAACGACCCCTCCGATGGCTCCGATGAATGATCGATATCGGGAATCACTCTGTATTGTATATGCAATTATAGCAACCATATTTGGATGGAAATTAAAAGGAGACATATATAGGTATTATCTTTGAGTTTAAAACAATCATTTAAGTAGTAGCCAATTTATCTGAAATCAACCGCTCCAATGGTTGATCTCAGATCTAACATTGTGACCCACTCTACACTTTTACAAAGGCGTTTTCTGTTTAAATGCTTGGGAGACAACTCACCCTCATTGTTTAAATAAAGGTTTTTCTTTTTCCGTTTTACACTTCTCAGTCTGTCTAGGAATGCGTGGTTGAAAAATCTATGGCTAACTTCATTGCCATGATACTTTATACCTTTCATAATCATGAAATTTTAAATCAACAAAGTGTTATAGATTTCTAATACTATGTCTCCTTATGGTATTTCAACGTTAATAAAATATTTCTTCTTCTTTATGTGCCGTCTTCAATGAAGGTTGGCGATCACGTCGGCAAATGCGTGTCCATCTTGCGCGATTCTGAGGACCTGTTCGAAATTTAGGCCGGTCCAATTCCTGATGTTCCTCATCCAGGAGAGCCGCTTCCTTCCTAAACCTCGTTTACCTTCCAGCTTTCCCTTAATTATTAGCTGAGGCAACTCGTATTTTTCGTGCCTGAGTAGGTGGCCTAAATATGTAGTTTTCCTTATTTTTATTATATGCAGCAGCTCCCGCTCACCACCTATTCTCTGAAATACTTCATCCTTCGTAATTTTAGCTGTCCAAGGAATCCTCAGCATCCTCCTGTAACACCAAAGTTCGAACGCTTCCAGTTTGTTTATCATGCCAGCTTTCAACGTCCATGACTCAACGCCGTACAGTAGAATAGACCAGACGTAACATTTTACCAGTCTCAGACGCAGATTCAGGTCCAAGTACAGATCGGAGAGAAGTCGTTTATATCGTAGAAATCCCTGACGTGCTTGCTCGATTCTAGCCCTTATTTCGTTATCAGGGTTTGTGTCCCTTTCAATCAAGAAACCCAAATACTTAAAGCAGTCTACCAATTCTAGGACTTCACCGTTGATCTGGAATGGAATCAGGATATTCTGATTTTTGCTAATTAGCATGGTCTTCGTTTTCTTAACGTTAATCTTCATACCATAGTCCGACCATGCTCTTTGTACGCTATCTATAATATTCTGAAGCCCAATGTCAGTATCGGCCATGAGCACCGTATCGTCAGCATATCTTATGCTGTTTCCCCATTTACTTTGATCCCATCTGAAATATTTTCCATTGCGAATTTAAACAACTCCTCTGAAAATACGTTGAAAAGGCTTGGTGATAATATGCATCCTTGACGCACCCCTTTATGAATTTCTATATCCGTAGAGGTGGTATTTTTTATTCTTATTTTTGCCACTTGATGCCAATAAAGACTCTTTATTAACTGGATATCCTTCTCATCGATTCCTAAGTTGATGAGGGAATTTATGAGTCTTGCATGCGGCACTTTGTCAAATGCTTTTTCAAAGTCAACGAAGCATATGTATAGGCTCTTTTGTTGGTCCATGCATTTCTGAGCTAAAACTTGAAGGCTAAATAATGCTTCACGAGTGCCCATGCCCCTCCTTAATCCAAACTGTTCTCTCGAGATTACCTGCTCGCACCTATTCTGGATCCTATTGTGGGTAATTCTAAGAAGAATCTTTAAGGCGTTGCTCATCAAACTAATCAACCTGAAGTCATTGCATTGGCGAGGGTTCGGCTTTTTGGGAATGGGAATGAACGTAGATTCTAGCCAGTCTTTTGGAATTTTACCAGAGTCATAAATTTGGTTTAGTAGCTTTAGGAAAAGATCCAGATTATTTTCACCAACTAATTTAATAGTTTCTGGATAAATATTGTCAGGTCCTGGGCTCTTGTTGTTCTTGAGTTGGTATATAGCTCGTTCTAGCTCACAATTAATTATGGTGGGACCTTCGTAGTTGTTGCTGGTATATGTCATTCCTCTTAAGTCGGCAAATAAGTCTAGAATATAATTTTCCCATATGACTATCTATTCTGAGGCGTCTTTTGCTGGTTTATGATTATTATCGAGTAGTCTATATGGTGCTTGTCGCTTATTTGCTCCAGATATTTCCTTTATTTTCTTGTGTAGGCTGAAACCGCCATGTCTTCGCTGTAAGTCCTCCAGTTCTTCATATCTTTCCCTCATCCAATCCTCTTTTGCTTTTCTGATTTTTCGCTGAATAATTGCATGGATGCGCCTATATTCCGTTGGGTTTTTGTTTTTACATTTTCTACGCTTGTCCTTTAATTCCAGGATTTCTGTTGTCATCCAATCTTTCTTTTTCTTAATTTCTGTCTAAAGGTGTTTAGTCGTGACCTCTTTGAGTATGCTACTTATTTCAGTCCAGGTTGCGTCGATGCTATCCACTGTTACTTGGCAATAAAATACTGTTTTAATTAAATATACTTATATTTAAAAGTTACATAAACTTCGTTATCGATCTATGGCTTTGGTTACATTTCCAGAGGTTCAAACATAATTTTTCTTTGGTATCTAACACTTAAACACGTACACTTCCACAAGGCTGTACAAGTAGTACCAGTAAAGTACATTTCTGGTGAAGTGCTGCAGTAATGTTCAAACGTTCCACAAAATTATGTGTGACGATTAAGCCTCATATTTCTCGTCTTTTATTTCGTTGCGTCGTTAATGTCTTGGTCCATTTGTTCAGTTCTTTGCGACGAGAGGGTTCAGTGCCATTCCGTTCACCATGTTGGAGGAATGGGTGTTAATAGAAGAAGTCGACATTCGAGACAACAGAGGGTTCCTCATCCTATTTACGAAGCCGTTGAAAATCTTCCGCTTGCAGACGAAAACTACGAAAATGAAGAATCCTGAAATTAAAGAAAATAATATTTACTTCTTAATAAAAACTGGATAATAGTAGCTAACAAGTGGATTGACTGGGTCTTAACTGAACATGTAAATATCAACTGTTGGTTATTTCAATATTTGGTGAGTTTAGCCGAAAATGAAGTCTTCAGACGACTTTCACGGCTTCATTACCTTGCAACGCGTTTATGAAGTCCCAGGCTATCTCGATGTACTTCGGGACGTCTCCCATTTCTCCCATCTCGAAGAAACCCGAGACTACTTCGAACATGAACGAGATCCCCATGATGGTCAGGAGTTTCAGTATCAGGAACAGCCTGGAATTAGTATCCCTACACTTGGTCATAGCAATCTTTTGGCTTGGTTCTCCGATAAAATTTTAACTTTAAATGATGAAATAGTTATCTTGGCTGCCTTCACCTTCAACTCCACAGTTGAAAGTGCATGCTTACCTACCTCTCTTTGTCTTTTTGAAACTTTCTCGTCCTAATATTCTTGGTGGTGTCGTTGATCTTGTTGATCTCGTTCTTGACTTTTATACAATAAAGTGCAGTTTTAATGAAAAGGATCGTGTTGAAGAGCTGCATGATCAGGAGAGGGAAGTCGAAGAACACCATTTTTCCGTAATTGTTTGGCTCTGTAAGAAGAGAAAATTATTTGGTATTTAGAATGACAATAACGAAAGGATCAATCCATTTGAATAGTAACAAACTGCATCTGATAGCTTTATTTTTTTAGATAATATTCAGTAATTGCAGAGAAACAGTTTGTCACTTTCAGATTTACTATAAAAGGCTCAATATCAAGCAAGGAAGTGATCGATTCACTTGAACGGTAACAAACTGCCTTTGATAGTTTTAATTTTTTAAACAATATCCAATAACTGCGGCGAAACAGTTTACTACGTTCAAATTATCAATCAATGATTGAATGGTTGAACACTCATAATCAATTTTGTTGCGTGGTTACTTACCAGTGTCGAAGAAGCACCGTTCCGTTGCTAACATTGGTTGTATAACCGTTGGTAACACTTGGTTGTATTTGTAGAAGAACAATGTGATCACAGTTATTACCAATGGTACTCCCCAGCCGTACAGGCTGTATAGAAGTAACTGTTTCAGGTCTACTTTCCACTGTCTCATGCCCATTAGCTTTGTCGAGCTGAAAAACGAATAAACACACACACATTTAAATCTGTAGTTAGAATTGTTCTCCAACTGAATTGGATGATTTGTTGCAAACTAGCTCAACCTTTGATAATAATTACAGAATGCAACAGTTAACAATTGATAATAGTTGATAAATGCAGAATGCTCACTTTTTTTCTTCAATTAATTGCATTGCTATAAGTCATGTTGAGTGTTTCATAAATACGCTTCTAGTGTAATTAAGTTACCTTTAATTGGAGAATTGCATGGTATGTAATTGCAAAACTGCAGGCGATAGGTGATTATTGATTTCACTTGAAAAAAATATATGACTGATCATTACTTGAGAGATTGAAATAATTAAAAATTTTAGAAATGAATTATGAGTCTGATGTGTATAAATGATTGCATATATGTCGATAAAAACTCTTCATTCAATTACTAAATGATGTTTTTTAAGGTATTTGATTTTTTCGTAATTGGTCCGAAGCACTTTCAATCAAGGTAAAAAATGTCAATATATATTTCCGATAATAATAATTAGGTATAATATTTCCTATAATTTATTCAATAAATAAACTAACCCAATTAAACTCTTTTATTGAATAATTTGTAGCCTATTACGGCGCAAAAAATTATTTTGTCATCTCACGTCGCACAAAACGTATAATTGAAAAAACCCATATTACCATAACACTTTTGGGAAGTCAGAGGTAAATGATTAAATTTAGCATAAGCACTTTTCTTCCAATATTAACTTTCTGTATTTTCCAAAGTATGGGTTATTTATTGAATATCCCTTGGCGGAGAATTTCCAGAACTTACCCAAATGTACACCATATATCCCAGCATAATATATTCGACCAGGTGAAAGACGCCGTTGCAAAAAATATAATGGTAAAAGCTGGAAGAAAACAAAAAACAATTTTAAATTGGTGTTAATTTACTAAGTTTGTAAGAATTATTATGCGCCTATCAAATTTAGAGTAACAGTGTTGAGGTATTTTAAAGTAAGTAGGCAGTGTAAGCGCAAAGAATAGTGTAACTTTATTACTAATTAAATTACGGATACAAAAAGTGTGTCTTAACTATTTGGTAAGTTCTAAGAGACTAACTACGCATGAAAAAGTTACCGAAAGTCAAGTGCCCATAAGTACCTGACTCCCTATTTCTAAGAAAGGTCAAACCAGATGTGCCATTAAAATATCGTCCATAAATGTAGAGTTTCTACTAACAATGTCGCCATACTGTAACAAAGAGTAATGTGCCATAGAAAATAAGAGTTACTCAAAAATAATCCCAAGGGCCAACTGAATCCAGATGTATCTAGCACAGTTATAATTATTGGAAAATATATTAGACTTAGCGTTAGCACGTTGTCGCGGTACCATTTAGAGAAACTGAGGTACCACAGGTTCAACCAACATTTGTAGTATTCATTGAATATATCCATTACTGTTATTATAACATTCGATTGGATTTTGCGCTTGGACCTACTTGCGTTTGCATGGAGGAAGGAAGTCTTTGAGCTATTCAGAGGAACTGAAATATGATCACAAATTCAAGCAACTATGGACAAGTGTCCATATGTACACTGTACACAGAATGCACACTCATTGTGTGCATTCGATTGAACTTAGTGTTTGTATATTAAAAAACATTTTGGTGTTACATATTAAGATAAACTGAACCATTACAACTTTAACCATGGACATGTGACGAACAATCATTGAAGCAATCTTGACACAGTCTGGAGTTTCCAAACTGGCACATCTTCAAGATTAGGCAATCAAGACGGAAATCTGCTTACCTCTGACTTGGCACACGGTGACGCTGGGCGCATCTCGCTTGTACGAATTAGCCAGAACGGCGAACTCGACCAGCATCGCCAAGCAATAATTCACCAAGATCTTCCCGAACATCTTCCTCGTCTCGGAAAGCATGAAATACGCGACTATGGTCAGCAGTAGGAAGACGCAAGACACGATCAGCGGGTAGAAAATGTAGAGGTACTTGTCCTCGGATTTCGGAGTGCCGAAGCACATGAACAGCAGGTACTGGTCGTAGGTGCGCGTCTTGGTGTACTCTATGCAGTAGGACTCCATGTTCGAGATGTCGTCCTCGAATTTTTCGCCTTTGGCCCAGTAGGTGAAGATCCCGCGGCTGTTGATCGAATAGTTGTATTTCTCTTTCTGCAAAACGTATATCGAGGGGCATGAGCGGTTGTATAGGACGACGTATGGTTCTGAAACAAAGACATAACAGTTTGGAAAGGTTTTAAATAGGTACGATGTTTGGTTCGGGATTGAACGTGATAACGTTTCGTTATCGACTGTTAAAATGATGGATTTTCTCTCTTGGGGACAACGTCAAGTAAACGTTTAGATTTTCAACTTAATTCTGGAGTCATGCGACTGTACCAAAACTATGGAAGCTTTTTAAGGCTTTTTAAAATCTAGAAAAAAAATCACGTTGTCTTGTGGTGTTCATCATGCAAGAGTTTCAGATAATTTTTAATGAAATTTTCAACTGAAATGAAATCAGATGAACGTAGATCTTCCTTAAGTTAATACTTTCAGAGCAAGAACCAAATTAATTAAAATTTGAAAAAGACTTTTGAAGAATACTTTAGACGGAAATTAAATAAAATTTCAACGAAACAAAAGTTTCAGGAAATGTTTCATGAAATTTCAAGCTATTCACAGTCTTAACCCAGACACGTGATAAAATCGTTTTGGCACATTTTCCTGAAATTCTTCTTCTGAAACTTTAAGTCTTTAAAGAACTGTTCAATGTGATCAATTAATATGTGCCACAAGAAATGAATTATATCGTAACGTTTATTTCTAATTTATTCACACTGTCCTAATTTTACACTACACACTACTTAATTTATCTTAACTATTTCCTAATTAATTGATTTATATCGCACTCTTAATTATTAATTTATTTATACGCTCTCGCTTGTCCGCTTTTCGGCTTGTTTATTCACTCGCGGCTTCCCGTCTAATCTCCTCTCTCCGACCGCAAGCCCGCCTATATACACCTCAATTGTATTCGCGATGGTTCCTGAAATAACTCGAACCTTCTTTTTTATGTAGAAACGTCCAGAAGGTAATAAATCATTCTTCCTTAGTAAGATGTTGCCGGGACTCAATTAAGCGTAGCGGCGTTCCTTTGAGGAAAGCCGCCGTCCGATACAGTAAACACATTTCGCGCTGCTGTTTACATTTCGCGTTACAATATATTGCCTATGGTCTCTATGGAGTTTATCAAACAAGAGCTTCACCAAATTTGTAATGAAGTTTTCCATTGATTGAACATCTCAGTTCTGCCGTTAGTACTTTCGAAGCAACGTAACCAAAACAATTAAAGTTTAAAAAGACATTTTAAGAGTATTTTAGAACTTAATTAAATAAAAATTTTATGAAACAAAATATCAGTATACGTTTTATGGAGTTTTTAACTCATTGACGTTGTTAATATAGATGTGTGCTAAGATCTTTTTAGTACATTGCCTTGAAATTTCTTTACTGAAACTATTGAAACTCTTTTAAATCCATAAAAGGACTTATTAAGGTAACCAGTAAGTGTTTACCAAACAGCAGATTTAGAAAGTCTTAATTCTTCATTGTGATAAGTAATGCTTTAGAATTTAGAATCAACTTAACCGAAATAATTAAAGCTTTTCAAAACTTTTAAGTGTAGTACTTAAAGGAGTAATCAGTGAACACTTTAATCAAGTAAAAGTTTCAGGAAATATTTTATGAAATTTTTCGAACCGTTGACACTATTAATCCAAATGTGTGATAATGACTATGTTGGCATTTTTTCCTGAAATTTCTTTACTGAAACTTTGAGGTATTTTTAAAGTTTTAAAAGAAGTTTTCAGATGATCAGTCATTATTTGCTTAACAGGAGCTTTAGTGAATTTGTATTGATCATTCCTCAATTAATTGACGATCTTAATTCTTCCTTGTGTTAATATTTCTAAAGCAACCTAACCTAAATGATTGAAACTTCTAAGGTTTCGGGAAATGTTTTGTGAGATTTTCAACCTGTTGAAAGTCTTAATCGTGACGTTTAATAAGATGTTTCTAGCGTATTTTTCTGAAATTTCTTTGCTGAAATCATTGAAAAGATTTCAAGGTCTTAATGGAACTATTTAAAATGATCAGTTGGGGTTACCAAACAGAGGTTTCAGCAAATTGTTTATAAACAATTGACAATCTTGATCCTTAGCGGTGTTTCTAGCACTTTTTTCTGAAATTTCCTTACTGAAACTAAGACTTAAAAAAGAGTTTTTCAAGGTGATCAATTAGTTATTAGTTATTTAAATAGGAGTTTTAGCAAATTTTAATTATGTTTTCAATTCATTCAGAAATCATTACTTCTTTGGGTTAATATTTTCAAAGCAACTGAATCAAATTAAGACTTTTATAGTATATTAAAGTATGAGTGGATATTGAGCTCTTTCAAACTCGCCGTCGTGCTCGAAATAGAGCAAGTGCTTGAAAGAGCAGTTATCCACGAATACTTTACGCGATTTTTTATTGGTACCATTTTTTATACGAAAACCAAATGCATACCCAATATGATTAATTTGAATGACACTCGGGACGCTTTGTGACGGCCCGTCGCACGTCATGCCACCAATCGGCTCGTCCGGCTGTGGCCCAAAACGCTCTGTTATTGGTTGATATGGCTGTCGTTGATACGTTTCCATGGCGACTTTAAAACACGCGCGTGCGAAAAAGCCCGATTTACACACGCCAAAGCATGTTTTAAACAGGCAAAATAGCGTACCAATAAAAAAAAAATTTAAGAGACCTTCAAAAAGTATTTACAGGAAATGTTTTATGAAATGTTGTATGGAGATTTCAACACATCTACAGTTTTAATCCTAACGTGTGACAAGATGTTTTTGGGTGTATTTTCCTAAAATTTCTTTACTGAAACTATTGAAACTCTATTAAAGTCCTGAAAGATTTTGAAAAATGAATGAAATGAAATGAAATGAAAAGAAATGAAAAATTTTAAGAAATATTTTTACATTTTAATTCCGTTGATAGTTTTGATCCTGATGGGCATTAAGATGTTACTGGAATATTTTCCAGATTCTTTTTTCTGAAATAATTGAATTAAAGTATCAGCAAATTTTTAATAATATTTTTAATTCTTTGGTAGTCTTAATTCTTCATTGAGTTAATATTTCTAAAACAACTTACCCAAATTAATTAAAATCTTTGGGACTTACGAAGAATTATTAGAAAAGTAATCAGATGAAGCTTAGAACAAGCAAACACTTTAAAAAATTATTATAAATTTTTCAACCCTGACTTGTGTTAACATGGTTTTGGATCATTTTGAATCCCATGAAACTCCTCCAAATTATTACGAAAAATTTGTAGAAAGCAACGTTTTGATCAAGAAATAGTTTCTGTAATTTTCAATCCTCAATCCTGACGTGTGTTTTAGAGATCTTTTTGGCATTTTTTTTTTAAATTTTCTTTGCTGAAACTATTAAGATTTCCTCAAATTTTCCTCACGTCAAAGTGATCAGGTGAAATTTGAAGAGAATTTGTTTGAGGCACTAACCTCAAACCCAAAGAGATTAACAAGGAACAATATTGAGCCTGACATTTATCATACACATGAATGATCTCTGCAGTTCATCGCCTCAAAACTTGATCATTTCTTATGTGAATGTACCAAAAGTTATGATCAAAATAATCAATTTAAATACAATCAGTAAGTAGCTCGCCTTGAATCGATTAAATAACTTTATAAGTAGGTAAACATATTACGCTTTAAAACGAAGTACCAATGATCAATCAGCGAACTTTAAGTATAGTGTTTAATTTCTTTTGGAAATATCTGTGCAAAACAGAACAAATTTTTTTTTCAGAAGATTGCTATTCGCAAAATTGTTTTAAAATTTTTTCGAATCTGTGTATGACTAACAATCAGCACAAACAGACGTGCCTTTGGTATTAATTTATTACGTTTTGTTTTTTTCATCGAAAATAACAGACACGTCTGTTTTACAATCGCGTGTACCATGTGCCGCTCATATTTCACTACCACATGATTAAACCAAATACAACTTCGCATTTTATTTATAATTATTATATATTTACAATGAATCTCATAACGTGTACTTAAACGTGTGTGTATTTTTCACCTTTGAAACCACGGTTTTAATTGTAAATACATGCCTGTTATAATTATGGCATTAGTAGGAATCCGAATCAATATTTTATTGGCAAATTTCGATAAGTATACATTGACGTGCGACATGCAATTGCATTAAGAGTCGCACGTGAGGGGTTAGAGAACAAATGCCTGCATTAATATTGCATCGTTGTCATCAAATGGACTCCAAGGGACTCCAATCAAGTCTTTACAAGATGTGCACATGTTCAAGGAAGTTTAAATCAGGGAATTTCCTTGCCACGGCAATATCGAAACGATCATTTATAAATAAGTTTTTCCCAATGTGTGCAGGACGTGGTACTAATAAAATGTAGGAAATTAATAAATTAGTATCACTCAATTTACCATAAGTTCGTAAATTTATTATTATGATTATGTATAATTATTAATAATACGTTTAATTAATCAATAATTTGTGGTGTGATTATATGTAGTATGTTCTCTTATTGCTAATAAAAAGCGGACATTTCCACAACGACTTCACTAAATACAAATTTTGCTAACAATATGAAACTTAGATAATTCATGTAAATTATGTTAAACATTTGTTGTGTTTTTAATAAAGCAATAGATTTTCTCGTTAAGTAATAAAAAAATTTTAACGAGATTTTCACGGTAACTAAGATAATATATGATTTATTTTTATTAATTGCAAAGGTCATAAGAGCTTTTCTTGGCAAATTAAAAATTATTTAAAATTTTTCAAAATATTTTTCCGTTATTTAAACAAATCATTGAACAATTTGGATCAACAACGTTTAAACTTAGTCGTTTTCCTTTTATTATTAAATTATTTATTAAATAAATTATTAAATATATAATTATATAAATTATATAAATAAATAAATATATATATAAATATAAATAAAATATAAAACATAAATATATAAATAAATAATAATATATAAATAAATAAATTATAAATATATAAATAAATTATATAAATTAACTTATTAATAATTAATATTTAAATTATTCCGTTTATTATTAAATAAATTTCAAATTTAAATTATTGTGTATTCAACTTTTAAAAAAGAAATATTAGATAGAATTTCTACAAAATTCCCAAAAACAAACATAAAACAATAAGTGTCAACTGCCCTTCAAAGAAGATTTTGCCAAAAGTGTTATTAAACTTGGTTATACACATGGAACCATAAAATAAACATTTGAAGTTTAAAAACAATCGTTGAGGCAGATTTTTCGAAATTTTGAAAAACCACAAAACGACAAGTGTAAGAGACGATATAGCCAAAAATGTTATTATTAGATATATCATGTATCGATATCGTTATGGTTATGTATCGACTGTCACCTGTTTTAAATAATTTTAATTCTAGAGATATTGTCAATACAGTTGTCAATATACTTCTTGATCATTTTGCAAGTTTTGTGGCCGTCTTTTACTCGACTTTGCTACAGGTTATGGGCCCAGCGCCAGAAAAGATATAGATATAGCGGCTTGCGGTGAAAATCCGAGTCGAAAAAGTGTGTATCAGTTGGACGCGTTAATTCAAGATGAATTCGGTCACTGGACGTTTCGAGCAGTTGACGAAGGACAACTATGAGACCTGGAAAATCCACATGAGAGCGGTATTGATCAAGAACGATGCTTGGGGGTATGCTGATGGATCATGCATTCGACCTGAACCAGCGACGGCCGGCGCCGATGCAGCGGAAGTTGCACTAGCGACCCAAAATTTGAAGAATTGGACCGACGGAGATCTGAAGGCCCAGTCCGACATAATTCTGGCGATCAGCTCTTCCGTAATTAAGCAGGTCAGAGGATGCGGAACAGCGCGTGAGATATGGATGAAGCTGGAAGGTATTTATCAGTCTAAGGGTCCGATTCGAAAAGTCGCGCTCCTGAATCAACTGATCTCGCACAAAATAAAGGAGGATGATGATGCTCGAGACAGCACTCAAAAATTTTTGGACATCGTCGATAGACTCGGTGAGTTGGATATCGAGGTTAACGACGATTTGTTGACAGTTGTCATGCTACGTGCTCTTCCTGACAGCTACGAAAATTTTCGATGTGCAATCGCGTCCCGAGATGATCTTCCTAAACCTGAGGTGCTACGAGTGAAGATTCAGGAGGAGTTTGAAGCACGCAAAGACGGCAAGAAGCAGGAAAGTCAGAGCGCAATGATAGTTCAGAAGAAGCCTTTTAAGAAACAGAGAATAAAGAAAACAAGCGAGAATTCTGCTGAGAAGAATAACCATGATGGACATGAAGCGAAGATGAAGTGCTTCACGTGCCAAGGTTATGGTCATTACTCCAAGCAGTGCCCAACACCAAAGAAGGTCAAGAAACAATCATCGCACTTCGCAAACGACGTGAGTCTATATGCTGAGGCGAAGATCATTGGAAACGACGCTTATCGTGTTGGTGAATACAGCGGTTCGAATTCGTGGTGCGTGGACAGTGGATGTACGTCACACATGTCGTGCGAGAAAGAAGCATTCATCGAAGTGGACGCTACTCAGCGAGGAGGTTTGAACCTGGCTAGCAGTGGTGCACGCACAAGTGTACAGGGTCGTGGTGTCGCTACAGTAAAATGCGATATCAAAGGACGTGAGACTTTTATACATTTCACGAACACCTTGTACGTTCCAGATCTTCGCTCGAATCTTATTTCTGTTGGAAGGATCACGGATAAAGGTTACACCGTTGTCTTCAGTAAAGAGAAAGCTGAGGCTGTTGACGCAGATGGAAACGTGGTGATGGCGGCTGAGCGTGGTGCCAATGGACTCTACTACTTGAAGTGCGCTAACGTCGATGAGTGCAAGATCGTCGACATGGTCGAATCTCCCAAGAAACCACCTGAAGAGAACTCGTTGGAATACTGGCACATTCGTCTGGGGCATCTGAACGAGCAGTATCTACGCGACGTTGCGAAGTCGGGTGCTATCAACGGTGTCAAGATCAAGAATCCACAATCCAAACTCAACTGTAGTGTATGTCTTGAGGGGAAGATGACTCGAAAGCCATTTCCATCGACGCCAACCAGAGAAACCAGCCCTGGAGATATCATCCATTCAGACGTCTGCGGCAAGATGCGGGTAACTTCGAAGAACGGTAGGAGCAAGTACTTCGTAACCTTCATTGATGACTGTTCCGGTTGGTGCGAAGTCAGGTTCCTGGCGCACAAGAACGAGGTCTTCAAAGAATTCCAGAAGATAAGGAGTTTACTAGAGACTCAGCACGGAAGGAAGGTGAAGTTCCTTCAATCCGACAACGGCACAGAATACGTGAATCAGGAGTTTGACGATTTCCTGAGCAAGCACGGTATCAAGCGGCGTTTAACCGTGCCGTACACGCCTCAACAAAATGGAACGGCAGAACGTCGAAATCGTACACTGATGGAATCTGCAAGATGTTTGCTAATTCAGTCTGGTCTACCGATATCTTTCTGGGCAGAGGCTGTAAACACAGCGAACTACATCCGAAACCGATGTCCAACCAGTAAGCTGAATGGAAGGACCCCGTTCGAAGTCTGGCATGGACAAAAACCGGATGTTAGCTACTTCCAACCCTTCGGCTGTGAAGTTCGCGTTTTAAACCTCGACCCAAAGAAGAGTAAACTGGACCAACGCTCGAAGACGGGAGTTTTCGTAGGGTACAGTGAAGAGTCGAAAGGTTTCAGAATTTGGATTCCAAGTGAGGGGAAGGTCTGCATATCAAGAGATGTGAAGTTCCTCAACAACATGGCAAGCAAAGCAAGCGGTGACCAAGGTCAATTTTGGGTAGAAGAATCGGAATCGACGGGCAAGGACGAGTCAAGAGATAAACAAGTCGTCGAAGTACCGTTGGTTCGAGAGGTAATTCGAGAACGAGAGATTGAACAGACAGCTGAGAACATTCCGACCATCCAGATGAATCAAGAAGAGGAGATGATCTCCGACGAGGAAGATTTCCTGGATGCTGTTGACTTGGAAAACCTCGCTGAACTACTACCCGAGGTGGACGCTGCAGTTCTCGAGCCAGCTGAAGGTGGTATCGAGGATCGACCCGGACCGATCACGAAGCGTGGTGCAGGGAGACCAAAAATTCTGCGTACTGGACGACCAGGTAGACCTCGTAAGCAACATCACATGGTGACTCGAGAAGACATGACTGGCCTCGCTTACCTGACCGAGGTGAATTTGGATGAAGCCATATCTAGTGACGAATCTTCCGAATGGATGAAAGCTATGGCCGACGAAGTTTGTTCAATTCTCAAGAATGAAACATGGGACCTGGTAGATCGTCCTCAAGATAGAAGCACCGTCGGGAGCCGTTTTGTCCTTCGGAACAAATACGGTACTGATGGAGTTCTGGAAAAACGGAAGGCAAGGATCGTCGCCAGAGGATTCTCTCAGAGGCCAGGCGTAGATTTCCACGAAACTTTTGCTCCTGTGGCAAGGCTGAGCACCGTTCGACTGGCGCTGGCTGTAGCTGCCAAGTACAGGATGTCCATTAAACAATACGACATCACGACTGCCTACCTGAACGGACAGCTCGAGGAGGAGGTGTATATGGAAACTCCGGACTTATTTAAAAAGGTTCTTCGCTATGTCATTCAGGAAGGAGTGCCAACAAAGTACGGCCCAGCCGTAGAAGCAGATGCCAAAGCTATGCTGCAGCAGATAGAAACCGGTGACAAGGTGTGCAGGATGAAGAAGGCACTGTATGGCCTCAAGCAAGCTGGTCGCGCATGGCACACTCGACTGGATAAGACCCTTCGCGTCATGGGTGCTCGTCCTACAAAAGGTGATCCGTGCTTATACATCATGGGAAGTGACGCAAACTTTACTATGATCATCGTTTACGTGGATGACATCCTCGTCATGTCACGTAATCCAAACAAAGCAATTTCTTTTGGAACGCAACTGACAAAACATTTTGACGTCAAGAATATCGGTGAATTGAAGAGATGCCTCGGGATGGACTTCAAAGTCAGCGACGACGGTATCAAGATTTGCCAACGTACGTACGTGAATGAGCTGCTGGATCGTTTCAATATGAAAGATTGCAGAACTGTCTCAACCCCCCTCGACGTTGGGACAAAACTGATGAAGATCGAACCTTGGAACTCGAAAGATGGACCAAAACCACCGTACCGCGAGCTGGTAGGTTGTCTACTCTATCTGGCTGTAGCTACTCGTCCCGATGTGGCTCACGCTGCCAGCGTATTGGGGCAATTCAACGACTGTTTCGGTAAGGTTCATTGAAGTGCAGCGAAAAGGGTTCTACGCTACTTGAAGGGCACCGCAGATGTGGGAATCACTTTCAAGAGCAAGGAGGGAGATCTCGAAGGATTTGTGGATGCAGATTGGGCTGGATCCATTGACGATCGAAGATCTTTTACTGGGTACGCTTTCAAGATGGGCAGCGGGTGCATCTCGTGGGACTCAAGAAAGCAAAGGACCGTAGCCCTATCATCCACTGAGGCCGAGTACATGGCCCTCGGTGAGGCTACAAAGGAAGCCTTGTACATTCGACGTCTACTACGTGAACTCGGCGTCTTCGTGGGTTCTGTGAAGCTGTGGAACGATAACGTCGGAGCCGAGAAACTCGCCTCAAATCCAGTCTTCCACGCGCGAACCAAGCATATCGCTGTTCGCCATCACTTTATTCGAGAGGTCGTCGGTTGCGGAGCAGTTAAGCTGGGACACGTAGCGTCCAAAGAAATGCCGGCCGATGTCGTCACCAAGGCGCTCACAAGATTGAACCATGAACATTGTGTCTCTCTTTTGGGCCTGCAGAAGGTGGCAGTTTAATTCCCTAAGATAACTCATCGAGGGGAAGTATTAGATATATCATGTATCGATATCGTTATGGTTATGTATCGACTGTCACCTGTTTTAAATAATTTTAATTCTAGAGATATTGTCAATACAGTTGTCAATATACTTCTTGATCATTTTGCAAGTTTTGTGGCCGTCTTTTACTCGACTTTGCTACAGTTATACTTTCTTATACATATTCGATAGTAAAATAAATGTTCATAGTTTAGAAAAAAATATTTAACTTGATTTTGAGAAAAGTTCCATAAACCAAAAAATGATTAGAGTAAAGTGTCCTTTAGAAAATATTTAGTTAAGAACATTAGTAATTTTATTACACATTTTCGATAGTAGAGTTAATGTTCAAAGTTTAGAAGAAAAAAACAGGAAAATAGCAACTGTAAGTGCCGTTTAGAGAATATTTACCCAAAAATGTTATTAAACTTTATTATATATTATCGACATTGAATAGATACTAAGTTTTAAAAAAATTCTTCGAGTAAATTTTGAGAAAATTCCCAAAAACAGAAAAGTGACTAGAGTAAACTACCCCGTTATCTTAGCCGATATTAATAAAGAGCTTATTGGGACGCCCTTATTGGTACAGCACCAAGTCGAAAATAATGTAAAATATGAACCCTTTGTAATTTTTAATTTTCGAGAAAATCGTACAATAGACACACATAGAAACATACACACATATATACATTTTTCAAAAAACACATTTTTGGACTCAAGGAACCTTAAAATGCCTAAAAATACTAATAACCCTAATAAAGTCCACCCAATTCAATACTTACAGTAGACAGTAAACAAGTGAAAAGACTTTATATAGAGGTAGAAATATGGTCTCAAAAGGACTAAGAATTTCATTGGTGTGTTATTTAAAAGTTAATAATTTCAACAGACTCTGTATATTTCATCCATACCGACATTGTATGAATAGAATTTTCTATTGCCATGTGATATGTGAATGTTTGTTTATGGACTTAGATTTTGGATTATTTCTTGGATCTTTGAATCAGAGAATTTTAACTTTTGGCATTGTGATTTCCCCAGTTTTTCATTTTAGTAAGTTTAGCACATTAATAAATTCTTAATACCTTTTGAAAAATGAACAAATTGAATGCCATTTGTTATTGGTGAAATAATATTCATACAAACCACCTCCATATTGTAACGTTTATTTTCAAATATATTTACAATGTCCTAATTATACACTACACACTTCTTAATTTACCTTAGACTATTACTGAACTAATTTATACAACACACTTAACTATTTCCTAACCAATTAATTTATATCACTCTTAAATGTTAATTTATTTCACTGGTCCGTTTTTCGCCTTGTTTATTCACTCGCGGCTTCACGTCTAATCTCCTCTCTCCGACCGCAAGTCCGCTTATATACTTATCTCCATTGTATTCGCGATGATTCCAGGTCATTCCTTTCTCAAATAATGTTTGTTCTAGAGAGGTCGGGAAGGTCATTAATCATTCTTCCTTAATAAGATGTTGCGGGAACGCTCGGGACGGTTTTTATTGCTCGCCGCTGCGCTTATTAAGCGTAGCTGCGTTCCTTTGAGGTAAGCGGCCGTCCGATAAGAGTAAACACGGTTCACGTTGCTGTTTACATTTCGCGTTACAGTATTAACTATGTTTTAATCTTTAATTTCTAACCCTTTCTAGCTTTTGATCGACCAAAGTTTCTCCTTAAGAAGTCCATTTCTGGTGCCATGAGTTTATTTTTTGTAGCCTTTGTAACGTCCCACAACTCTGAACCGTACAGAGTAACACTCTGAACTAGGATTTTATACATATATGTTTCTTCGTAGTTTTCCTTAATTTTTGTATTCCAGAAAAGAGAATTCAATGTTCTGGTGACTGCTCTGCCTTTGTTGATCCTTACTTGGATTACGTTTTTTCTGCTGCCAATGTTATAAACAAAATATTCCCACATATTTAGCAATCTCTACTCTTCCTATTATTTCCGTATCTAAAATAAGGTATTTTATTTCCTCCTCTCCTACTATAGGTATTCACATTTGGACAAATTCACCTAGAAACCGGCAGCTTCATATTCTAATTTAATGTAGACCAGAAGAAAACACAAAGTCTTCGCCAACCAATTTAAGCTTAAATTGGCTTTTTGATTGGTAAATTTAAATTTAAATTGGTTGGCGAAGACTTTGTGTTTTCTTCTGGTCTACATTACCATGGCCAACTTTGGGAAGCTGAACAACCTTCTGTCTCCAGTTTAAGTTTCCTGACCGTATAACTGAGATCCTCTTCATATTCGGCGATAACTATTTGGTCGTCTGCGAAGAATAACGTGAATAGCGTACCATCTCCTATCCTTAGTCCCATGCTTAGGCATATTTTCACCTATTTCACCAGGGCTCTCTCCAATTAAATCTTAAATAGAGTGGGAGATAGATACCATCATTGTCGTAGTCGTTTTGTTGTTTTAAAGGAGATGGTCACTTTATTTCCTACTTTAACTTTTGCCGAGTTCTGCTCATCATATTTAAAGACTGGGTTGACCTCCATGTTTTCCATTTTCCTCCATAGTCCGGAAATAGGTACACCATCGTAAGGCTTTTTCAGATCTATTAGAGCTACGTAGGTCTCCCGGTTTCGTTGGAGGTTTTTTCCTAGAGCCATCTAAGGTAAAAGCATTATTAACAGTCGATCTACCAACTCGAAAACCTGCCTGTTCTTCTGGCTCCTTGTCGCTGATTTAGTTTTCAATCAGATTTTTCAGTATTCTAGACTAGAGTATATTATCCCTATAGCTAGCAATATCTCTGTAGTGTTGGGATCGTTTTTTGGACCCTTTTTGTTTATGAGAGTAATGTAGGATTGTCTCCATACTTTAGGGATACTTTCTCCAATCAAACATCTATGAAATATTTTCTAGAAGCATTTCTAATAGTTCGGTTGGGCCATACCTAATTAATTCTGCATGTATTCTACCTCGGCCTGGAGATTTCTTTAATTTGGTTTCTCTGAATTATAAATATTCAAAGTTTAAAAACAATTCTTGGAGTAAATTTTGAGATTTCCAAAAATCGAGAAATGACAAGAGTGAATTAGCCCTTTTAATGAAAAGCTTTTTGGGAGATCCTAATGCTAGTGTAACACAAAATGTGTGACTTTCTAATTTTATAAAATGGGATCAAATGCAAGGGTTCCTGGTATATCTACCCATTAAACCATGTGGCGAGTTAATTCCATTTTTTCCCCAATTCCATTGGCCTGTGGGATCAGATTGTGTTTCGACCAAATAGGAGTGCCAGTAAATTGTTTAGACTAATTTCATCCTGAAAACCTTGAACCAATTTCTCACCGTTTTTCCAATACAACAACCACTACAACCCAGAGGGCATTTCCCTCGTTTTGCCCATATATTAACGAAGATACGTCGACGGTTGATTGAAAGTAACGCAATGGATGGGTGTTTTCCGTGAGCGTCAATTCTACTTAGTCATTACCCTACAATTTTTCACTGCTAGCCTCTAATTAAGCGTTTCAACGCCGATAACGGTCAACGAATGTGAAATAAATTTTCCACATTAACCACAAATTTTCCGATTTAGACTTTCCCTAACTGTAAGTTACGCGTTTCGCGATGAACGGATCGATTTGCGATACTCGAAGGTACGTAATAAGTGAGCCCAAGGTTCTCCTAGGAATCAACAGAGAAAATTGGCTTGTAAACACATCTAACCTTTTGTGTTTTTTTGCGTTTTCCTGTGTAAACAGAAGTGTTCCTAATTAATAACCGTAGTGAACTATTTATGATCGCTAAAAAACCGAAACCAGTAATAGCACGCGTTATGAATTATTCATAATTACATTTTTAATCATTCGTCTATTTTTTTAATATATCCTTAACAATAAAATAAAGTTATAAACAACGGCAAATGTCCCACTAATTTCGGCCATTAAATTGTTTTGCATTAAAAATCAACGTCATGGTGTATACAGGATGATTCCGAACACATATGGAGAAATTTATATACCACGAAATTAGAAAACTAGTTTACATATTCAAACTGTGTGTTTGCAGTGTTTTTGTACAAGTTTCACCCTGTAATTGAATATCCTACATATTTTAAATTTATTTTTAATGATTAATGGCTTATTGATGTATACATATTTTATTCAACTACCTCATACCGCAATATATGCAAATGATCTAGCCTGACCACATAATTTAAAAACAATAATTTTAATAAGGCGAGTAAAATTCTGTCATCGGACTTTTACTATATGTGATAGTAATTAGAAATTTTCCAGCAATTCTTTCTATTTTACTAGGTACCGATCTTTCGAAAGGAAATTTTGGATAACATTTTGGAAAAGCTTAGGACGATATAGTAATGTTTCATATTATTCTTAAGATGGGGACAGTTATCGAAAATTTGGAACAACCTGATGTCCTTTCTTAAACTTATAATAACTTCAACGAATAAGTTAAGCGTTTGATAACTGCAACAAAGCAATCTAGTTTTAATAACTCCTTCTCTAAAGCATGGGATGGCTTCCAGAAATCCAGGAATCTCCACAGGAACCAAAAGTTCAAAAGACAGGCTTTGAGAAAAGCTGGATCAAACGTCAAGGGATCTTCATAAAAACTTTAAGGTTATCCGTGAGGAGAATTAGAAGTGTTACAACCCGGAGAAGCATTAAGAATCCCCCATTGAAACCTTTCATTTTTGATAAATATCCCTAAACATGAACGAGTCGGGTATTTTCCAAAAAATCCTGGGACGTTCAAAGAACCTGGGAGTTATCCACCAACAACCTAGACAAACCTTAAAAAATTCCTGATCGTTCACCCCACGAGAATCTTTCACTTTTAATAATATTGTAAAAGTCCTAGAACTTTCATGAAAACATTGAGATTATTCGTAAGAAGAGCTTTAAGGTTTACAACCTGGACAAGCTTAAAGAAATCCTGGGTTAAGAGAACCTTTAAGATTTGATAATATCCTCAGAGAATAGGTAAATCCCTTGATGACTTCCAAAAATTATATGAGCTCCACTCAACCCTTACCAATCCATAAAAAATGTTTGAAACTTCTATAAAACTTTCCATTTTTCAAAATATTCCTAAAGCTTCCATAGTACAGTGCGATCGAATAAAAAAATAGTCAAAGCAGGCCATGAGCTAAAATACGCATGTCTTTTCCTAAAATTCTTCTTCTTCAGGTTAATAATTACAAATGTCAAGTTGACGTACATGACACGAGACGATGTTGTCGAAGCAAATCAAAAGTTTTCTTTTAGAATCCTATTTTTAGAAATGGAGTGAAGCTGGAAAACGGTGAATGGAAAAATTCGTATGTTGCCTGTTACGAAGAGTTCTAGGAACATTTTCCCGCCCAAGATGCCAATCACTCGTATGACGTTGTCAAAAATTAACTTTAAGTTTGACTTTGTCAGTGTCAATCAGTATTTTCCGTTGTCTGTATTTTGAAATTTACGAACTAAGTAAAGACATGCGGCTTTTTTTTCATGGCCTGCTTTGACTATTTTTTTATTCGATCGCGCTGTAGTAGGGGAGCCCATGATGCTAAATGTGGATTTACTCGAGCGTCGCGGAGACCTATTAGAATTGGTAGATTAGATTAAAGGAAGAGTAAATGGTCCTATAATGTTTTCACTTTTAGCGGTGGGGGAAGTGTCTACAGATTTTCAAAATTGTAAAAAAAAACAATGACATGGAAATACTGAAGCGCGTCAGATTATAATATTTTTCATGCCCCACGATGTCTCTGATATGAAATATATAATAATCTGACAATTTGCGTGGTGGGGGATGAAGTGGAAGGGATGAAAATCGAAAAAAAAATTTACTCGAGGGCGTCAGATTTTTATAGGAGGTGTTCAGTGAACCCTAATGATGCTCCAATTTCTTAATCTGACGATTTGGAAGTGACGCAAGCTCGCAGCGAATTTTTGAAAATGTAAAAAAAAATCGCCATCTTGAAATACTAGAGCGCCTCAGATTAGCATACTGAAGCTACATCATGATGTCCCAGCCACGCTGACCAAAAATCTGACGATTCTTTTAAGGGGTATCATTATTCTGACGATATAAAAATAACTTTTTTGAAATAAACTTGAATAAAAGTATGACATTGACAATTTGTTAACCAATCAGAAGCCATTACGACAAAACAGCATAGATAACCTTGATTTTCCCTTCTCTCAGGCTTTCACAAAAATGCCTCTTATGCTTGCTCTTCTAATTGGTTTACAAACTGTCATTGTCATACGCTATGACAGATTGCATCAAATTTGAATTAGAGGGAAGTGTCACCTCCGAAATAATTTATAAAGTGTGTAGCAACAGTTGCCATGGTAACCTAATCCATAAGGCGTAATAGAAAAAATGTATTTTAAAAGGTAAGAAAACGGTAAAGAAAATGGGGCCCCGAGAATTGCCTAGGGGCCCTGATGGGGTAAATCCGACCCTGGGTGCGAGAGAGACAGAGATAGAAGAAAAACGAAAGGGACATAGACGTGGAGTGGGAAATACATGTTTTACCATAGCTGCACGCTCTTAATTAACGATTTTGATTACTTTCGGCTTGCAGAACTCGTCAGATTATATTTTTTCTGGTCTTCTGGTATAATTACCTCTAGAATAAAAAAGAAAACGACCGCGCTCGACTAAATCCACACATCGTTTTTTTTTGCAACTTTGTTACCCTCCCACTCCCTTAGGTTACGCTCAAATCGTCAGATTAGCAAAATGGGCACTTGTTAGTTAGTAATTAACCCCCTAATCTTAATCTGACGCGCTTGAGTATTACAGATGATTGATTTTTTTTACTAATCTGACGGGTTCCCCTTGGCGAACCCCCCCCCCACATTAAGGGCTCATACTGGCTGGAGGTACTTATCAATATATAAGGTATCCTCCCTTATATTAATCTGATGCGCTCGAGTAAATCCAAAAATCCCCTCTTAGGCTCCCCTACTATAGAAATAATGAGATTATTCTTAAGAAAAGTTCGAAAGTTTGTAACTTGATCAAGCAATAAAAAATCCTGGATTCAACATTTTCAAAGCATGGGCAAATCCTTTGATAACTTCGGAAAATCTAAGTTCTCAATAAGGTTAACCGCAAAAAGTGTTTGAAACTTTTAGAAAACTTTCCACTTTTGAAAATTTTCTTGAGTCTTGAGTAATTTCTTGGATAATATTCAAAAAAGTGCTGAAACTTCCATAGGAACCATAAATTTATCCTGAAGAATAGTTTGAAAGTTTGTAACTTGGACAAGCATTAAGAAATTCTGGATTGAATTTCAAGACAACCTTACAGATTTGGTAATATTTTCTTAAAACATTGGGAAATCCTTTGATAAGTTTCAGAAATTCTTGGAGCTCCACAGAACCAATAATGTAATCCGTAAAGTGTTTTAGACCTATAGAAAACTTTCCATTTCTGAAAATTTTCCATCAACTTCCATAGGGACCATGAGATTGCTCTTAAGAAGAGTTCGAAAGTGTGTAACTTGGACAAGCATAAAGAAATTCTCGAATAAAATTCAAGAACACTTTAATGATTTCATGGTATTAAGGCATGGACAAATAGTTTGATAATTACTAAAAATTGTAGGATCTCCAGGGAATCCTTGAGCATAGCAGGAAAATGCATTAAAACTTCTAGACACTTTCCAATTTTGAAAATTTTCCTGAACTTTTATAGAAACCATGAGAAACCCTTAATAATTTGAAAGTTTGTAACTTGGACAAAAATTAAGAAATCCTGAATTGAATATTTTTAAAGCCTGGGCAACTTCTTTGATTGCTTCCAAAATTTTAGGGGCTTCAT